>OX403618.1:15858665-16458665 GCA_948107695.1 Meliscaeva auricollis
GTACGAGAAGAGTAGAACAAAAACCATTTATATGTGAACTCGAGCATTTGAAACACAACACTTGCTAAAATAAAGGGTTTTAAATATGGGGTTTATTTTTTTTAGCAAAATGAAATGTGCTATAGAAACCCTCACAGTACGGCACATGCAAAGGGAGCCATAATCCAATCAAGACCTCAAAACTTATGGAAGATATTCCAGTAAAATAAATAAATAAATAAAGTTAAAGTTAAAATAAAATGAGCGATTAATTATAAAGATTGCTCAGACTTTTTGAATTGAGTTTTTTTAAATAAAGTTTTAGAAAATATGAAGAAAAAACCAAAAATTTGATTTCAAAATCACTAAAAAGCTTCTTACACTCCAAAATACGGTGGTTTCTTAAAAAAAAACTACTTTTTATGTAGGTATACAATTTTCAAAATAATCGTACCTATATTCATAAAAATAACTGGTAATGTTAATTTTATGCTGTTGTATATCAATATCCAAAAATCAAGTTTTACAAAAATTTCACTAACCCATTTAGAAAAATATTTGTTGCGAGCAAGAGGATCGGAGGAGGTGTCGGTAAGAGGAATGGGTAGGAAAAAGGATAAGGTAGGAATTTGTGTAAGGAAGTGTTTGGAAAGGGTAGGTGGAATGTTAAGTTCCGGGGACGCGGCCTGCTTGCATATGCATGGCATTAGCTCGTCGGATGGGGGGGGGATCTTGCCCCCGAAACCTAAAAACACACATCAGGCCAAGAAACTAGAACAAAAATAATATCGGACTAGAAGGACTTCGGATGGACTATTGTCACACCAAGGTCACTGCGATGTTGTTGCAGTGAGGCCATTAAGCACCCTACCATAGGAATCCAGCCATTTTGGATTCCCCCAAACCGATAGTGATAAAAAAAATCGGCTGGATAGATTTTTCAAAAAAAAATCTAAAAATTTATCGTAATAAAAGGAATCATATTTTAAAGTTTAATCGTTAGAGCCGTTTTCGAGAAAACTAGAATCACTCAAAGACAATCCGTTTACGCGTTTGGGCAGTGGAAATTTGTACAGATGGACGAACGGACGCAGAGACGCACAGACCCACGGACGGCATGACGAAAACAACGTTTTTAGTCTTCTCCATCATCCTAAGTTGGTTTTGATTAAAACCTCGAAATTTTTTTTTTGACCCGAAACCTATACTTTCTTGTTGGAATACTTATTTCAAGAAAATATTAATGCACATATAAAACCAAATTTTAAAAAACATACAGTGACCCATTTTTGAAAAAATGGAAAATTTTTTTGTATAATTCCAAAAATTTATTTTCGCGAGGCAATTTTTTTTTATAGAATTAGTACGAAAAACTTAACATTTGTTCTAAAATCCATTAAAACTCAGTATGAAACTAAAATAAAAATTCTTTTTTTTTCCCCATTCAGCTCCAACAGTCTCGACATAGCATTAAACCTTAATGGATATCTTTATTTTAACAATCTTAAACTCGCCCCCCTTAACTTAAACTACCTGTAGTATAACAATAGAAGTTCAAAACAAACTCAAATCAAAGAAGGTGCTACACACTCAATTACCTTACACAAAATACATACCCTTTTTAAAAGCATCGATTTTCTAGATCCTTATGTATCTTCATCTTTAACCACTTAACTGAGAACATCCGCAACCACCTTACTATTACAATAACTACGCCTGGGAACCTTACCCACCATCAATATAAACTTTTAGTTCATTTGTTCGCGATTAGCACCATTCAGTTTGGTTTCTCACACCCAACCAACCCCAAAAAGTTTTACACAACTTTTCAATTGCCCTATCATCTTTAATAGCTGTCTTTAAATTCATGCTTGTTCGTTCTAATTTGTAAATTGCATGTCTGGACAAGATTTCTCGACTATCTGCTAAACCTTTTCGTTTCGATAAACCTAAAGTCAAGAACCACCTGCTTAAACTCAATTCTCTTATCTAAGCTTCCTTTCTCTCTCTCTCTATCATCCTCTTTTCTCTTTCACATCCAATTTTATTCCAAAAGATTAACCACGATTATTTCATACAGCACCACCACCACCACCACAATAACCATGAAATTTCAATTTTCACAATGACGCGCCCATCCCTGACTCCAACTGCGGTCCTTAACACAGCAGTTTCCTGGGTACTTCTATAGCTCTTTCAAGAGAGCTCAGCCGTACCGTAACACATAAAGATTCGTAGGCAAATTGAAGCACAGATTTGTAGCATTATCCAAAACTTACTCGTCCCAGAACCCAGATGAGATAGTCCTCCGTCCTCGCAGTACTCACACGCCTCACCTCATGCCACACATGAACTGCTGTACATAATTGCTATACAGAGGAGGATATGGTTGTGGTATTTGCGTGCCTACGGCGATTTCCTTTAATCCACAAGCTTAAACCAACTCTGCCCCGCTTGCCTTGATTACCCGTCGGATCCGTTTACTAGAAAGATTTCATTTGGCAAAAATATACTTTTCCACTCATTGAGAAATGAACTTTCTTTCTTAACTTGTCTGCATGTTGATCTCCGTGCGCCCGTCCGTCCGTCCGTCCGTTCGTCCTGTGCTCCAGCTTTGTCTTCATCAGAGAACCCAGAAATCCTTGAAATTCCTGAATTGACACACACACATTGTACATCAGGCAAGGCAGTAGGCCAGACCATCATCAGCCAGCAGCAGCAGTAGTATGTAGTCATAGTCAGTCGGATATGAAGTCAGTTCATGACTACGAAATGCAACTGGAGCTTAATTGCTCGTAAATGACTGCGTTTCCTTTCTTACGCTCTTCTCTTCCACACAGATAAGCCATTTTGGACACACAAGCACCACGTTAGCATGCAGTATGGATACCCAGGTGGCAGGACGAGCATCTCTTGCGAGGCCATTGCTGAACCACCAGCAAATTTTACTTGGTACCGCAACAAGAAGCGCCTGCACTCCGATAAGTATATCATCCACAACGAGCCCTACATCTCTACCCTGGTGATAGATATCAAAGATGAGACTCTATACGACACATACAAGTGTAAGGCGGCCAACAGTCAGGGGGCCATTGAGAGATCTACCCAATTGGAGAAGGGAACCAAGCCACCACCACCAAGTCATCTGCAACTGCGAGGCTTCAACTCGAACACATTCGATGTCGACGTTGGTTCAGTACGAACAACGCCAGTGCGAAATTTAATGGACGTGAACGGTTTCCGGATTGAATTCATGACCGACTATGAGTTCAAGTCTGCCGCCGGCAACTGGAGCTATGCCAAGCGAAAGGATTTCCCATTCGAAGATGGTAAGTTGAATATTTTGTGTAAGTGAGTGAGTTTTTTTTTTTTCTTTTTTATTTTCTTTTTTAGGGACGAAAATCAAAAGATATATTATTTCGTATGATCTTGATTGAGGCACTTGAATTAAATTATGGCCTAAGGGGGCTTTTAACATGATTTTCACGTTGAGAGTGGAGTGAATTTTTGATTAGAGAATTCCATAGGGCTGGTGAATTTAAATGTCAAATTAATTGTTTACTCCAGCAACTTTTCTTTTAAAACAGAAAATAAACACGTTTCAAAATTTACAAAAAAAAAAAGTTTTGAGAATTTTTCCTGAAATATTGACATTTCAAGAAAACAAAATTAATGACATACAGAATAATTGAAAAGTGCTACATTTCTTTTGTACAATAAATATTTTTCCAAACCATGAAAAACATTTCAACTAATTACCATGGGAAAATCCAAAATATCAGTGTCATAAGGTACCAGGAAAAATAACTGGTAAAAAATTAAAGTATTCACTTTGACTTCAATTTGGTTTTCCCTTCAACTTCCTTGCCATTATTTAAAACGGGTTTTCAGTAAAATTGTAGGTACACCTATACATTTGCTTAAGTACTTTTGATTAAGTACACAATAAAACGGACAACAATGGAGTTATTAGATGAAAGGCAATTTTTTGCATCTTTAATAATTCAAAATGGCAAAAATATATTATTAGCTGTGTTTTACTGGTAGATGGATAGAAAGCACAGCATCTAATGCCAATAAAACGATCTTAATCGTTCGAACATTCATTGTTTGAAAGTTGGTACCATGTTGATGTTTCCTGATGCAATTTCTGACAAAATAAAATGAGTTTAGGGGTGTGTTCGCTTACTTTATCAAATGTCATTTTCGATCTGCAACATGGAGTTCTCTCGATTTGCCCTTCTTGCTTTTTTAAATGAAATACGAATAAGCAAATATTTTTTCTTATTCTGCGCGATGGTGGAGATATAAATTAACTTCTGAATTAAATCAAATTTAGATATAAGTTCGTTGTTTTATTTTTTTTTTCTATTTAAAAAGTGTTTTATTAAAAAACAAAAATCAACGAACGCATCCTTTGCACGTTAAACAGCCAACCAAACAATCATTTCCTCACTACAACCCTGCATCGCCATATAGCATCGTGATTTGCTTTTTCATATCATTATTATATGAGGAGCGTATAGGAACAAAAGGTGTCATCTACACTTTTCCATTTTTTTTTCAGAAATTGAGAAAAAAGAAATTCAGACATGCTTATGCAGTGTTTTAAATTTTTGTTTTGCTAACATAGAGTGTTCAAGCAAACTCAATTTGCCAAAATTTACATATTTTGTAGACTTCTAAAATCTTTACTAACATATATATCAGTTTATTTCAGTACAATAATGAAATAAACTGATATTATATGTTAGTAAAGATTTAAGAAGTCTACAAAATATGTAAATTTTGGCAAATTGAGTTCGCTTGAACACTCTCGCTTGCATAGTTGTAGCTTGTAATCCTACACTTACCCTTCACGGATAAATTTTAAAAATTAAGATTTGTTTTCGTTTTATTCTCGGATTTTTGACAAATCTCAGATTTGGATTTTACTCGTACATCCCCAAAGCAAATAAAGTGTTAGAAATTAAAACTTTCTTGTTAAAAGGACAACTTGACTGGATTAATATCATGAAAATTATATTTTTTTTTAATTTTGTAGGCATATCATACTTCAACGTTAAATCCCACATTTTTACCCCGAACATTATCATTGTCAATATTCACTTGGAATTAATATTTTTTTTTTTTTATATATTTTTAGGAGCAACATTTCTCATTGGCAATTTAGAGCACAACACAACCTACCTTATGCGTGCTGCGTCCAAAAATCTCGCTGGTCTAAGTGATTGGACTAAAGTAGAGAAATTCACCACACTTTCCAATGAACCACCCAGCGGTGGTCCCCGTTCAGTCAGTCTGCTTACTGCTTTGGAAACCCTATGCATTTCATTTGCAGTAATTGTTGTAAGTAATGTAAGACCAATTGCCAACACCAGAGGGCGACTCCATCATATACCAATTTCACATGGATTGTGAGGTATTGAAAGAGTAATAATTTCAACAAAAAGTCAATCAACAACATTCCTGTGGTGAATTTTTCATGCGATGTTATTATTACCATAATTGCTTTGTTTATTATTATTATTAATTTTTTTCTGCCTTTGTACACAGAGTTATAAGTTCGAGTATCGAAGAAAAATAAAACAAAAAAAAAACAGAGACGATTTATTATAGATACGAAAGTTAAATGATAAGTGAAAAATGGAAATAAAAAAAAAAAGTAAAACAAAAATATATATATAATTATGTTGTTAATATTAAGAGTCGATTATACATCAACACATCATACATTTCATGAAAAAAAAAACAAAAAAAAAACACAAAACCTATTCCAAATTTATTTGTTAACTATTTAAAATTATTAAAATTATATTTATAATAATTATTGAGAAAGAGAAACAAAAAAAAAAAAAAGAATAAACGATGCCAAAAATTAACTAGAACACTTCACAGGTGAGGTGAATAATTTGTAAAATATTTTTTTTAAGCGATTATTATAGCCTTCATGGTGAATGGATTTATTTTAAATAAATATTTTATGGACCTCGTTTTATAAAATCAAGTTTATTTTGCTTTTAAGACACAGACATTTACGGTCCAGGTTAATATTTCAGACTAGTACAAGCTTCTTGTGAAATAAAATTGAAATGGTTCCACAAAATGTTAAGCAAGGAAAAAAGCTAACATAAAAAGAAAAAAGTCGTGAATCAACTGGTTGAAAAGAGTGTATGTCTAAAACACATAGTACCATAGGTCCAGGAAAAAAGCGGCATAAGTTCATTCAAACTCATTGCGAGAAAAACGCAATTTGAAAATTTCGTTTTTCATGAAACTTAGTGATAATTTAGAATTAAATTGGTTTTGTAAACCTGAGGATAACCTCAGGTAGTACTCAATAAATACTACGAGACTTCATCACTTGTTTAATTTTGACTAAAATAGATATTATGTTGCGTATTTCCCCTAGACTCTTCAAAAGATTTGTAATTTTGAGATATTGGACACGGTGGTCATAAAGGTCAAATAAAAACCTATGTAGTATCCTGAGTATTCTACACTCCAAATATCTGCGTATGTAAAATAGAATCAGGATGGTTATTACCGATTTCTTTATAGCCTTTTTAACGCAAAAAGATTACAAAATCTCATTGAATCGTTCAGACCACGCATAAAATAGATTTTGTTTGGTATTTCCTTTTATTTTTGGTGCTTAGTACGAAATCTCCTTGATTTCTACTAGATTTCTTATAGGTACATTTTCAGTTTTCATATTCTTGTTTTTAATCTAAGAAATTTTTAAGATACCTAAAAATAGCAACACCTTAAAATTAAATTTTGAAAAAACAAAAATCATTGACCCATCCAAACTACAACAACTGTAAACAAGCAAATTGAAAGCAAAGTATCCCGATATAATCAAATAAAATATTCTTTTAAATATTTTTAAAATAAATTCATTCATATTTGCCTTGAAAACTATTTTTGCCTGCTTTTTTTTATTAATTAAACAAAAAAATTATAATTGAAAAATAATTAAAAATCTTTTATAAGTTTTAAAAAATAAATGAATAAAACGTTAAGTTTAGCTTTATGATAACATTCCTCGCGCTTTTTTTTAAATAAATAAATAAATACTTGTCTTTTGTGAAATATGTTTAAAAAAAAGTATAAGTTAATTTTAAAAATAAAAACTGTGTTCTAAGATATAAAAATGAGAAATAAAATATAAAATGAATGCAAAACAGAAAACGTTTTGTGTAAAAATTATTTTTTTTTATCAGATATGTAGGGTTTTTTTTCTAATTCTATCAAAATTAAACTTATATTCAGATGAACAGCCTTTTTTCGCAACATTAAGTTGCTTTCAATTTAAGTACATTTATTTCCAAAAAAAACATCCTTGTACTTTTCCTACAAAAACCTACCAAAATTCATTTTGTTTAAGTGTTAAAATTTCAATTTTAATTTTAATTAAATTGTGATGACAGTTTACAAGGTGGTATACGATGATTTAATCATAATCACTTCTTTTTTAACATTATCCTTTGTTTTGTAACTATAATCAAAAGAAATCGTCAGATATACTAGTAAAACATCAAAACCTTACCTTCAGACAGAACTGATAAACATGATGAAAATAAAAATTGTCTCCAACCTGCCAGTAATCTTACAGCTCGATTAAATTACTTCGAAGAAGTACGAGTTATTAAACAGAATTTATAGAAGAAAACTACGTCCTACCAAATACAGAAAAAATTCTTTACAAAAACAATAATTTTTATTTAAAAAAAAAGCCCCATAAAAACCAAAAACAATTTCTTCTCTCTAAAAAAAAAGAAAATTTTATGATTGTTGCCAAAAAATATACATATATACAAAAAAAAAAAGAAAACAATTCTAAACAAGTAATTAGATTTTCTCAATGTAACTAAAAACCCATACAAAATGCATTAAATTATACGTTAAAGAAGCATTTACACAAAAATATAAAATAAAATTAAATTAAAATTAAATTTATTATAAAATTAATTGCAAGAAAATACATTAAACTAGTAAAATATTAAATTCATAATAAATTATAATTATAAAAATATTATATATGGAATAATGTGTAAAATATAAAGAAAAAGAAGAAAACAATTTTTTACAGGGTGTTCATTCAAAAAAAAAACTAAAATACAAAAAAAAAATAAAGTTTTATATTAGTAAAATTTTGAGAGAAAAAAAAATAAAGATACTTAAAGCGCGAAAGTCTTACATAGCCTAGATTATTTAAAAGAAAATAATTAAACCTAAACCAAAAAAAAAAAATAGAAATTATAAACGAATATTTAAGAAAATATTGAGAAAATTCTCTTTATTTGATGAAAATGTCTTGTCTAATTGAAGTTGAAATACAAAAATCATACGAAAGTAAATTACATACCAGCAACCAAAAAAAAATTAAATGTAAGATCAATGAGTGATGTACTAAATGTTTGTATTATACAAAAAAAAAAAATTATAAATACTGTACCTTTCCCTTAAATGCTTCATAAACTAAAATCATAATAAAAAATTCATAAAACAATTTTTTTGGTCTTTTTTTCTTTTCGTTTTATTGGGATCCTAAAAACATATGAAATAATTGAAAAAGTTAGCATGCAAATAAGAACATGCATGTACTTTTGTTAAGGTAAGCTATGAATATGAATTTTTGAATTACTGTGAAAGACAGTCAAAAAGACTCACATTTAATCTCCAGTTGAAGGTTCTTGATAACTAAAACCTTGACAGCCAAAGGAGCTTAGCGCCCTGTGCATTTGTACTAGGTGGAGCCCTGGCCTTTTTAACGGGATTGGGCATAGACTTGCACTCACCGCGATTTTCAAAATTAAGATATATGCGTTCAATTTTTTATTTGTCTTCCAAAGAAACTCAAATTTTCAATTTTTTTTTTGTTTTTATTTTTAAAGCTTTTTTCATTTTGTTCTTCTAGACACCTTTTTCTGTAAGGAAGTATTGAAAATTTCTGTTTGAATATGTAAGCTGTTGCATCTGTGGTCTGAAAGATAGAAAGAGATTTTTAATAGTAATTTTTATGCAAAAGTGGGACACTGTGGCGTATGCGTAACCTTTTTTTGATAGAAAAATTTAAACAGTGAATACAAAGTCTTTATCGATGACACATTATTAAAACGAAATGATCTTGTATAATTATTTTCTAATCTCTTAAATTACGTTCATAACAACTGGTCATTTGAAGTCTTACAGGTAGAGGAGTAACTAAAGCTAATTACGTAAGAAACGGTCAGAACACTTCCGATTTAGATGATTTTTTTTTCAAATCTTGGTATTCAAAAATAATTAACCTTTAAAAATTTTGAATTTAAATTTGCCACTTGATCTTTTTGTAAAACTAACATTAAAATTTTTGTGAAAAAACAACATTTTTTTATAAATTGCAAAAATTTTGCATGTCTGCTTAAGGAAAACTGTACAGGGTGTCTCGCAATCAGTCAAGGAAAATTTAAGAGACGATTCTGGAAAAAAAATGTTCTACATGATAATTCGGAAAACGTGCAACAGATTTAAGTGTCAAAAGGCTAAGAACAAAAAAATAGTTTTTGATGTTTAATGAATTTTTTATTTAAATTGCAGTTATACCAGGTGTTCAAAGTGTCCTCCTTGGATTTGTATGCATGCTTCCTGGTACCTCACTTGTGATGATATTAGAAGATAATTTGTCTAATTTAGCTAGCTTAATCATATAACGAACATGAAAAAGATCCAGCACAACACAATGAATTTGAAGAGTACGGTAACCACTAGATTTCTAAAATTAAAATGCTTAAGAAATTTTTTAACAGTACAAGCAGAGAAATTATCGTTAACATGGACCAAGGTATACCAAAGTAGATGTTTTCTTAAATCATTGATAACCCCAGCGTTGGCCAACAAATCCTTGTGATTGGCACAAAATACAACAGAGTTTTTTAGAATTAGTGTATTTCATCATGAAACATCATAAAACGTAAAGAAAACACGTTAACAAGACATTTTTGTGTGCGTCTGCCGTTGTCAGCGTCATCGTTGTCGTTTTCGTTAGAAACTTGTAAACACGATAAAACGATAAAGATAATTGAAATCTGTTAAATTCCAGATTACTTGAACTTTGGTTAAGTTCAAAATTCAACAATTTGCTCACATTCATAAAACGGTTTAGTGAATGTTAAGATTTTTGTAGTATGTAAACTCCAGCATAAAAAATATTTAATTCGTTTAGTTATATTTATTTTGTTAATAAAAATAAAACTATACGAAATCCTTTCCCACACCGTGCGAGTAAATGAATTTTTTTTTGTTTTCTTAATACACTTTTGTTAATTAAAATTAGAATTAAGACTGATAAATTTTTTAAAGTAATCCAGAAATTCCAACATGGCTTCGTGCAAAAGGTTCAAAAGATCCAAATGAAAAGTGCATTTTTTTTCCCTTTTACCTCATATTTCCTTTTATGAAAAGACATTCCTAAGGGTTATACTACATAATCTCTTACAAGTTTTTTTTTTGCAGATAATCCAATGCATCCACACAAAGGACAATTAAATTACTCCTCACATCCTCAATGATTATGAAAATAAAAAACAAAAAAAAAAAAAACATAAAAATGTTCTTATACCCAGGAGTACATACATACATACGAGTACACATTCAGTAAAGTGGTCCATATTCAGGTCACCCATTCTTTTATCCACCTAAGTTATCTAAGAGAAACTCCCATCCCACCATCACCACCAACACACTTCAATCGTATTTCGCTTCCATGCATTTCTATTACCTCATTTTAGAAACGAATACGAACCACTCTCTGCTGAGCCACAAATTAAAGGACTTCCATCGGGATATTTTTAACCAAAACACTGCCCAGCACTCATGTACGCATATTAAAACGAAATCGCACAAATGTTACTAATTTGCATTCCATTATGCTGCTGAATATCCTTGTGAAGCTAGCAATTTAAAAAAAAAAAAATTAAAAATAAATTGTAACAAGAGAAAAATCTCATTGCTGCAGCAATTTTTCGCTTGGACACAAACGAGAGGAATAAAAATGGCATTATAAAAAGGTTCTTTTTTTTCTGTATATAAATTCTTAGAGCTGTAGGGTCAGGTCAACGACGACGATGACGGAGCAATAGGGGGCATTGGGCTAGTTGACCACTTTGAAATGCAATTTCACAAGCAGAATTAAAAAGAACAAACAAAAAAAAAAAAAGGAATCAGACAAAAGCCAAAACCGAGTAGAACTGCCCCTTTCCTTGTCCCAAACCCTACAGCTTCTATACCAACAGAAGCAGAAGCAGTAGTAGTTGTAGTAGTAGTAGCTGAATGCAATTATTATTTCTCTCTGACATATCAAGTGAATAATAAATTTAAATTAAATTAATTATCTTGGCATACTCGAGAAGTCAAAGAATGTTTTCTTTCAATTACCAGCATTACAGAAGTTTTCGTGTTGCAATGGCTACCAAGAAATTTGCTAACTCTTTTGTAACGCAGTGGTAGTTGGTAGTGGTCCAGTGCAATCATCATTCTCATCTCAACTCAGCTCAACCCAGCCCAGAGCAGTCTAGATGCGGATATGAAAGTTTCCTCTATGACTTTCGCTGACATTTCTGTTTTATTTTATTTTTTACCAAGCATACACTTAGAGAAAATAAAAGTTTTTTAACAATATTGGGTATAGTTGTAAGAAAAGAACAAGAAGATATAATTTTTATATCTTCCAGTGGAAGAACATTTGAAAATGTATCTTTTATTTGAATATTTATAAGCAGGTCATCTGTTTAAATCTGTTTTAATCACCCTAATGAATATATGTACATCGTATATAGTGTCTAAATGTAGCAAGTGAGAAATTCAAAAAATATCAATCTAAAAGTTAAAAAAAAATGTTACGTATACGCCATGGATGCCCAAATCTAATTATGTTTAAATTAAGATGTTATCAATGCTTTTTAGCCTTTTTTCTTTGAGAACTAGTGATAACTTTGAGATTATATACCTTGATCAATTTATTATAGAATAAGAAAATAGTATTTAATCCCCTATCCGGTATTTATAAGGTTGTTTTGCCTGTTTTTCAAGAAAATCAAACTTTTCCCTCTATGAAACATTTTACTTTGAAAAAGCACTTAATTTTTCCACAGTGTATAAATCCCCCCTCATCATACCTTACAAATTGCTTTTATTTCTTTTCCGCTTTTTTTTCGTTCGCATATTCGTATACTTCTCGTTTTTCAATTGAAACGATTTCCATAGAAAAAGAAAATATATTCTGGAAATAAGAAGTGAAATCAAGAAACTGGACCGAAAACAACAAATAGAAACATTTCAAAACAGTGCAGGAGTTATATTTTTATTTTTATTTTTTTAAACTTCCTAGAATGAATTGCTAGTCCTTTATTTTGATTTCCTGTTTCATTATTTAAACACCGGGGAATGTCATATTGATGCTGGAATTTTTTATTTGGCTCGTAATTGAAAAATACGCCATATGACTGAGGCTGATGATGATGATGATGATGAGATGATGATACCAATCAACAAAAATAAGGACTCTCCATTCATTCATTTGAAACTTGAGGAAATGATGAATGGTCTCAGTAAAAAAGGGCAATAATCAGGTAGGTTTTGTGTACAAAGCTGAAATTGAGTAAATTATATGTTTGCACTGTTGTTTGTGTTGGTTTAAATTGAAGGATAGCATTAAAAAAGAATTAATACAGATATTGTTTAAGCGTCTAGCATATGTCCTTTTATCAAAGGATAAACAGTATAATCTTCTTTTTTTTAATCAATATTGGATTCTGTTGGTTTTGTTTCCTGATTACAAGCCTCACAATGGAGACCAAAATGTTGAATTCTATGGTTTTGTGACTTTCTTGTCATTGATGGTCCTTAAGTTTGAGCGTTAAATTTTGAGTTTTTGTGCATATGCCAAAAATATGTTGAAATACAAATTTTGGGATTTTCAAATATTTTTTGACGCTATGCTCAAAATCTAAAATCCAGAGTCGCACGGTTCTAGAGTTTGGGAAGAAAATTTTGAGTTTTTGAGCAAAGATCAGAATATTTTAAAATCATTTGATTTTCAAATATTTTTTGACGTATGCTCAAAAACTAAAATCCAGAGTCGCACGTTCTTGCTCTTAGGGTTGCTTCTTTTTTATAAAGTTTTTAAAAACAAATAATTTTATAAGAAATTTTCAAAAAAACGTAAACTTTATTCCTTAAAAGCCTTCAACAACTTCTTCAATTGTTTTGAGCTCCAAACTAAGTATGCTAATAGTTTCTGTTGAGAAACATTTTTCGAAAAAAAAATTTACATCGTCGGAGTTCTTTAAAAAAATATTTTTTTACATATACAAATTCTCAAATCGGGGTTTATGCCATTTTCAAGAAAAAATTTATGAATATCTAAAGCCAAATTTTCAAAAAATACCATTGACCCCTTTTCGAAAAATCGATTTATGAACTTAAAATTTTGGACCGTTTCTTAAAAATCCATTTTTTTTAATTTTTCTTTTTACCTATGTAATAAAATAATTTGGAAATCGATAGCAAACTTTTGTGTTAAAACTTTAATTGAAATAAGTTGATTCGTTTACGCGAAAATCTGAAAAATAGGTATGTTCAAAAACTCAAAAACCTGCCTCTCAAATATATGAATTCAATGTAGCTTAGCATTTTTCTAGATATTGAAAAGAAAATTTTACTTTTTAAAACAGTGCAAGTTTGTGCCCTAATCAAAATTCAGAATTGCAAAATCAATGGGTCAAAACCGTCAAAATCCCCATCATTCAGCTTGCTTGTTTTAAAAAAAAACATTTTAACAAGCATATTCAATTTAGCCACCATCTTAATAATTTCAAATTTCAAACAGCATAAAAAAAATAATTCTAAAAAAAAATTACAAACGTAAAATTTTAGCTCTCGACGGAATTTATTTAAATTAGGTCAGTTGAATCTGAAGTAATTATGCCACTCCGAATACCGAGTATTTCATTTCTCCTCGGGATTCGCCCTTTCTAATTAAAATTGAAACTTTTTTGTATATTTTATTATTTTTTTTTATGTTTTATTTTTATTTTCTCTCTATGTGGTTCAGCTCTTATTATTTGCAACTTTTATTCCCAACCAACGCCAAAGCTCAACTTCAACATAAAATTAGTCGGCAGTACTTTACTTTCGCGTTCGCTACCACAGAAAAAAAAGAACAATTCTCAATAAAAAGCATCTTGCTATTCAACTTGAAATAAAAAACGAAAAAAAAAATTAAAAATTCAATTAACTTCCTCGTGATCCTTCTTTTTTCATTAGAGACAACACAGTTCATTTTGATTCAATGAAACCAAGTCGGTTTTATAAAAAATTCAATCACGTACCACCAACACCACAAATTCTGTACAAGTACAACCTTTCCTTGCTTTAGAGAAAGATATGAAGTCGAAAGATGAGCTTCCATGGAGGCAAGTTTCACAAGACAAGGAATACTGCGCTATGAAAGATGCCAGAGCACAACCACCAATGGAAGGAAAACTTCTTCGAACATGTACATCGCACTATCTTTCCATCTATTGCCACTTTCTCAGACAGAAAGAGTACGTTCATGGTCAGTGATAATTATAATTTGATTGTCTTAAAAACTAGTGTTATCCTTACAAATATACAAACAAGTACATAAACATATTGTTGGAAGTTGTATAGTTTCCAAAGTCCTGCTGCACTTGAGACAGTTTTACGCAAATTGTTTTCCAGAATCAACAATTGCGTTTGCATGGGTAGACAATTTTTGAGGATACTCTCTTTGCATGTGATTGTGAAAATACCAATGATTTCTTTTAATAAACTGCTGCATACTGCATACGGGAAGAGAGGTCCTGCAGGATGTGGCACTAAGTGTCTCCATTCAAGTTAATTACACTTCAACTTTTTACCTATACACTTCTCTAACTTCCTCACCCTGTCTGTCTGTCTGTTTGGCTGTTTCGCTTTTCTGGACACTCTAAATTGCACTTGTTATGTCCATCAGGAATCTAAAATGCAGGAGAATATCCTTATCAGAAGGACCAGGGCTTCTGACTATACAGTATACACCCAGTCTTGATGATGGTTGAAGTAAACAATTCAATTAAGTTGTATCGTCATCGCCGTCGTTTTGGTTGTTGTACATTCTCTAGCTTGCTTGGGGATGTTAAGGACTGACACTCACGCTACTGCTGTTAGCTTGTGGCTGACCAAGTGCACCAATGAAGAAGTCCTTAACAAAATATCCTTGATTGTTCAATTTTTTTTTTTTTATTTTGTTCAGTTAAGTTCTTTAGTTTTTTTTTGTTTTTAATTTCCTTCACTTCGCCAGAATGATCTTTTGTTCCTTAATTACTGTGGAACGAACTGAAATGATAAGAACTGTAGAATCTTGTTGGTGTGAATGTAGCATAGGAATGGTGAAGTACAGTCACTCTGTCATTTGGCATCAAACTAAATGACGGATATAGTGAATTTTAAGTGTGGTAAAGTTTGTCGCTCTAATCAGTACGCCAAGGCGTAGGTAGCCTTGGCGTACTGATTAGAGCGATGAATTATTACGCCGCCACAGGTTTGGGTTCGATTCCAAGCCTGTGCCACCTTGATGTTTTTCAGGGGTACTGTCTCTTGCAAGGAAGTTAAAAATCTTCCAAGAGTACTGGGTTGTCAAGAAAAGTACATCTCAGTTAGCCGTTCGGAACCAGCAGAACATTTTTGGTCCTCTCCATTCCTGCTTACTTCACGTACTCAGGCAATAGTTGATAGTATCAGTCACTAGGCCTTGGTTCTTCGTGAGCTTTAGTCGTAGTACAATATTTATTTATCTATATATAAAGTATTTCTACCTAAATTCCGTCAGCGTTATAACGTGTTCGGTGCGTTTTCTGTGTGAACATAAGAGAAAAATACATTTCGGATGTTTTTATTTAGTGCACTAGTCGTCTAAGCTATAATTTTGGTGAAAAATTATTGACTTCGAACAGGAAAGACCCTCTTCTGATACTTTTTGTATAAAGCAGAGATCACACACTTTGGAAGATGCCCAAAACCACTGCGGACTCGCCAACTTAGCCAAGCTTCCAAAAGTGTTACTGAAGTTGGAGGAATACGTGCCTCCGAATGTGTGCCTTCGAATATGTGCCTCAGTCCAACGAACATTTGAACAGTACGGTACCAAAATATACTGAGCGTGACCAAATTGACATTAAGCGAAACGCGACTATTGACGCACTTCAAAAACAAAAAAAGTGGACTACTGACAAGACTTAAACTCTTGTACCGACAATTTTAAAATTAGGACACTGACAGTCATCAACCAAAAACGTCAACCAATAACAAGGTGCGAAAAAAAGGTAAAAAAAGGTGCTCAGATGGAGACTTACCACGATTTGTAGAGCTTGTTTGCATTCATTGCAAAACGGTGTGTAAAAATTCCGTAACACAAATTTGACTAAGCTAAATTTGGCAATGGTCAAAGGTCCAAAAAACCGTTTTTTGCCCTTCAATCTAGATTTTGGGGGTGTTACGGAATTATTACACACTGTTTTGTAATCAGTTGAACAAGTTTTACGAAAAGTGAAAGGTTTCCGAACTCGTATATTTTGATCAAGTTGTCTATTAATTTCTATTTAGACAAGAATGCTTATATTCTAGTGCCCCAAGTTTGTACCCGAAAACTAATAACATTATTCGAAAGACAGATCAAAACGACTTTTCTTTTCATGATTTAGATTCTGATGAGACCACCTCGGATGACGACCTCTCTTTTTAACTGAAGATCGGCAAAATGTGTGGTAGTGACTGCTTTCCAGCAAGTAGTGTACAAATTTATTCACTTGAATCGAAACCTGGAAAACAGAGCCCTGCCTTGCTTCACCACTTCTGCTTTCGTAATGATACATCGCAATGACGAGAATAGACACTATACAGGTGAAACTAAAGGCTGTGTGGTAGCGACTACTTTCCAGCAAGTAGTCTAAAAAGTTAATAAAAGTATTCACTTGAATCAAAACCTGGAAAACAGAGAACTGCGTTACCACTTCTGCCTTCGTAAGACAAGACAATCAATGGCGAGAACAGACAATAGGCAGAGGAAGAAGTTTGTTTCTGATGCTAATAGGACATATCTGAAAAGCAATTAACGCCTGTATGGTTCAACGTTGCTTCATCTACAATTGAAAAGATTCGAATGTTTGACAGGCAGTGAGCCTTTTTCAGTACGTTGAATTAGAAAGAACAGCAGAATTGTTTCGGACGCGATTCCGTAAACTGCAGCCGGAAAATGGTTACAGAAACCTTAAATCTTCTTCAGTATCATCCCGGCAAAATATTATGGTCTGACCTATGGCATCATCTGTATTGATGAATGTTACTCTGAAGTTCAATAGACAATAGGTTTTCAATTTAATATAAGACCACTCATTTTTCTATCTGTTTGTGTTAGATTAACTGTACAAAAAACAAAGGAGGAAAAAGTGCCTCTGCTATACATATATAAGTATATGTCTCAGTTCTGCTTTATTGAACAAGAATATATGTATGTATTCTGTATTCACCAAAAGATGCAATTAGAATTTTTGCTGAGTAAAATTTCAGATTTTATGTTTCTTACAAAAGAGACAGAGGAGAATGTTGGAGTTGGATGATTTTGAGAATTCCTATGAAAGAAAAGGACAGATCAAAGTATACAAACAATTAAATTGTAAATTATGCAACAGAGAGTAAAAGTTAAATGCAGGGTTTCTTGAATCTTGAGAAACAATAAACATTCTTTCTTAATACTCCAGGTTGAGGAGTTTAGATAACTGTATGGAAGAGTGTTAGAGTCTGCAATAGGAATTTCAATCTTGCAAAAGTATAGACGCAATCCATATTTAATTCTGTACAATGCAATAATATTCTTAAAGTGATTTTAATGCACAAAGGATATATATATTTGGATATCATGGGTAATTTAATTCAAAGTTTATCCCCATTTAACTTCTGTTCAATTCAAATGGATTTTTTTGTAATTGGAAGAATAATATAATTGGAATTTTCTTACTAGAAAAGAAAGATAAGAACAAAGGTTAGTATTCATTCAATATCATTTCAATAAGAACAAAATATTCATATGGAAAAAAAAATGTATCAAAAGAAATATTACTTACAGCGAAATATTTCGCCAATAGAAAAATATGTTACGTATACGCCACAGTGACCCATTCAAGAGTTATTTTGTGTAATAAACCGTACTTTCTACCATTTGTTATCCAACTGGTTACTTAGAAATATAAATCATTGATTTCGGAATTTAGGAATACGAAAATAAAGTTTTTTATTCCTTATATGAACCCCTCTAAATAAAAAAAAAATAAAAATGCCCCATGTAAGTTTTGCAATTTGAAATGTAGACTCCAACCGGGCCGCTATGTTTTAACAGTTTCCACTTTATGTATTTCATACTTTTATTAACTTTTAAATTAACAAACCGTCTCGTTTTTGCATGAACAACGTATCTGCATAGCAAATTTTCTTTACTAAAATTTTAGTTTTTCTCGAAATTGAATATTTGGATTGAATATAAGGAAATCAAATTAATTGTACAACATTTTAATTTAGGTTATTACACAATTTATGCTTTTTCTTATTATTTACATTGTTTTCCAGCGGAATTTATTGCTAAACAAAATCTTTAAAAAATGTAGTGACAAAGTTTATGTAGAAACGGTACGAAACACATTTATTTAAAACTATTTCACTATTACTCTTTAATATTTACAAACAAATAACACTTTAAATTAACAATTGCTCAAGCACTTATCTTTATCACTTTCAAATAATACCTTTCAAAAGAAAAGAAACTGACCACGTTTAAGACAGAGCCGATAGTTTTTAGAGCTGCTATACATATGTATTTTAATATATTTTAATACAAAATAAATAAATAAAGAAAAAAGTTTAAGACTTTTAATATTTTGTAATGCATACCATTGTCAAAACTTAAAATAGAACCCCATGGAGGCCACCATCTTTCAAATACAAAAAGAATCATCAGAATCGATCCACCCAGTCAGCAGTTTTGAGGTAACAAACATTTTATACTCATCTCATTTTTTTCTCGAAAATTCTAAAGATCTCTAATTTTGTTAAGAAAGAAAGAGACCAATACACTCCATTCCGTTTCATTCAGCTCGTTTACGTTAAGCGTTCAGCCATCAAGGAAGATTTAAATTAAGTGTGTTTGCTCTTAGATTGACTACACACAATATCTTATACTTTGTGATTTGCATAAAATATAAGAAAAAGCTAGAGAGTGAATCACATCGAGTTTTGGTGAGTAAAGTCGAGTTAAACTTACTCTGAAACCAAAACCACAAGAGTAGATACCTAATTATTTTATTTCTTAACGCGTCGCGTCTTTTAATTTCAACAAACAACAACTTTATTAAATTACCTCTTAACTCACCATCAATGGCATATCTCTATTACCTTCCTGCCATAGCAACAAAGCGTTTTCGTATAATAAACACACAAAAGGTTCTGAAATGGCACAACCTCATTGTTTCAGCATGGATTCCGATCAACTCAACTTGTAGTAATTTCCACGAAAAGGGCTGTATGAAGTCAGGGTTCTATATGCTAAACGCCAAACAATCATTTCTTTTTCTATTTAACAACGATGGTGTATTCGTTTGTGGCATGCGCTCCACCTGCACCTGAATTCCAATAAAACGTTTCCATTTCCACTCTTTGAATCAGCAGCAGTGCAATAGCATTCATTTCCTTTGATAAGATTAATTCTGCCTTTAATCCACATCTGCAGCATTTTCTCGAAAACAGAGCCAAAAAGAAAAAAAATAAAGAAAAAACAATTTCAACGCGACTACGAACGCTGGCGTTTTTGCCGCCACCGACAACTGTTTATTGCTGTGCCAAGGAACATTTATACAAAACAAGCTCCATATAGAAACGTTGATGGGAAGAACGACGACGACGACGACGTTGAAGCAATAAAGAGAATCAGGTCTAGCCTACTTTCAAAAAGCCCACGCGTACTGCATGCTACAGTTAACAAAAAAGCAGCTATCTTTTGTTCCCTAAAAGAGAGTACGTACGAGTAGGTACGAGTATGTAGGTACCACAAACGCAATAAATCTGTGAACTTTGTTTTCAGCCGCAGCAGTTGCAGGAATAACTCGGAGCTCTGCCACCACGCATTTTGCCTCCTTGCATCTAGAATTCCAAATTGAGAGCACATGGATCAGAGATTGGCAGCAAAACCCCCTCTGGGATAGAGGCGCGTATCCTTTGTGCATGCATGACTCCATTAGGCATTTTATTCGCAACTCTATAATGCTCTTAATGCTTTGAAGTCTATGCGAGTAGGTATCATGAAACACAGGGTTGCATCACTGATCTTTGATAGCAATGGCAAATAAAGTTAAGGAATCAAAAAGAACTGCATAAGGGCGTTCGATTTCGACCTGCAGACAATAGGAAAATTGCGATTTCCCTAAGCTAAGTGATAAGACTTAAAATTTTTTCAATAAATAGTAATAAGACTGTCAGTACTTCTTAAAACACATTCTAATGGTCGTAAACTGCGCTGGCGGCTGACCGCTCAGCCACTCGTAAAACGCGTGGCTGACCCGCGTAAAACGCGAGTATTACGCGCGTAAAACGAGCGTAATACGCTCGTAAAACGCGCATAAAACGCGCGTAATACCCTCGTAAAACGAGCGTAAAATGCCCGTAATACCCGCGTAATACCCGCGTAAAACGCGCGTAAGACACGCGTAATATGCGGGTAATACGCTCGTAATACGCGCGTAAAACGAGCGTGAGCGTTAATCTACGCAGTAGATTCAAAATAGTTTTTAACTTTTTTTGTATGTAAAAAATTTATCAATCCATCCCTGTCGTTTTAGCCAGCCATCGATTTTACTGAAGAGAAACATAAACATATTGTGGGTCTGTAAATTGGGTCCTTCGGCGGTTGACTAGAATACAAATATTTGCGTATGCAAGGTGGCATATATCTGCACCATCCCAACGGGGAGTTATCAATCCGTTTAAATCGAACAAATTCCGTTATTAATTCACTAGAGATTCAATGACACGAAAATATTCGCATTGAATTTTTTATGCGGATCATTAGACTTGAATTGACAAGTGGTATTCTCTGATGTGGTATCGGTATGGTGAATGCCTATAAACGGAGCACAAAGCTCCACAATGGCACCATAGAGGATTACATACTTTAGAGCGAGAAAGAGGGGGTAAAAGCGATAGCTACATACGCACAATTTACCAATATCAGGATTTTACCCGATATTATGGTGGTGGTGACAATTATGATGATGATGGTGGGGACTGCGACGTAGAGGATTTGGGCTTTTAACTCTTTCAATTGAGCTTATTTGTACATTCATACTTGATGGAGAGTTAATTGAGGGTAAACTTTTGTTTGATTTGTTATTTAATATTTATTTGAATAAATATTAAAAAAAAAAAAACTCTAAAGTGATGTTGTGCAAACACAAATACCCTTCGCCCACTTTTTCACATGCCATTTATAGTATGTGGTTAAGTCCTTTGGTTTTGTATGACGTCATTGAGTCTATGAGTAACTCTGGGAACACTTTTTTACTTGAAATATCTTAATGCATTTTAAAGTGCCATCCACAAGCAATGACAATGGCAATAGAGAACACTGTCCGAATCCACATAATATATTGATGCTGAATGATGAAGTTGGCCATTAAGTAAAAATGTCTAAATGCAAAGAAGTGATATACCAAAAGTGCAACTAAAACTTATTGCTGTTATATGGTAGAGTTATAGAAGAGCCCTATGGAAGCATTCAAAATCGATTTTACACCAAAGTGAGAGAGGAAGCGAGGCATCGAGAATTCGAGACGAGTGGTACATCAGACGAAGGGCATCATTGCAAGGATATTTAGGCAGGCTAACACACACTATCTACACAATAAATATCTGACCCCGAACAATGACGTGTGTTTTCTATTGTGTGTTAGCAAAAGGGTTAGGCTTTTAGGACTTTGTTGTTAATAGTATGTCATAAATCATGCAACACAAATATAGACTGCTCCTTTGTGCATTTTAGGCCTTGAGCTACTTTATATTTAGAATAGGAAATATTCGGGTTGAATTACTGTATAAGCTCTTGTGAATCCATGGATAAATATTGGTAAGATTGTAATTACTATAGATTGGGCTTAGAGTTAGGTATATGAATTTTTGGAACCTAAACATGTTTAAACCACAAAGTGCTTCTAAGGGTTTTAAAGGAATAGTCACAATGGTTGCATTTTGTTATTTTGGACACCTACAACTCAAAAACTTAGCTTATTTGAAAGTTCCAAAATTTTGATAGATTCGTTTTTGTAAAAAAATATTGTGATGCTTTTTCTTCAAGCCTGAGGTAAGCTTGTGTCGACTTCTAGGGCTGTAGATTTTTGTATAGATTTTTAAAAAAGAATTCATCAACATCAACAGTCTCACTAACAAACAAATTTCGAAAATTTGTCGCGAACGCGTTGCAAATATCGAAAATATTTTGCAATGGAACGTTTTCCGGATAGCCATCTGAGTTTTTTTTTCTGAGTTTACGAGTTTCCAAAATGATATAGAGTCGTTTTTTTAAGCCACACCCCTTTTCAATCAAGTAGTTGGCGTAAAGAGTTTTTGAAATAGTTTTAAATTCTTCAAATAGTGTAAAATTAAGAGTGTGATCAACTGGAGAAAGAGTTTTTTCTAACTTCTCCATGCTTTCTTTCAATGAATAGGGATATGCTCTGAACTCAAAAGTGACCAGAGAAGTTTAGAAGGAACTAATGGTTGGAAATTTTCTGAACCCAAAGAGAGCAGCATTTTCATATTGCAACGTTTTAAACTGGCTCATTAATATAAAAGAGAGTTTCATCTATTAGCTTTTTAATTTTATATTCAAACCAAATCATGAATGTATAGAGAAATATAATCCATCGGAAACAGACAATAGATAACTTGAAATTGAAGGCTCCAAAACAATAACGCCCACATTCCAACAAAGTAATAATAATATTGATAATTATTATTATTATATTTTTCAAACAAAGATAAAATTCAATAATTTTAAATTCATATTAATTGCAAAATAAAAAAGAACAACACACACAAAACAATAAAAAAATTTAATTCCAAAATTAATTTGCAATTTAATTTGCCAAACATATTTCCAAATTAAAAGTAACTACAAATATTTAGCAAGCTAAAACTATTTTGGTATTAAAATATGAAAATAATGATTGCAATTGCCACATTATTATTTTCCGTATTAATTAAAATATTAAATTTATAGATATATGTACATGCAAACATAAATAGATGGTTTAAAATAACAATGAACAATAGCGATGGTGAATATGTGTGGTTAAAGGTTTTTTTTTTTTTTGTTTTTTTAATGTGCTGCCATCAGAATGTGAATGTGAACCTCAACCTCAACATGCATTCAAAATACCAAACATAAATAGTTTAAATGTTTTTTTTTTGTTTTTCATTAGATAATATAGACACAATGATTGCACGACATAATAGCATTATGGATAAAGGTCTATAAATTCTAATTCATTTTAAAGCCACTATGAGTGTATCCTTTTTTGGCTTGTTGCTGATGACCAAGAACTTTTATGTAGGAATTTATAAAGATATAGTCTAAGAGGTTTCATTGCGTTTTTGGTATCTGTTGATTGAATAATTTTCATAAATTAAACACCAAAAATCTTAAGAATTCAATTTTCTTTTTAATATTATTTAAGTTCAAAAAGTAACTAATTTAAGTTCAAAAGAAGTATATTTTTGATTATAGTGATGCGAAATTCTAGTCTAGATCTTCGAAAGTGTAAGCGTTGCCAGGTTTGCTAACAGTATCTTTTAGATAGAACTTTAATAACCGATATGGGTCAATTAAGTTTTGGTACAAATTGAACAGATACTAGACATTAATAAAGTATCCAGTCGACTTTCAGTATCAGTTATCTCAATCACAGTGATCTATATCAGAGTGATCAATATCATTTGATTTAAAGATTATCAGCCTTATCATCGTATCCGATCGGAGTAAAATTT
This sequence comes from Meliscaeva auricollis, assembly GCA_948107695.1. NCBI lineage: Eukaryota > Metazoa > Arthropoda > Insecta > Diptera > Syrphidae > Meliscaeva > Meliscaeva auricollis. Next base: position 15,882,774 of record OX403618.1, read on the forward strand.
TCTCCGATTTCTACGAAATATAATAGTTTTGTATCATAGTAACTGTTCCGCCTGATATATCGGACAAATTTCAGAAAAAAATAAAAGCTTGCTTTGTTAATGTCAAAATCTTAGCAACGCGTCATAATTTATGCGATTTTCTCTCTCGGATTTATTTTCAAATTCGTTGTACTGCGATTTTCTCTCCCCGATTGTCTCTGATAGAAAAATGGTGCTGAACAAATTTCAGAAAAAATAAAAGAGAAAACAAAAAATATTTAAAAAAAAACAACACATAGAGAACTAAAATGGCTGTTGACCTAGGAAATAATATGTAAGCAAATGTTTTATGTATTTCGAATTGGTATTTATAAGCATAAATATTTAAAAGCAGATTTGCTTTCTTGTAGCAAATCTCATTTGGTCGTTCATTCGCATATTCGTTGGTCGCTCTCATGCGTACGGTGCCTTATATTTATCATTCAGATAGTGATCACTATGATTGTGATAATTGTTATTGTCCGGTTTTAACATGCTTACCGGAAACCGATCTTCAAAATGTTAGTTTCACATACCAATAATTACTATCCTTGTGTTTTTTTTTATCAGCAATGCTTGAAAAATTGTCGTTTTGTATTGAAATGAACCAATAATTTAATATTGTTCGAATTTCTTGGCAGTTTAACGGAGAATCGAGGTCAGTTCAAAATTATATTTAAAAAAAACAACATTAAGTCGCATTTGAATAAGATTTATCTAGGATTTTCGACAAAAAACCCAAAGTATTGACAAAGTGACACTTCTTCGCTGCTAAAAATAGAAAAAAAAATGTAAGTTCCTAGCGTGTATTTTCTCAAGCAAAACGACATACTTCGGATAATGGCATTTAACATTTGGATAAGTCATGATAAACAGAAAACAAGGTATGCTTATTATGAACGCCATGTCGCCATTTTGGAAAACTGATGACGTAGTAGTCATCTCCGATGCTGACAATCGAGTTTTTTTCAGTTTCATTGTTGTTGTTTTCAATTTAAAAAAATGCTTTCTCTAAATCCATAACTGACGTTCGGGCAAACTGCCCATGAGAAAGATGACTATGACGTCACAGAAAACCTGGCAAAAATCTAATGAGCATACCTTGTTTTCTGTTTATCATGGGATAAGTAAAATAATATATGACATAAAACTGAATATGTCATTTTACTAGTGAATAATTGAGCGATAGTACATCAAATGCAAAACTACACTATTGCCCTCACGCCTTCAGTTTAAGAAGTATTTATATGACAGTAAGACCAAAGTTTGCATTTTTTTCAATTTTTTTCTGTATTTCTGTATTTTAAACTGAAAATCGCTAAATTTTGAGACACTTTGCTTCTGAGGTGACGATATGTATCAAAAATCTTAGATTCTGGATTCTAAAATAGTTTTTGTACTTTATTTCCCAAAAAAATGGACCCAATAAAAAAGAAAAAAATATTTTACTATTACAGTTTTGCCAAAAATTGTAAATAGTTAAGCCTTAATGCTGTATTCATTTGTGATTGTGATCAATTTCATTTTGATTTGTTAATTGAATAATGAATAAAATAGGGTTTTTGCATGTTTTTGTATCTATTTGCAACGCTACCTCTTAAACTATAGTATGGTTAAAGTGTAATTAAGGATAGGTGAATTAATATTCTCTTCTACAGCGGTGAATGTGATAAACTGATAATATAATAGCTAATCGATTTTATCTCGCTCTATTATATATGCATTGTGAAGGTGATATAATTAAACAACAAATTGTTTCAATCAATCTAAACAATATTGAACAAAACAAAAATATTAAAATAGTATTAAAAAGTGATTAAACGAAACATTTTTATCCACAAATATACTTAAAATGTTACCATAAGCTGAATAATTAAAAAAGCTATTTAATTACAAAATCTATGGTGGCTTAAAAACCTTTTAAATGAAATAATGTAAATTGAAACCAATATTTTGTCGGCAGCAGCGGTGGCGGTTTCAAATGCTAATTTAATATTTATATAAAAAATAATTTACCAATAGTTATAAAGTATATACTTTTGTAATGGTCATTAATTAGGTTTATCCTACCTATTTGGAGTATCATTTAATTTAAATCAAGATTTAGAACCCACTTGGCAATGTGGCAATTGATTGAGTTTTTTTCTTATATATGTACATATGTATGTGTTCATTGTACCTACAACATACACATTATGTAGCTAAATGAAATCTTATCCAATTAGTTTAGAACAAATCCTAGTCCGAAATCATTTTTTAACGTAGGTGTCCAAACATTTAGTATCAAGAAGCAACTGCAAAAAATGGGTCCGCTAATTCTGTTTGTCTGTCTACTACTTGCGCTAAAGCGATCTTCTTCAAACTTGGTAGTTAAAGGTTTTGAGTAGGTCTCCAGAGGAAAAATTTAAATTTCTTTTCTAGAACCAAAATTAATGGTACCTGCCATATGACGGAAATAGAAAAACTTATTTTTTTTTTCGAAAACGTTTCTAACTACATATATTGATTAAAATTGTTTATCGTTCCAAAAAATAATTTTCTGCACGAATAAATTAAATTAAAGAGGTAATTGAAGTTCAATTTGATATATTTATAAGGACCGTACATCAATTAAGCGTGATTGCTGGAACGCCTGTTTTTGATTTAATTCTAAACTTAACATATGAGCGTTAAAACTCAATTATAATTAAGTTTAATAATTATTAAAAAAGTTTATTTTTGTATTAATTTGTACAGTGAAATTTCCCACATCCATGATTTTGGCCCATAAAAGTCGTACTTCTGAAATAAAATAAAAATATTTTTCATCGACAATAACGGTACCTCCCATAGACTCAACTTTTCAAAATTCTTTAGTTTTAGCATGCACAGCAGTTTTGAACCTAAGAGCAAGTACGTGCGACCCAGTCGTGCATTTTTATTATTATTTTAAATTACGCTTAGTTTTCCAAAAAAAAATGTTACCGACGCTGTTTTTCAGCCCACACAACTGTGTGATCCTTGAACTGAATTAAACCTTTATCGTATCTAAAGTTCACTTTAAATTCGAGAAGATTTTTTAATGGGGAGTGGAGACTGGATCCAAGGTTCCGAAAATGCATGAAAGTTAATTAGTAATAACTTAAAATGTAGATTCAACAATAAATTGGTGTTTTATGATCCTTAAATATTTATAATACTTAAGGATTTCATTACAGTTGACTGTAACTGGTAAGAATCTGACAAGAGTTTTTAAGTTTTCAATGCAGTATTGAAAAGGTGTTCATTTTCAGTGATGAGATGTTTTGGTTTGAGTGAATACGCTGATTCTGAAAAACGCATTGTTGCGATACAAGAGGAGTGGAGTAAGTGTCGGATAAGTTGGAAAAAAGATGAGTTAGAAATTTTGAAGTGGTGGCTAGGAAAAAGGAATGTTAAATTCCGGAAAATTTGGCCTGCTTGCAATGAACGATTGTTGGCCTGCTGAAAACAGGCCATTAGAACTAACTGTTGACATTAGTGATAGCAAGCGGACCATCACAACTGATATAATAAATAATTGAAGGATTCAAAAAATCATCTGAAATTCCTATGGTAGAGTGGTTTAAGGCCACACTCCACTTCCATTTGTAATCCCCTTGATTTGATGGTAGTCTGCTTTTTAGTTTTCTAATTTTTACTATTTGTAGGGGAATAAATTTGGACTCGAAAAATTTGAAATCTATATTCATGAAAGGAAATTGAAGAAAACTTTTTATAGAACAGGAAAACACAAGAAATTAAATGACAATTGATTTTTATTTGAAATTTTAATTATATGGTAAGTACAATTTTTGTTTATTGTTGTAAAACTAGAATCAAAACTGGTGTTGCTTTACAATCAAAGACTGGACAAAAACTAATATTTAATTATAATAAATTGATTAGCGCATATTTGCTGAATATTACCGGACGGACTTTCTGGACTGGACAAAATACTGGATGTGTTTTTACTTCATTAAGTTCTTCACTTTAACAATCGAGTCTTGCGCATCTTTTGTTCGTCAGCACATTTACTAGTTATGGCCAGGCGGACTTCTTTAGCCTTGACATCCATCTTATTTGTCACAATGTATATGATGTCAGCTACCTTGTTTGCATCCAAAGGCTTTTTCAGTGGCTTCTTCACGTTGAGAAAGGCGGGCGATGGTTTACCAGTTAGACTATGTGTAGATAGAATATCTCGTCCGAAAATGTGCAATAAAAGCTTCCTCGTTACAATTGGAGCCGAAAGATTCCAATCGATAGTTTTGAAAACTTCTTTGCTGATGTGAGTTTCGTTTGGTCCGATAACCATGTATTGTGGATTGATGCTGGAAACACGTGGATATGAATCAGGTGTGATTTCAGATTCATTATCGATCTCAGAGGCCGATGAAGAGGTTTCCGATGTTGATGCTTGATCGTCGTAATCTTCCGAAAGTGAATCGCCTGTGATATGAACAAATTCGTTAACTGATTTTTTCGCAGTTCGGCGCTTCTTCTTCTTCATTTCTTTAACTGGTGGGCAGTTTTCTTTCTTCTCCTCGGGAAGTTCAAAATCATCAGTGGTTTCTTCTTCATAGTATTCCAAAGTGGAATCGCCAGTAATGTGAAGAATTTTCTTGACGGGTTTTTGCTCAGGACGTTTCCTCTTCCTTTCTGGAACTGGTGAGTGTTCTCTTTCCACTGTGGCTTTAACTTCCTCAAAGGCAACATCTGCGTCTTCACATACTGTGATTCCATGTTCAGTCACATCTTGCAGCTGTTGATGGAAAATTTCGGCTTGTTGCACAATGGATTTGAATTTTTCTGAATATTCCTCAAGTTGTTGAGTTTGAAGGTGTGAAAGTTTTGGTCTCTTCGCAGGTGGACTGTCGGAAATTTGAATCTCTGTTGTAATCTCATCATCATGTACTCTCTTGGTGGCAAGTTCTTCTTTTGCTTCAATGTTGGAAATTTCAGTAAGACTTTCGGGGTCGGTTACCAGCTTTTCAAATACAGCTTCGATTTCTTTTTCGATTTGTAGCTCTTTCGTTTTGTTGTCTTCTTTTTCTTGTATTTTGATATATTCCAATAAACGTTGTTTACGATTTATCGGATGTGCTCGACGCAGTAAAAATGTTGCCATTGTTGTTTATTTAAATTTATCAATTTATATTCGAATTAGGTAAAAATCAAATAAGAGCTGTATATTGGAGTAACTTATCCACCGAATAACTAATTTGGAGTGAAGTTCTATAGCTTATGCATGGCTTTTATGTAGCAGAGTTACGTAAGAAAAAACATCCCTAATTACTTCTGATTCCAAGAAAGGATACTTAAAAATTTTGTTCAGGTAGAAGTCATAGGTAGTTAGAACGGCTTAACTGTATTGTACGGATAACATACCTGTCATAAGCTCATATTGATGAAAGTCATATCAGGTGAATCAGGTAGATTTTATATATATTACATGGATAATCTACTTTCATAAAATATTTTCTAAATAACGACCTCTAAGAGTCATGGCCTTCATAAGGCCAGGTGTTAAATAATTCTCTTTGTTTTCCACTAATTATATTTTCCCGTTCGTTAATTTATGTATGTTTGTACCTACCTTCCAAATATACTTTACGTTTACAAATTAAATAAAAATAAAATTCAATACGTTTATGTCAGAAATCCTGTTTGATATTATAGAAAGTAAATTTGCTTACCAGTAATTATTTCTATTTATGCGCATTTATTGGTTTTGTAGAGTTAAGTCATATTTTGTTAGACATTAAATTTTTAGTAACATTTCAAAACGATCGTTTCGTTTTCAAGTTGAACATTTTATGGCGGACTGGTGTGACATTCTATGGCAAATAGAACGAACAAACGTTTTCGTTTGTGCGAACGGTTTGCTTCACATAACTTGCAAAACGAAATTTTGAAATTACCGCACAATTTCTTTCGTTTTTTTTTTGCAAGCAAATACGATCGATTTAATAGAATCTGATCCCTGTATTTTTTTTATTTAATTAGAACTATACATACGAGTACAAGCAAAATGCATATGAGCTGTCCAACATTTCGTATAGAAATTGTCTAATATATGAACCTAATCGAATTCGATTTTTGAGAACAAATTGGTTTCGAAAGTTTTAAGATCTTATACGAAATCAAATTTTCTTTGAATTCAATGCAAAATTAAATCAAATTCCTACTAGTTGCCAATATTTTGTGAACTTAATTAATTATGAAATTGGATTAAGTCACTTTTTTGCATTTTTGAAATTTAAATAATTTTGTTTAAATAAATTATAACATTTTGACTGTATTTCTTGTTTTAATAAATCCATGACCAATCAATATGCCTATTCATTGCATGTAATTTTTTTTTTAATAACAACCGTTAATTACTCCTAGTTTTGTGATCATCTTAAGTAGCAGTCAATAACTGTGTTCAATGACGTTGTTCTAGACTGCTCGGAACAGAAAAGTACAGTTTTCTTTCTGTTCAATGAGGGTTTTCTGTTCCAGACTGTTGGAGTTTGCTGTTCAAAGGCGCTGTATGGAATAGTTTAGAACAAGTTTTTAGTACTTGCGTTTCAGTTGGGACAAGTCAGACGTTAGAACATTATATTCGTGAGAACTGTCAAATGTGTTTGTTGTTTTCTGTTCTGACGTTTCTAACAAAACTGTTCTGATCTATTAATTTCCTCGTTGAACACAGCTAATAGCTGCATTTAATTATCAATGGGGATCTGGATCTAGATCATTTTTACACGTAAATCAAAAACAACACGTGGTACTGCTTTCTATCGGGATCAATTTAAATGATCCAAAAATTAGTTCTTACTGTGAAATGCAGATGGCTTTTAAAGGATTAAAGAGATGCAGGATTATTTCAAAATAAACAAATACTAGGAAAAAAGAGATCCGCATCGTTTTAATTTCATGATCTAATCCAGTTCAGACGCGGATAATATGTCTGTTTATTGCAATTTTACCTTTTTAAATATAAAAACCGTTATATTGCGACTAGTTTTGTGATCATCTTATGCCGGCCTTACACGACACAATATTATTGCACAATACTCAGTATTGTGAAATAATATTGACGGTGTAATAGCTGTATTGCACAATATTTTCGGTTTGCGTCGTGTAAGGAAGGCATTAATGACTTTTTTTGCAGAAATATTGATTAAAAATTCAGAAAATATTATTAACTTTTTTTAAAACCACTCAATATATTGCGCAAACCGAAAATATTGTGCAATACAGCCCTTACATGGTCAATATTATTGCACATAACTGATTATTGCGCAATAATATTGTGTCGTGTAAGGCTGGCACTAGAGCACTTTTATAATTAAGGGCACACTTGTTTACTCTGCCGACTGGCCTCATAAATATGCATAAAATTAGGGAAAAGTATGGTAGGTATCATAGTTTCCAATCAGAAAAGGAAAAATTAATACAAATTTGACAACAGCCAATAAATTTGAAACTGAACTTTTATTATATAGGTTTTCACATTTATGCTTCTGACATGATATGGTCAACTTAAGATCAACAATCAGACATGATATGCTATAAAAATTGGTCAATTCTGTCTGTCTGTAGTTAGAAAAGGGAAGATTTTTTAGGAACAAATTAACGGTAGGTACCTGCTATACAACCGATATGGAAAAACTTAATTTTCTGAATAATGCCTCTAACGATTTTCATTAAAATGTTTGCATGTACAGTCGACTCCGCTTTACTGCACTCCACTTATCTCAAAAAAGCGATTAACTGAAACAAGAAATTTATTACGTTTCCATGCAAACTACTTCGGATAATTGAACTTAAAAAAAATTCTTAAAATTCATATTTATAGGAGAAATAACATTTAAAAAATGTCTTAAGTCATTTTAGTAATATTTGTTTATATAAAATTTTGAAAAAAATCAGTTTAAGGCAGAAATTCGTATTTTTTTTCTTTCAAAATTTTGAGTTTAATAATTTTTCTTTAATAGGTACTAAAGAAATATATAAGAAAAGTAAAACATACATTTTTAACAAAAAGGTGTATTACTCGTATGTGTTATTAGATTTTTGTACATTTTTTTAGAACATTGCTCCTCACACCTGAATGTGGGTAAAAAGACTCCTTCCCAAATGGCCAACCCTTGTTTCAACCATAATCTCATACCATCTATGAACTCACCTGCTTTCCAGTTACAAATGGTTTGTCTAAATTCACAATTAGTTGTCACTTTTCTTTTGACTTGAAATAAAAAACTTTTTTATGTATTTATATATTTTTTTTTCTTTTTTTTAGAATTTTTATTGACCACTTTTTGTTTTGCTTTTATCAATTTGTTTCATCCTTTTAATTGTCAATTAAATATTTTTATGTTTATAGTTTTTTTTTTATTTTTGATTTGTACTCTATAGGTAAATCATATCGTTTTATTTTCATTTTTTGTTTTAAATTTTTTTTCATCTTCATATCCATTTTTTTTTTCATTTTTTCTTTAAAAAGACAGTACATACATGATTTGTTTTGTTTTTTTTTTTTTGTTTTTACATTATTTGTATATATTTGTTTTGCATGTGTGTGTTTTACATTTTAAATTGTATTTAAAAACATTGTTGCGATGGTTTTGTTCATTGGATTTTTTTTATTTTTATTAATTTATTCATTAAATATTCTTCTTTTTAATTTTGGTTTTCATTGTTTCTTCATTAAACATAATTATATTTTCAGTACTACATTTTTTTTTTAATATAAAATTATTGGATATATGAGATTTTTTTTTTTGTTTGCTGTGGATATTTATGGATTTTGTTTTCTTATTTTTTTTTAGCATTTACTTTGAAGATGTTTATCTTTTTTAAAGTTTGCATGTATAGAGAGAAATAAATGAGGAAAAATGAAAACAAAAATTAATGATGAATTAAAACTGAATAAAAAAGTTTAACGGCAATATTTAAATAGGTTTTATATTGAAAACGGAAATAGCTTCATAACAAAGAATGTTTATTGTTTTTCTTTTTTTTTTTTTTTTGTTTCTTTCTTTACTAAGCACATTTATTTATATTTAAGTACATTTATTTTGTTTTCTAATATTTTGGATATTTTTGTTTGTTTTTTTTTTTATATATTTTTTTTTTAATTTTTGTTTTCTTTAAATTTAAAATGGTGTGCATTGAATTTAACATTTCTTTGTGTGATTTTAAAAATGTTGATTTTTGGTTGTTTTTTTTTTTTTAATTTTAATTTTTTTAAACGAAAAGATAAATTTTGTTGAAAATTTTGAATTTTGTCAAAGAACTTATTTTATGGAAAACAAATTGAGGAACAAGAAATAGTTTATAAAAAAAATAAAAAACTACTTCATTAGGCACAAGGAGATCCTAAGAGAACTTTAAGACTAATGCTCTCTCGACCATAAGAGTTCTGCGTTTTGAGATCACAAGGACAAAATATTTACAAAAAGATCTCACACTGGGCGCCATCTCTAATATGATATCTCCTTTTACATTAAATTTTATTTCTCAGTCCAGAAAGTAGATATAAAATTTTAAACAGAATCAGTTAGGAACTTTTGATTGAAAAAAAATATGCCAGGAATTTTGTACCGAAATATAAAAAAAAAAGAATCATTTTTCAAAAGAAAAAAAAGACAGAATTTGTAGTCATTCTCATAATTTTGCATTTTCATTTTAAATATTATTTCCTTTTCTTTTTTAGTTTTTTTCTTCTTATTACACACATGTTTTTTATTGATAATAGTTTGCCTTTTATTCTCTTTAGGTTATTTTTTTTTTTTGTTTTAACTATTTAACTTTTATTTATTTGCCACCTTATTATAGCCTTTTGTTAAACTCTATCTAAAAAATAATCAAATTTCATATTTTATATATGTATTTAGTTCTTTTTTTTTATTTTTGTTTCTCTTTTTAATAATTTCTTGTGAGTAGCTAGTTTGTTTTTTTTTTGTTTTTTACATATAAAAATTCTTATTAAACATTTTTTTCCATTAACTTATTATATCACAAATTGGGTTTTTTTTTGTTTATTTTTATCCATTCATTTTGTTTTTCTCTTTTTTTTTGAATTAATTGTTTTATATCTACATATATATTTTGTAAATTTTATTATATATATGTATATGTATATTAATTAATTAATGCATATATACATACATATTATATATTTTTTTTTTTTTGTGTTTATTAATGTATAGATATATAATATAGATTTATAAATTTGTTCTTATATTTTAAATTATTATTAATAATAAAAATAGAATGTACAATTGACAAATCATTATTTAAAAATAAATTAAATTTATATTTAAAACTAAACTTTTTTTTGTTTTTATTTCTTATTTATTTATTTAGGTATTTTTTTTTATAAAAACGACAAATTAAGGGCAGAATTTGAGAATTTTTTTATTATGGTTTGTGTTGTAATAAACTTCGGAGTTAGAAATGTTTTTTTTTTATTTAAAACTGATTTTATTAAAAATTGATACATTATGTATTGGCAAGGTATGAAAATTCAAATAAGAACATTTTTCAATTTGTTCGGAAATCTTCAAGCAAATAAATATCTTTGGACTTATGCTTAATATGAGCAAATTTACCTACTATAAGATTTGATAACATTGCAGTTTGAAGATTTGTGGTATTGTAAAATTTTGTTGGTGTGATCCGCTCTCACATCAAATTTTACAATACCACAAACCTTCAAACTGGAACAATGCTAATAAAAATTCCCAGAAACATTCACAGGACAAACCCCATGCCGAAACTGCTAAAGCCAAGCTTGTGATCCCAATAGGTATATCATCATAAACATTGCAGCCTCAATTTTTTACACAGAAAATGAGGAAAGCTCACCTTATTTGCACTGAAAATAGAATCTGTTTTCAAGGGCGTGAACGAAATTCGAAAAATTTGTTTCTCCAAAAAAACTTTGAATTTTGTTGATAAATTTGATCACGGCAAAAATGACAGGTACCGTTAATAGAGGTTTAAAAAAAAAGTTTTTTGATAAAACGATGGAAATTACCAACAAAATCACACATGATTTTTTTCATCGAAATCGTAGGAGTCGTTTTTGAGAGAGATAACATAGCATAACGTAAATTCTAAATTCTTTTGTTTTCTTCTTTTTTTTTCAACTTTCTCCAAAAAGCTTAATTAAGCGCTGAATTATTTCAAATTGCAATTTTAGTTTGCAGAAATTCGATTATGTTTCTTTAAGGAGCGCTCTTAAATGTTTGAGAGGAATGAACAAAGAGATTTTCGTGTATGTAAAGATAAGAAGTGTTCATTCTCTTTTTTGTCATTTATTTTCAGATTCGAATACCTCGAGAACTTTAGCCAATACTTGAAATTTACTACAAATTTAGAAATAGACATAGCACATTTCGAAGAATTGTTGACACTAATTACGATATTAGCACACACATACATACATTATGTGCATGAGTACAAAATATACCTACAATTTTCGTAGTCCTTATTTGATTCATAGATTTTAGTCTTTTTATTGTTTTACAACCCCTGCATTGCACTAAATTAGGTACATGTGTGCGCGAAAGGGATTCTAACTTGACCGACTTAATTATTTATTTTGCTCACAAGATATTCGTGAAGTAACAGCACACCTTTTCGTGGAATTTGTATCAGCGCAAACCTAGCACAGAATCGTTAACCTGACTGGGCTGGAAGTTCTAAGTCCAATAAAGACATTTTCTTGGAATTACTGAACAAAGGTTTGTTCTACTTGATGTTGTTAAATTCTAGCATTTTTTAATCCATATTTGTCCAACACTGCTATATTTTAAATTCATGAGAAAGATGTTTCAAATAATTTTCAAACATTTTGACGTAAACCTGAAGAAGTTCGAAATGAGTGTTATAAACTGTTAATACGAATTTAACAATTATTAGCCGAGTGAGGCTCGATATAGGCCTATTTGACCTATTTGATTTTGTATACGGAATACGGAATAACCACACTTAAGACTGTATTTTTTTTGTCTCGTACCCGAGGTCTCTATAGAGACCTCGAGTATCAAATTCAATTGACCAGGGCACTTTTGTACCTGCGCGAGATGCATTTTGGATTGTATGTCACTTTCGAAGATAAATGAAATGCAAAAAAAATATAAGGAATATAAGAGCTTTTTACGGCCTTAAGGTCAATTAGTATGAATTATCTCATAAATAAGGTTTTATTGGCTTTAACAATGATAACAATAGACAGGTTCAGGAAACGTTAGGGACTAAATAGCTTGTCATTTTTCGGGCATGTTATTGGTCAGTTGTCAAAAAAGACCTTCCAATAGGGATCTTGCCGAATCTGCCAAAGGCAGACACCACTTTGACGAAACCGATACAATGAAAATAAAATCGGGTATTTTAATTCATTGTGGGCTTTTAACGTTTACATTTTGTTTGCTTAAAACCCCTATTCAACACTTTCTTTTCTAAAAAAAAGTGTTGTTGAATGTACTCCACAAGTCACAAACAAACAAACCTACTTATTATCAATATCGAGTCATTAAGACCCCGATTGTCCTGCAAATTCAATAACATGAACCCCATATTTCTGTAACAATTCACTTATCGATGTCGCTAACCTCGAAAAATTGTTATTCTGTAGATTTTGTTTAGAATTGGACGATCGAAATCTAATGTTTTAAAAATGTTGTGTGTTTGTTTTAGCTTAATCATAAATTATTAGGATAAACAGTGAATTATTGAGTCAAGAATTATCGATAAAAATTAAGTCATGCCTCTTATAACTTTTAAAACTAACATAATGTATCATTAATAAATCAGTTTCAAAATATTTTCAACGAAAAATTTCATTATGTCCAAACAAAATTTGAAATATGTAATTACATTTAACGTCTGTGAATAAATCCTGTAATGTTGGGCAAAGTTTTAAATTTCACCTAAAGAAAAAAATTGTTAGTTTTAAAAAAGATTTTTTTTTTTTCTTTACGAACAAAAATTAAACTTAACAGGAAGAACAATAAGAAGTGCAAATTTAGTTTAAAAAAAGTGGAGAAAAATCGTGACATATTTGATGTATTTTTTTTTTAACTGGATAGTTGCAAAATTGTATTTTGTTTATATTGCATTTATAATTTTTTTTTGTAAAAATTGAACAAGATAAAAGAAATTTAACAATAATATTATAAAGCATAAGGGTTTCGCTGTGTTTTTAAAAAGATGATTTAGCTGTTCTTTTATTAAATAATAATATTTATTTAAAAATAATTTTTTTTAATCATATAAAAAAATAATATAATAATAATATACACGAATAAACAATAACTTTAAGTTAATTTATAATTATTTTGTACAGAGAAAAAAAAAACAAAATCATATAAAATTATCATTAAGTAATAAAAACAAATAATTAAGTATATACATTTAATATATAGTCGGATATATACATAATTATGTATATATTATTATTTATAATCATTCATGCATATAAATAATAAATAGAATTTGAATATTTTCGCATTAATTGTATTTTTTTTTTTTTTTTATTTACATTTTTTTATGAGTAGATGAGTTTTTTTTTGTATTTTAATCAATTTTTTTAAAGATAAGTAGATTCACCTGAAAGGACATAACAAACAATTAAAATATATACAACTAAAAATAAACAAAGGAGATAATTAAAGAAAAATAGGAAGTAAAAGGAATTGTTTCAGATTTCTTTTTTTTTTCAAATATCACAGAAAAAGTTGGATATGAAGATTTATTGATAACATTTAAAATGTTAAGCCAACAAATAACAGTGTAAATTATACTTAAATCATTATAATGTTCAGTTGGAATATTTTAAACAGAATTATTATTCGAAAAATTAAAGAGCTCAACAGAATGCACTCGCAGCTGAGCGTAGACGCTGAAACATGACAAACACGTGCAGAATGTAGTCGCAAGTATTTTAAGTGAGGTTAGTCTGGACTTTTCGAAACAGAAAAGTTGTTCAGTATGAAATATCTTTTCCAAACTCTGTTTTGGTCTAAAACAGATTTTTCTACTACGGTTTTGCGAAAGCTGGCAAAAGTTTGAATCTAATAGAGCTTTTTAGAAATTAGCTGTAAAAGACAAACTTTAACGAATTGAAAGCATACGCAATAGTTTTCTATGACGGTAAGACACATTATAAAATAGTTTTCATTAAACAGCCACTGTCAGTTAATAATATTTCATAACAAAAATTGATTACAAACCACCTTACATTTCGTCCCGTTTCTGCGTGAAACACGTATCTACAAAGCATTGTTTGTTTCCTTCTTTTAAGAAATTTAAGTTTTTCTCGAAATTGAATTATTGGATTGAATAAAAAACAATAGATTTAACTGTAAAACATATTTATTGAGGTTATTTCACCATTTATTCTTTTTCATCTTCCTTAATAATGGTTTTCCAGCGAAGTCTAATGTTTAGCAAAATCTTTTAAGAAAATGTAGTTACGAGGTTCACGCAGAAACGGGACGATTTGTCTTGATTAGCTGCCAAATACAGTAACTGCTTATTTACTTGCATAATTAGTTCTTTATCTTTCTTTCTTTGTGTATAAAGAGACAATATGCACTTATAAATTCTGATGCATAACAGTATAACAGAATTATAAATCTTAATCTTTAATTCTATTGAAGTTTTTTATGTTACTCTCCTGTTCTAAGTTTTTCTTCATTGAACAGACATATTGACAAGATTTACAGGAAGTTACAGCTCATAATACTAAAATCGAGGTTGTCAATAGGCATGTTCAGGAAACGTTTGGGAATAAATATTTAGTCAACTTTCTGCTCTGTGATTGGTCAGCTGTCAAAATAAATCCTTCCATTTGGATAGTTGACGAATCACAGACCCTAAAATTGACTAAATATTTAGACCCTTACATTTCCTTATTGGCCAAATATATGTAATTCCATTTTCGTATTCGAAAATATTACTCAAGCCAATAAGATCTAAAATCTCAATCTGTTTCTTGGTTAGATATTTGAAATTCAATCTGAAACAATCCCGTTTTTAAAGTTTTAAGAAAATAAATTAAGTAAAACTCAAATTTAGTTAAAATAAGCGATGATGAGGAGGATGATTTCAACTAAAAAAAAATATACACTAGCTAAGTTAATTTTATATAATTCAAGTGAATCAACACAATAATGGACGCCAAACAAGCAAGTGGAACGGAGAAAAGGAAGAAGTTAAAAAAATGGCATTTAAATAAAGGGCAATAAAGAAATAAAAGAAGAAAAGGAATACATGCATCTAAGGAAGTTGTACAAAAATGTGTTTAGAACGCAAGAGATAGTTTTTATTTTTCAAAGAATTTGTTCATCTTATAGTAAGGTCTTACCTCTCTACCTTTCGTTGTGTCAAAATTAATGTATGGATCAAAACTTTGGTTCTACCAGTGGTCAAATTTTGAATGAATAAAATGAGAATTTTTGACACTTAGCCGTAGGTAACAAGTTTTGTTAATTCATACATTATTTTAGGTTTTGTTTACAAACTCACTTTTGTCGCTCTCTGTAATTAATTAGGGCAACAAAATAATCATTAACATAAGCATGAACAAATTCATCTTTTTGACATAACAATTTGTCATTTTCATTTTGACATAATTTCAATTTAATACACACAAAAGTTTATTAACTAGAAATTATATCAGAGATTTCACTAAAATCATTTTCCGATAACAATCGATAACGATTTAATGTCAGGCAACTAGTTGGAGATGACAAATGTCCTTTAATTCAATAATTATTAATAAAATGTAAATAGTATAAGTTATAAATTCAAGCAAATACAATGGAAGCAATTTTGTAAATTTTAACGTTTTCATTTTAAAAATTTGATTTTTTCATGTAGAAAAGAAAAAAAAAAAATAGATAAATAAAAGAAGATTTAAATATACATACATTTGCGTAGTAGTTATAGTTTTTTTTTTTTTATGTTTAATATTTGGAATATAAAAATGTTGTTAATATTTTTATTTTTAGAATTTCAATATATCGGCAGCATGGAATTAAACAAAGAAAAGTAAATTATAAGTTAACAGAAAAACACTGATTAATTTTTGTATAGTTTTTTTTGTATAAATGTATGTAGACAATAAATACATTATTATTATATGTTTATAGGTGTTGAGTGGGAGTTTTACCAATTGAATGATGAAAAGAGCAAAATATAGCCAGAAAAAATCAAAAAAAATATATAGAAAAATAAGTTTGGTAGTATTTTGTTGACGTCAGGGACTGCCTTTTTATTAAAAAAAAAAAACAAAATATTTTAAAAACGTTAGATTTGAATGTTGCGTTGTTTGTTGTTGCGTAAAATTGTTAAAAAATATTAAATTTAGATCCTTTGTTTTTATGGCTCAAAACTTTCTGAAATTCTCCCCACACAGTTCTGAAAATTGGCAGAATTGAAAACAATGTCAGAAATGTCAGTTTAAAGTAGTAGTTCGAATTATTTTTACGTACTTCAAAGGAACACATTTAATAGGTGATCAGATAGGTCTGTTTCGATTAGAACTTTCGTTTTGTTCTTCTCTTATTAGATCTTCGAAACTTTTTCAAACCTTTTGATATTATTGACCACTCGTATCTTTTAACAAAAGCTGCGTTGAGTTCAACGTTTCCCCGAAAGTAATTAGATTATGCAAGATTATTATGCAAAGTAAGCAAGTCAAACCAAATTTAGTTTTACAAATAGCAAATGATTTTTATTTGCTTATTTATCAACACAGAAACACACAAAAAGTTATAATTGAGTGTTCCATTCAACTTGTTCAGAATGTGTGAATCCTAGACTGTAGTAGAAAACGTCATTAGACTACTATGTGACACTTTTCAGCTCCACTTATAATCTTTCATCTCTGTCTTTACGTTATTTGTTGTACCTAGCACGGAACGAGATGGTTCCTTGCTCAGGTACAACTATGTAAGAAAGAGGAGACAAGATTCATTCACTGTGATACTGTTATACAACAGAATTTTGAAGCGGAGTGTAATTTCGCTCTCTATAAAAAGAAGAGAAGATTAATATAATTATTATACTGTTATACTGGTAAAGTACAAGCAATTGTACCTGGGCAAAGAACCATCTCAATGTACATAAAAGAAGATGGAGATAGAATGATTATAACAATTCTTCAATTGGAATACATTTTTACTTTTTTTTTATTTGAACCGTTCACACAAACAAATTTTGTTTGACTTAACTGTTATACAATTAAGAACAATATGTTATAAATGTGTCCTTATCCAATCTATAATAAAAAGTAAATATGATAAGAAGAGAATGTTAGGGTAAATGGGTTTATCTTTAAAAACGAAAAAGCCTTTGTCACCCCGAAATGGCAATCTTATGATATCTGTTTGATATAAACAAAAATGAGGAGACAATACGAAGTAAGTAGCTATATTTTGCTTTCGGATTGATAGATACATCATTGTAAGAAGAAAATGAGAAAATATTATTAAATTCTAAGATACTACCAAAATACCACCAAACTTGGAATGAAAAAATAAATACTTGGGGTTATCATGAATTCTATTCAGATCTTAAATTTGTTACGAATTTGGAAAAAAAATCTTTAACAGATCTTCATGGTGATGGAAAATCTTATACAAATTGTGATTACGAACGGAATCTGTGATTGTATTTTCGAAATTCCTAATAAATATACGATACAAATAGAATTCAACAAATACATAAATAAATCATAGGTTTAAGCTTATAAGATTTGAGGAAGGAATAATTTTGATGATGATGATTTTTATCAACAACTAAAATTTTATAACTAAATTATAGTCAATTTTTTGTAAAAAAAAATAAAATAAAGAAATAATATAAAAAAAAAATATAGACACTAAAATAACCTATTTTTTTAAGTATTAATTTAAATAATAGAAGATAATAATTGTCATTATTGTTTGTCATGCATTTTGTTAATATTTAAATTTTGTTCTTCATTATTTGATTAATTGTTGTTCCTTTTTTTTTTACTTAATAAAGTTTTCTTCTTTTTTATTTAGTTACTTTGAAGCTGGATAATTTGCTGGATTGGAAATGATTTTCGTAGTACGAGTAATTTCTTCTTTTTTTTTTTTTAATTCTATAACAAGCTCAATTTTATCTTAAAAATGATTTGCTTCGTAAAGGGGGCAACATACATAGTTGTGTTATCGCTATACGTTTGTTGATTAAATATTCGAGATGGTAGCTATATTACTTTAAGTTCGATAAATATTCTATAAGATCCGCTAGTTTGTTCCAACACGCAGTTTCAAACCATCCACAAACAAGTTTGTGATTTTAAATAAAATAACAGTCATGGTTTTGGATGGTTGCAAATCTGATTGATGACCAATTTAACTGTCTGAAGGAGTGTTTTTTTCGTTCTCCGCCTCCGGTATCGTCATGCATGTGGACATGTACGATTTTCATCCCTTAACTCAAAATTACAAGCTCTGATTTTTAATTTGAGAAAAATCTCGGACTGTTCTGACGATCAGAAACCAGTTTGAGGATTGGTAAAATGCGTGTAAGAACAGATGTCTGATAGTTTGAGCTTAATTTTCTGTTGGGACAGCCGACTCGGTTGGCGACAATTTGCTGATAGTTTGAGTGCGTATTGGAACAACCATTTAGTTAATGTAGAAAACAAACGTTGCACATACGCCACAGTGACCGTATTAGTTTTATTTATAAAAATTGTTCACCGAATTTCTATCATTGGCATAAGGGCCCAATAACGAAAGCGTGACTTTTTGCTGTATTTAAATAATTGTGATTTCGCACAAGTAAGTTGTTAATTTTTTGTCGCAGAAAATTTACAAAACACAACAAAAATATTTAACAACATTTTATCGCGTCGAAAGTTGGATAACACTCGCAATTAAGGCCAATCATTCGCTTTTCGAAAACGAAAAAAATTGTATGATTAAAATTTGTTCATAATCTTCATTTTGATTTATATGAAATAGAAATCGATCTACAATTTCAAAGAAATTAGATTTGGAACTGCCCCCAACTGTGAAAACTGGATTTCAACCTCGATGGCCCTTAAAATTATCTTTTTAATGCAAAACTAGAAAAAAATCAGCTTAGCTTTACAAAAAGATATTTTATTTTCATTATTTTTTTTGTTTCAATTCATTTTTTTTTTTAGAAAATTGACTTAACACGGGGAAAAGATCCCCCACTCCCTTATGATTTTTGTCTTCTTTGGACTTAACCATGTATATTTTTTAAATTATTTTAATAACAAATGGTATATGAGAAAGCATAACAAGTAACAAAAATTAAGAAAAATTCAAAAATAAAGCTGGCACTTTGTGACGTCATGTCAGAAATTCAGATTCAGATTCAAGAATAACGTTTCGTCGAAAACTCCCCATTTACATAATTAGTTTTGCAACGATGACATGCATAAGTACATCGACTTTTTTTATAACTTTGGGAGCCTATTGCAGTAGATAATGATTTTTGGGCCCTGCTAAAAATATGTATATATACAAAAATAATTGGCCTTACATTTTGAAAACCTTCACCACCTCTCCGACTTATAGACGTCGAACTTTTGCCAATGTTGTTTGTCTATTTTTACTGATTTAATGCAAATAATGAATTTAATTCCTACAACAGTGAGAGATCATTTTTGTTATAAAAAAAGCCTAATTACCTAAATTGGCATTAAATGTATTTCATTTTTAAATATTCTTGTTTTTTATCTGAGTTAAACTTTTTCATAAGACCACTTTATCAATTCCACATCCAAGAAATTACCAATTGTTTTTTAAGCTATCTGAGAGAAATAAATGTTGTTAATAAGTACTTCTATTTTTAATGTTTTGTGTATACGTGTACTCTACTACAATTTGTTTAATTTTTCAATTGTATGTTTTTTATTATTTATTTTTTTGTTTTTGAAGACGGTTTGCGTTCCAACATTTCTTTATAATAATATGCTTTTTACCACAGAAAAATTTACTTAATCACTAGATCGTTTTTTCTCCTTTACATACATACATTTACATATATATAATTATATTTTTTTATTTGTTTATTTGTTTAGATAAGAAATTTTTTTTTTGTTAATTATTAACCTACAAATACAAAATATAATGTTGTCTTATTTTAAATTGTTTTTTGTTTTTTTTTTTATCATTTCAAATTTCTGTATATACTTCCTATAAAGACAGTCAAAACACACACATTTTCCTTGTTTTTTTTTCTTCTTTCTTTGCAATAATTTAATAATTTTTTGTTTTTTTTTTTTATTTTATAAAAAAAATATTCACATGTTTCTATGCTTAAACATACAAAAAATAAACATAGACAGAGTAAAAAACAGTTGATACACCATAATTGTTGTTTTTTTTTTGTTATTTTTTCTTTTTTTTTTTCTAAGTCGATTCTCGTCTTGGACGAGTTTTAAAATTTTTCGACAACATTGATTTGAGACCTGCACTTAAGGGTAAATTTGAATGTTGCCTACAGAGGGCAGCTGCAGTCATAATTGGTGCTGTGGCGTTTGTTGTTGCTGTCATTGTTGTTGTGGTTGTTGTTATTTGTGTTTCCATAACTTTTGGCGTTGACGGTGGTGGTAGTAGGATTCTGTCGCTTTTATTGATAAGTGTTTGTGTAGTGGCAGTTGTGGTACAATTATTTGTTAATTTTCTAACGCTAACTCCGTTTGTGACGTCATCGTTGTTAAATTTTGACACATTATATTCGTACAACATGTCATTCAAATGATGATGTTGATGAAATGGATTTGTTATTGTTGTTGATGATGGAGGAGGAAGAGGATTATTATGATGCAGATGGTGATGTTGTTGATGATGATTTGCTAGTAGAAAATTTGTTGTTGCTTCAGATGATGATGGAGGTGATGTTAGTGTTGTTATTAAAGTTGCTGATGTCTTACCTGTTGCTAATGGTGGCACAATAGTGGTTGGTGTTGTTGTTGTTATTATTTCCAATGGTAGGGTATTGTTGATGAAAAAGTCATTTTGGTGATTTTCTATAAGAAATTTGTTAAAAATTTGAAAGGAAAGTTTGAATTTTTTTTTTTATTTCTTTCCAATCAATTTTTTGTTTTATTTTTAATTCATTTTAAATTATATGTGAGAGAGGGAGAAAAAAACCTAAAACTGACTGATTATGAACTAAAAACCCAACAAAATTAAGAAAATAAGTTCCACCTCACACGAAATAATAACCTATTTACCTAATTTAAAATACAGCGGGCACTACAAATTTTACTAAATATAAAACAAACAAAAAAAGCTTTTTTATAGCAATTGCCGTACAAATTCGTATATAATAAACCTGTTTGTATTATACTAGTGCAGCTTTGAGTCGAAGTGTTGGAGTAGAATACGGTCCTGAAAGCGAAGCTAATTTGTTCAAAGACTAATGCTAAGAAATTCATCACAATGGGATTATTTTTCACTGAGATATCGAAAATCATTGAAATTTTCATAAAAAAAATCGTGTTCCTTTAATTCTTTGGGCTAGTATATTACTATACATGATTATAAATATGTAAATCATTAATATAATGTATTATCATCAAAGCATATTATATATGTAAGTATATAAAATTATACACCAGTTTTTCATGCATTACTATTCATATTTAACCATCCTCTTACATTCTTATGCATCATAAGTTCATCCTACACAATTATCCATCGTCATACATCATTAAACCATAGTCATACATTATCAGAGATCATCAGATCAATAAACATTATCATACATTGTTATATATCATCCATCATACATTGTCATATATCATCAAACATGATCATACATCATCTTTCAAGATCATACATCATCATACATCCATTATACATCATCATACATCATCCATTATACATCATCATAGATCATCCATCATACATAATCATACATGATAATACATAATAATACATCATCATACATCATCAAACATCATCATACATCACATCAGCATACATAATCATACATAATCATACATCATCAAACATCATAAAACATAATTATTATCATACATCACAAGTTCAGCACACATAGTTATGCAGTATCATACAAAACCATTATTTCATTTCACTCTTTTTTGGTACCAGATATTTAAGGCTTGATTTTGAGTGAATTTTGTATGAACTCTTTCTACGGAAAGGTAAAAACTATGTTATCAGTTTTTTATAATTTATACCTATTTTAAATTTAATTAAAAAAAGTATGGTAACCCTAGAACTGCAGCAACCCTAATATAATATAAAATTTTGATTAAGCTAGTCATGTAAAAAAAAAAAAAACAAGTATAAGCAATAACACTAGCCAATATCTTAAATTACGTGATGAATTTGTTGTTACATTAAAAGCTTTAGGCACGCCTGTCAACCGTTTGGCCCCAGCACCCTTGCCAGATCGTTTTTTTTTTTTTTTTAACTTAACTAGTCTTAATTTCAGTTTTGCGAATGGTAAGTTCTGAAATTTTGTTCGCATTTTGAAAAATCGATTAGCCATCCCGGGCCCACGGCAACCCTGCCAGACTCGGGTTTATAACTATCACTAAACCAACTATAAACAAAATTTTAGCCTTGCGACTAATAGGTTATTCAAAGTGACTGCATTTTTGGGAAAATTGTCCATTTTGCTGCGATTGCACATAAACTGAATCTTTATCTGCTGTCTAAAAACTAAAAAAAAGCCACATTAAAAATTAAGAGGAAGAAATACAGCTTTTGGTCATATCCCATTTAAAACTAATTTTTTTATAGAAAATGCTTTCAAATAAATTAAAGCTTAGCTAACTTTGATCCGATTTGTAAAATTAAAACCGTTTCAGATTTCAGTAATATTAAAATACTATAACTTTGGGAACGTAAAACCCGAGGGAATTTTTTCATCGGAATTTATTGGTATCGAGAACATATTTTCCAGGGAAATTTATTTGTCATTTCATACAGTTTTTTGTTCACTGAACAATAATTCCAGGGAAGATTTACGATCTTTGTCATAATTCCGGGGGACAGAAATATTTCCAGGGAAACAAAATTTCCCTGACGATTACCAGTACGGCCCAATAACATATCGGTCCTCCAGAATGAGCAGGTTACCTTTACTGATACAAATTTCAGCATATTTGGTTATAGCGGAACCAAAGACGTGCAAAAAGTTAAGAGCGATTAATAAATATTGGTTTACAATCTACTAATTGTGAACTAATAGGCTTACACCTTTTGTCAATCTTTCATTTGTTCGGCTTAAGGCCATTTTCAATGCCCCACGATTGCAGCATTTATATTTGTAGTCGATAAATAGGAATTTAAATTCCACGCAATTATTATTTATATCTCTCTGAAAGCAATTTTCATCATAAAATACGTTCAAAATAGGTTATGGTCAAAAAAAGGCTCTATTTTTTTTTTAATGGGAACTAATGTAAAGTGAAAATTTGAAAAGACAACCTGAAACAAAAACATGAAAATAAGTCGATAAAAAGAAATTCAAACTACCAAATGACTGGACTATATGGACTATTACAGAAGCACACTTACTACTGAATTAATAAAATTGTCAAGAAGTGAAGACCTGGCCTAAGGCTTACCTATACTAAAAATAATAATAATAAAAAAAGCAATATCAATATCAATTTGCTCAGAAAACACCAACTTAAGAAATAATAAGAATAAATTATAATATAATTAAAAAAATATATAAAATTTAAAGAAAATAAAGGTTTTGTTGAATTTTGTTTTCGATAAATTTATTCGATTTTATTACAATAAAAGCTGAACAAATAAAAATAATTTGCAATTAACCCGGTTCTATTTTCTATTTTATAATTATTTTTGTTTTTGTTTTCATTCCCAAGGAATTAAATTTAAAAAATATTGTATATACTAAATTATGTTGTATAGCTTTCCTTAGAAAAATACTTTAACAAAAAAAGAAAATAATTATATTTGAAATAAGCTTCGAAAGAAACTAAAATAACAGAAAAAAAATTAAATTAAATTTTCTACAACTTACTAAACAAAAAACAAAAAAGATAAGGAAGAGATACGAACAAAATAAAATAAATCGCTTTTATAATAAAAATTTATTCATATAATTGTAGTTTTTTTTTTTTTTTTATTAATATTTTTGTCTGTTTCTTATTTTGTGGTTATGTTTTAAATGTTTTGTTTTTTTTTCTTAAACATTTTTGTTTCTTCATATTTTTAATACAAAAAAAGAATTAAAATTAATTGATTTTACATTTTATTCATATGACTTTTGATAAAGTTTATTTTTTTTTTTTTTGTATTTTGATTGTTTTGTTAAGTTAAATAAATTAGTAATTAGAATAGAATTTATATAATAAAAAAAAAGTATAACAAAAAAGAATATACAAGATTGTTTATTTTAATATAATGATGGGTTATTCATTCCTCTTCATAGATATATTTTACTGGAAATTATTTATTTATTTTTATTTCCTTAAGTTTATTTATTTTGTTGTTTTGATTTTTTTTTTTTTAATTAATTATTAAAAACAACAATTCGTTTTAAACGAGCTTATTTTTTTTTTTTTCAATATTTTACTGTAAGAATAATATAAAAAAAAATTGTATCATTGTTTTTTTCTTTTCTATTCTTTATGCATATTTTAACACATTATTATTTTGCTTTGTTTATTCACTATTTCTCGGTTTGCTTATATTTTATAATTTTTTTTACGTATATGTACACATTGTTTTGGGATAATAAATTTTTTTTTTTTTTTGTAAAATATGTAAAACCATAATTTTTTTCTATATCCTGTGAGAGAGTACCCAGAGTGGTCTAGTTCAATAAAGAAGAATGAAGGTCAGACAATGAAAACAAGTAGTTGAGATTAAGTTGCATAAGATCATACAACAACTAATCTGTGCAAGTACAAACAACAGTGTGATCTATCTGCAAGAAAGAAAACTTTGAACTGCGTCATCTACATAGGTATTTGAGTCTCCTCGACATTGTAATATTCTTTAATAGCCCATTCAACTCCTTGATTATGCTTTAGTTCTTGAATTGACATCAACGCTAGCTGTAGAATGTTATTCATATGAATAACTTACTCTAAGGAATAACAAAAACTAAAAAAAAAATTATCGATTTGTTTTTGTCGCGTGGAAAGTTGAACGAAACTCGAAATAAAGGCATCAAGATCTTCGTTGGGCCGAAACTTCTTAATGACCGGCAGTACTACTTGTTACTATTAAGTAATTTTTGATTAACTATTCAACACTTAGTTCACAATCGAAATTTTGCTGAAGCGGAATCTTCTAGAGGAATTTTTCTAGAGGAATTTTCTTGTTGGAAGGCAATATATTCTAGGAGAGGTTATAAATAGCAGACAAAATGTATGCGATTCAATATGTCTATGTTTGTGTAAATTATTCAAATTTGCAACAAAAAGCTTCGGCATAAGTTTACTTTTGAATTTATATATTATATAATATTATTTTTAGGGCAATAAAAAGTCACCAAAAATCTGTTTACTATTAATTTATATTTGAAATTAAATATTCATTAAGTGAGAAGCAAACATTTTCAGAATCATTAGACATTCGAATCAACGACAATCTATTAGTAAATAAAAAACAGTCAAACGTGGTTATAACCCTTTTTGTTGCTTTTTATACATACGTATATTTTTTTCAAAGCAAAATTACTTTATGTAATTATGATATAACAAAGCTAAGTCCTGCTTGTGGGGCTACACCACTTTATATTTACATAATCGCTCGATGACTTAACGTCATTAAACTAAATTGTTGGTTGAGCCAACAATTTAGTTTAAAGTTTTGAATGAATCGGCCAAAACACCTCGCAAACATTGAGTGAATATTTACTTAAATTCAATTAAAATATGTAATTATGAATATGAATATGAATATGTATTATGAACTAAATGGATTGGATTCAACACTACAATATATCTTATTCACAGAGCTTCGAAGTCAATTCTTTATGTCCAACAATAATGTACGAATCTTCATGACTGTTATAAATAACTGTGTACAAAGAAAAACTATTTAAATATTAGCAGTTGCAAAGCAGACTTTCACCGATTGCTCGTTGATTCTTGAATCAAGATTTGTCCTTGGTATGATTAAAACATTTAATTTAACAAAAAAAAATAATTATATCATGCTTTAAATGGAGCACCATCATAACCCAAAAATAATTAAAACTACTGTTCACAATTTCAAAATGAATCAATTTCATGCTTCTAACAAACAAATCTGTTGCAAAGAGTTGATACTTTGCAGGTAAGGAGTCGGTTTTATATAGCGATCAGGAAAACGAAACAGGAAAAAATTTCTAATGCATTTTTAGATTATTGTCAACCGATTTTAAAGAAAAACTACACTATTCCATTACAAATAATGCAAGACATTTTATTGCCAGGAAAGACATTTCAAATAAAATGAAACAAATCGTTTCAATGATTTGAGTTCCAGTTTCCCATGTTTCACTGAATGAATTGTATACGAAAAACTTTTTCTGGAAAAAGAGGTCGTTTAAATGTTCTGTGGCTTGCCAACTGACATAATTTTGTTGAGATTGCTTATTTTATCCTGATGGTCTAAATGCAATATCTTACAGTTAAAACTTTTCCTGATTCGTTTTTCCGATCGCTATAACCGACTTCTAAGGTAGCATTGCGATCCATACAACAATGCAGTGATGCAAAATAATACCGCTTTTAAGAATTCAGTACAAATCTAGTATAAAGAGGTTAAGTAAAATGAAGTGTTATCAGTTCAAAAGGCCAAGATTTTTTTGCGGCAAAACATTTTGTATTCATTCCAAGTTGAAATATGTCTACAAATGGCCACAAATTCATTATACATTAATTTAACTTCGATGCGAACCCTATTTGTCTTGACTATAACACTCAGAAGTTCAAAAACGAATGTGATCTTCCGGTAATAGGAGTCAAAAACCTTTAATTTTATTTAATTGCTTTTGAGTTATGACAATGTTCTATTTGCCCATTTTCATATAAAATTATTTTCAAAAAAAATAACCCCAAAATCAATTTACAAAGCTGATACATTTTTGTATTATGCATATAAATTTAAATTTACAGTGTAGTTAAAAAATATTTAAAAACTACATTTTGTTTGAGTTTTTGTTTTTTTTTAATGTTTCTTTACTTTTTTTCTCGATTTTTTTTTTCGTTTGCTTGTTTGTTTTGTTTGTTTTTTTTTTACATAGAATACATTAAAAAAATAAACATAATATAATATACATATATATTTTAATATATAATATTTGTTGTTTGTTTGCATTAAATTATGTATTTAATAATAAAAATAATAATTATAATAATAAAACTAAATTTAAAATTTAAAAATCTTTAAAAAAAAATGACATTTCTTCTTTTTTTAATTTGTTTTGTATTATTTTGTATCTTCCTCAACAAAAATATTGTGTGTGTTCTTTTAAGATATATAGATATGATAGTTTGTTTTTATTAATTTTGAATTTTAAATAACAAAGATAATAATTAATAACTAATAATAATAAACAAAACAACAACAGAAAAATTAACGAACTATTTCTTTTTTTATTTAATTTTTTAAAACAACTTAAAATATTAAAAAAAAATATTATGTATTTCGTTTCTGTATATTTTTAACTTTTTCATTTCAATTTTCAATTTTTTTAAATTATTTATTGATAGAAAAAGGAGAAAGTGTGTGAGAGAGAGAGAGGAAAATAATTATAATGGGATGAGAGAGACAGATTTTTTTCTTTTTTTTCAATATGTAATAATAATAATAAATCAGTAGTTGATACGGATTGGCTTAGACAAAAAATAAAATAAAAAAAAATAATAACAATAAAAGAAACCAACTACTAAAAAATGTTAATCGTTATTTATCGATTGAACTACTACTCGACGATGACAACGACGAAGCTGAAGCCGAAGCCGAAGCTAAAGCTGAAGCCGACGTGAATGTCGATTCTAAAAATGTACTAATTATTTTACTATGATTATTATTATTATTAATATTATTATGATTATTATAAGTATAACTACTGCTTCGATTGTTCGTCATACCGATATCACCAGGACCCTTCTCTATTTCTGGTGTTGGTAGGGAGAGTTTTTTCTTTGAATCTATAACCATAACAGTGTGGCTGCAACCGTCTAAACTATTTCGTTCTAAACTGAAAGTAGTGCTACTGCTGCTACATACACCACTACTGCTAGTCGAACCGATACTTTGGCTGCCCTCGCTGGCGCAACAGTAGCCACTGCTGCTGCTACTGCTGCCACCAGTTTTGGGTTGATTTGGACTAACATTACCACCAGTACAGCAATCGGCATCATCGCCAACATCACCACAACCACCACCACTACCACCAGCAGTTGTTGCAACACTAGTAGCTCCTGGATTATCACTTTTGATAATAATCAAATTTAGAATGGAGGAGGAGTCCACATGCATTTTCCGTCTAGCTGGGGTTGCTTTAAACGTCGACGATGAATCGAAAACATCACAATCTTCATCGGGAGGAATTTGAGTTGGATTGGGGGGAGGATCAAAAACAGGAGGTGTTGAAGGAGAAGGAAGAGAAGCCGCTGGTTCTATTGTTTTGAATCCAATCGATTGAGAATCAATTGGCTTGGCAATCACAATTCCATCACTTTTTGTTTTTGCTTTTGCACAAACATCAACTATTGAAGATGATGAAGAAGAAGCATTTATTGTCGTGGCGGCAGCGGAATCAACAATACTTGGTTTGGGCAACAAATGCTCTTCCGCTTGCCGCCGCAAGAGCATTTGATGTGTTATGGCCGGCTTGAGATCGAGTATATCCGAGTGGGAACGTGGACATTTGCTTATCAATTTATTATCACATTTGGATGATGAGTAGTAGCCATCGTGATTGTACTCATTATTGCTGAGTTTGCAGGGCAATTCGATTTTTAAAATCATTTTCAAATCATCCAATATTTGTTTTTCCCTTTCCTTTGATGATGATGTTTCATCGTGTTCGTTAACGAAGGTATGAGAAGAAGGGCTTGCATCACATTTTAATTTGCCATCAGAAAATGATGATTTGTTTGCATCATACTGAAATTCCTGATCTTTAAATGGACTCAGGGAGGCCAGTTGTGTTCCAATATCGACAATATTACGGATAGCTTTGTCAGCGGGTGATGTGCCAAGTTGTATTAATTTTAACTCGCCGCCGCTGCTAACCTCAGTGGTGGTGGGTATGGTTTTGAAGCAATACTCCGTCAATATGGAATCTTCATTGACACTTTTGATATTCTTCGGACCAATACCGACAAAATGTAAATCTTCTTCTTCTTCATCCTTCGATTCTAAGAGAAGACCACCCTTTTCCACAGAACCTGCTCGTGCTCCCCCACCACTTGTTGTACTTCCAATGGAATTCAAATGGATACGACCAGAAACACTACCTGCGCTATTGCGACGTCCCATCATCGGTATGGTCGTTTGCTGCGATAGATTCTCGTGAAAATCAGGATCGACTTTGAAATAGCTGTGAAGCCATTGAAAAGTTTTCTTTGTTGGCGGAATTTGTTTGCTTTTGACCTTCTTTTTCTTGAGAAGTTGCTGAGTTTGGGCTGTTGTAAGAGAACAAGGATTACCAGCACAATTAATGGCGAGACTTGACGAGCCCAGAGCTGGACTGATAGCTTTCGCTTTAAAACGTTGACTATTGATCAATTTAAGGAATTTGTCACGGGCCGTTGTGCATTTTGTCGTTGTGATGGAGGTGGATGTGGAGTTGCAGGTAGTGGTGTTGGTGTTGGTGTTGGTGGGAGACTTTTTCTGAATACAAGTGTCAGAGAAGCACGGTGTTTCGTGGCACTTTCTGTGGAAGAAATTCATGTGACGAGATTTGATTGGCGTCGCCGCCGGAGATATCCCTTGGGTGATGTTTAGTTTTGGATAGGCTAGATTGAGACCATTTGAAGAGGTTGTTGGGTACGGAGCAGGCGGCAAAAGTAAAGGAATAGTGGAAAGTGGAAGGCTTTCGTTGAATTTTGTTATTGGTTGCATTGGTTTTTCTTCATGGAGCGTTTTAAAACTCGACACTGACGCAGATGAAGAAGACGGAGGAAGTAAAATAGCAGAAGAAGAAGAAATAGGAGGGCCACATTTGTGGCTTATGGCTGTAGTTGTGGTTGTGGTAATAGTGTTGGTGATTGTGTCTGCAGTGGCTGCAGATTTAGTTGTGGTGGTGGTGGTGCTATGAGAGCTGATCAGAGGCGCACCAGGATCAGCATCATCATGTTTTTTATTTTTAGTTTTATTTGAATTTCTATCATCATCATCATCATCATCAGGCTGACTTACTAAACGTTTGTATGGAAAATATGAAGTTGTGGTAGGAGTAGTAGTAGTAGTTGTAGTGGTAGAAGTAGTAGTAGAAGTAGTAGTTTTGGAAGACTCACCGGATTCCCAGTCCTCCTCATTGCCGCCACCACCGCCACCCACACCAGCTGAGGACGATGAGGACGTCGATTGGCTACTGATGCTGCTACTGCTGCTGCTATTGCTGTTACTGCTCGTATTGTGGACATTACTGCTCGAAATACAGTTTTGTTGTTGTTGTGACGATTGATTCTGTGCCTGTACCACTTTTTGCTGCTGCTGTTCATGGTGTAGGTGATGCTGAAAATTATGGAGGTGGGTGTGTTGTTGTAGTAGTTGCTGCTGTTGTTGTTGCTGGTGCACATGATGACTACTACTGTTGTTTTGATTTTTATTATTTGATCGGTTTATTAATTCGGGATTTACGGACGGCGTTGGTTCACTGCTGCGTTTCTGTTGGTGTTGCTGGTGATGACGCATTTGCATATTGTGATTTAGATGCATATTATTGCTACTTCCACCAGCAATACCGCCACTTATGTTACCGCCATGTGGTTGTGGTACAAATGGTGGCATACTTATTGGCTTTCTACTTCGTTCAATTGTTGGGTGTTGTATTAAATTATGAAAAGCATCAAATGTTGGGTCGCCACTTTTACTCGATGTTGGTATTGCTGATGATCCAAAGGTAAGCTTATTGGCATTTTGTGTTGTTAAACTATTCACATGGTTATTATGAATTTTGTGCTGGCGAAGCAGTGCGGTTTCACTTCTATCATCATTATTATGAAAGTGCTGGGAGACTGGTTTAAGCACAAGTTGTACCTGCAATGGAAAATAAATTTTATTAATATAAATTTGGTACATATTAAGATAAAAAAAAACCTAAAACAGGTATCTATACTAAGTCTCTTAATAGGCAATAGCAAATTCTCCTACATTCAATGGCAATCCTATCCCGGCGCTCAACTTTCAAGAGATTGAAGAAGCTATGAAAATGTGATGAATTGGGTGGATGAAATATGTCTAATGGCTGAACTATCAGCTTATATGCCCCATTTTAAAGAAAGGTTAGTAGAATTAAGCTTAAAAAAAATGGGACAGAAAACTCAGAAAGCCAACGCCGATGCCAAATCACTTAGTGTGGAAGATTACAGGCAGCACGCAAAATATCGTGAAAGAAGACAGCACGTGTGTTTTAGTAAAATGGTCTTTATATCCAAACAAAAAAAAGTTAATAGTAGCCGAAGTTGTTTGAAGAGGCATTCGGCTTCATCGGGAGATAGGGTCAACCGGCCTGTTGCGTGAATTGGCGGTGTTGACAAATTCTGAAGTATAAAATATGATTATTTAAGGATGTTTTATGTTGTAATTATTTCGATATCATCTCCATAGGCCACTCAGTTTATGGTAAGAAGGTTATTGACTAATAGGGCTTCGTCATTTCTACTTTAGCAATATTAAAGTTAAAATTAAATAGAATTATTATTCACATTACTTAATTTAAAACATAATTCATTACTTAATGAGTAAACTAAACAAATAAAATTGACTTAATTTTGTTTAAAACTAAATATTTTTTTTTTATTTGGAGAATATAGTTGTTTGTAATTTTCTTAAAATAACATAAAACCATGTTATCATCATGTTTGCTTAAATGTAGTGTAACTCTTTACTCTCACAGCTAAAATCCACTGATAAGAGAATGAGAGCATTAATTGAAATTTCTAACACATATATTCAATTTATTATATAAGTCAACTCCGTTAAGTAAACAGCCAATTGGCCCAACAATCTATTATATAAAAGAAAAATCATTATTCTGCAGCAGACTACTTAAAAATTTATAAAATTTCTAGTAATTTTGTCGTTTGCATTTAGAAGAAGAATAATTAACAAAAGTTTTATTTGTTTATAAATTTAAATTAAACCCTAAATTTATCAGCAAAGCTGATTTCTATCACTAATATTTAAAAAATATTAAATTATTAATTTATTTATCTGCAAAGCTGATAATTCTAAATAAACCAAAAAGAAAAAAAAAGGTGACCTATCCAAAAACAAAATAAAGGAAATTATGATTAAAATCAAAAAAAAATTATTAAAAGTGATAAGTTCATCATGTTTTTTATTCAACATTTTCTTTTTTGTTTGTGATTTTTATTTTTTTATCGGAAGCTAGCGCTCCTTCTCTGTTAAATTTGTTCAAGATATGTGAACCACGATAGTGAAACAAAGAGGCTTATATATTTTATTCCATATTTATTTTTAATTTGCTTAATATATGCTTAAAATTAACAAAAAAGCAAGTGATATTAGCTTTATTTAATTTCAAGCCAGTTCTTTTTGGGGTTTCATGAAAAAATATATTTACCGAACAGACTTCATTTGTTAATCTGTCTTTCTAAAATTTCTATTGGAGTCAGAGATTGTTGTTTTCTGTGTTTTGTTCTGACGTTTCTCATGAAACTATTCTGCTCCGATTGTTCTAGCTTTTTTTTAAGCTTTTAAAATCTTTTTTTTTTTATGGAAGACTAGAAGACTTTTGCTTGAAAAAAAAACATGTGGTTTATAGACCCTATCAGTGTTTATTTATAATTTCTGGACTCTTGTTAATACCTACAACAACAGTCTCACTCAATTTCGTTCTCATTTCATTTTAAGATATAAACATTCCTTAAATTTTACGATTGACTTCGGCTCAGAATAGTACTTTTGTCAGAATTGGAATAAAACTGAAATATTTAATTGTGTTCAATCTTAGAAAATGACATAAAACTTCAGGTTATTTTTTTAAGCTAACCTCGTTGAAACCAAAAGCAACACGACAGTACAAAAAAGCTAGTTCTTTGTAATTATAAAAAAGATAACAAGTAGAAGCTTCAATGCCCGAAAATGATTTTTCTAGAAAAAAAAAGAGTCAAAAATCATGCAGGGAAATATTTTATAAACGAAACGAAGCATCTTCAAAATATCTAATGTTAAAAAAATTTAAATCCAAGGTCGTATCTGTAATCGAATTGCTTCCATTACGAGTTATACAGCTTTACAAAAATTAGTACACAGTAACAAGTTGAACTATAAGCAATAATTATTATTCTACTGTATTTCGATTACCACTACAACAACCCTTGTTTGTGGAAACAAATAAGATGAGTGCAATGAGTTAAAGAACAATCACACATATATTTTCTTATAATTAGTGTTAAGATAATTCTGATTTGTCACCTTTATGAAGAGAAAAAAGTACCTCCATAAAACCTTTTTACTTACAGAAGAATTTGCCTAATTGTTTTGTTTTTTTTTATGAAAATACATTTTTTTCTCATTTTATATATATTTTGCATAATTCGCAGAAATAATCATCAACTGAATTTCGAGACACAGTTAAATTTTTAATAACAAACAGGTAGAAAGGACCCTTTACCTGCGCTTCAACTTTATTGGATTAGCATACACATTCGCAATATTTTAACTTAAAAGCAATAAAATTGCAAAGGATATTGCGAGTTAATAAATAAATCTAGATACTTTCTACACTTTAAACAAGTTTTATTATTGTCATTTTCAATTGACAAAACATTGGAAACTGAAATTCTATTTAAAGGAAGCGGAATTTATAATCGCTACTATTTGAGTTTGTGAATTGAACGTGATACGACAAGGATTTAAAAAGACAACCAGAAAGAAGCTAAAAAAAAAACTCCAAAATAATGAGTACCCCGATGGTAAGTTCGTTATTGTGTTTGCCTGAAAACTTGCTGCTAATTTTTATTTATTTGTTTTTTTTTCTATTCTACAGCATTTTCGTAAGCGACAGCTTCGCGAGTATCAAATCGAAGCGAATTCATCCAAAGTAAACGAGCCCCAGCTAACTCAAATAAATGAAACAAACTACAATTATATTTTTGAACCTCAAATAACGTACGAATATCCCTTATCACCGGCATCTATACATTCAGACCGATCAACTCCAACAAAACATGAACACAACCAGACTACTCCTAGTTTTGAATCGTTAGATTCAAACGAATATTCAACGGAGCAAATGCAGGTTTTAGCCAAAAATACTGTTGCATTATTGGAAATGGAAAATCTATCTCCGAAATCGAATAACGATGCTCAAAAGCTCAAACAAATCGCTGAATCTCTTACGGCACTTGAAAACTTTTCGCGCGATCCAAATGCAAGAAAGTTATCCTATGACCCCTCAACTCTAATTCATTTTGCTTATAATCTCAAGCAAACAATTGAAGAATATATTAAGCAAGAAGTATCAAACGCAACTGCAAATAAGTCCTCACTTTCAACACTTATTTTGGCAAAATTAAATCAACTTAGAGTTAATGCCTTGCTAAAGCCTAAACAATGTGCAGTGGAGCCCTTGCCATATGTTCCGGCTTATTGCTCACCGTCGAAGGATTGTGTTGACGATGTGCCGCAGGATTTATCAATTAAGCGCAATAAACATGATTATCCTGAACAAGCGTTGCCTATAGACGTTGATGATGATATGGATTGTGAAGAGCCAACCCTGGTAATAGATGAATCTTATTCGGAGATGCAAAGTGCAGATGATACAATTACAGAATCTTCTGAAAAGAAAAAATCCGAAAATCAAACTACTCGCAAGGGATTGCTTCAAATAGCAAATCGAATTTCAGGAATCTTCACATTCATAAATCGAACTCAATCGAGGATGGAAGAACTCATGAGACAAGGTATCAATGTTGTAACACTCACCTCAAGTAAAAAACCAAAGAAAAAATCATCAAATTCAAAAAAATCCAAAAAATCATCAACATCATCATCGTCGTCCTCGTCTACATCCAAAACAGCACAGCCAGTTGTCAAAAGTGTGTCAAACAGTAAAAAATCACTAAAATCTTCAAACCTATATAATCAACTACCACAGCAGACTTCAATTCCAAAAGAATTGCCAATTAGTACCAGTGGACGACCTATAAAAATATACGAGCGAAAACCATGGACCAATGGATTAGGGGATGATGTAAAATATAACACCAACTATCCCATCCCATCACCATATGACAGTGGCAGGGTTATCATCGGACCAAATGGAACGACAATTTCAACAGCAGAATGGTTACAAGTCGACTGGGATCAAACACCACCAGCCATAACGAGAAAAATTTTAATGATGCTGTTTGATAGGGAGTTTTTAGCAACACACAGCTTGACAGGCAGACCATCGCCAGCTTTCTTAGAGCTTAATTATCCAGAGAAACAACCATTGAATCCATATATAGTAAAGGATATAGTTGATTTGGTAACGAGCCGAACTATAGCCACAGCAAAGGAAGTACGTATGGCTATAACAACTAAATGTGCGGATGAATCTAAAATGCGCAGATGCCGTGAAGCTAGACAATTGAAACAAAATGACAATTTGAGAATGAAACCCTATTGATATAAGAGAGCAGCTTTAAGTGCTTCCCAGTGAATTTTTCCACAGGGAAAATAAATAACGTCAGAAGAGATTCAAATAAAGAATTCAAAATTAAAAGTTTAGTTTCATTGTGTTGAATTTGTTTTTCCCATATATTTGGTTCTAATCCGATTTTCCAAAGCTTTATTGTAGTAACAACGAGATAACACAATGTTATAGAAATAAAAAAAAAATGAGATGGGGTCTTTTTGGTTAAAACCTCTTACTTAAGATTATGTATGTTTTTTTTTTGGAACAGCTATCCACATTAAACTGCATCGAATTGCAGAAAAAAAACTTTCTTTATTCGAACCTAGCATCAGAATTGCTTTAGACAAAATTAATTTCAATTTCAGACACAAGACTTTGTTCTTCGAACTATTTTTGTAAGCCTAAATAATTATTTACACTTTAAACAAATTCCGACTAGTGTTCAGCTCATCGAAAGCTTTGCGAAAAATATGACCTTGTTTCTGAAAATAAAAATAAAATAATAAATCGATCTTAAAATCGGTTTTTGTTTATTTATATTTGTTCATTTTTGAGAATATTCAAATTCCACAATAACTTATTTTACACAATATTAAATAAAAAGCATTTAACCAAGAAAAAACCATCTCAAAATTTTACAAAGTAGAAACGTGTTCGTCAATTTTTTTGATTAAAAATTAGGTTATTTTTGTTATTTTTTCAAATTTAAATCGACAAAAATATTAATATTTATATTTTGCTGCAAAAAAATTGTTTATTGATAAAAAAGCATAACAATGTACTAATAAAATGACTATTCTACTTTCTAGATGGAGAAAACTAAAGCACAACCACAACTTATTGTTCTAGAAACTGTTGTTTGGTTTTGTCCAAGCAGCCTTAAGTTAAAA
Organism: Meliscaeva auricollis; assembly: GCA_948107695.1. Lineage (NCBI taxonomy): Eukaryota > Metazoa > Arthropoda > Insecta > Diptera > Syrphidae > Meliscaeva > Meliscaeva auricollis. The sequence goes on from OX403618.1 coordinate 15,919,535, forward strand.
TGGAAAGGAGTTTTCTCCAATAATCGTCTTTAATTCTGCGGTCTAATCTATTTAAATGGAACATTTAAAACATCAAACTAATAATCTATCTGTGTGTTTTTATTTATGTTTTAACCGTTTAGACCAGCTTTAAGGGTCTGTTCTGCTTCCGAGCGGTAACCATATGGCGGTTACCACTCGGAGGCAGAACAGAACCTTAAAGCTGGTCTAAATGGTTAAAACACAAATTTAATAGATTGCAGTTTTAAATGTTCCATCAAAATAGATTAGATCTCAGAATTAAAGACAATTCGAGGAGCCCAATTCAGAGCTCGGCTGTCTACCAAAAATTTCCAAGAAGGTGGTGATGAATTGGTGAGGCGCATGTTCCAAATCAGTAACCAAGTATGAGCGATAGGATACATGCCTGGGAATGACTACAGCTTCGTATGCAAAATTTCAAGATTTTCCTACTAAATGTCGCATAAAAAAAGGTCTTTTCTAACGTACTGTGTAAAGGTCTACAACATATCTGAAGCACCACCATCGAAATGTTCTTGTGTGGCTTCCGATTAGGCAGATTAAAATCATTGAAAAAATCTTCACACTGCTACTAAGCTTAATCCTGGAAAAGACCAACAAACTTCAAGTCGAGGTCCACTATCTTTTTACCGGCTTTAAAGCTGCGTATAATAGCATATATCGGTGATGGTAGAACACGTATAAATGATACAAAACGATTAAATTGGTAGCGCTATTGTTATAAAGAACTCCAGAGATATCACAATTGTCGGGTAGTTGGTAGTGGAGGTGATTCAAACATGTTTTAGAAAAAAAGGTCAACAAAACTTAAAAAAAATCTGATCCTGGTAAGGTCCAATGCTGAGAGTTGGTACCATTATATTGAAGGAAAAACGAAAGAAGCTAAGGTGGCATAGACTTGCCGAAAGACTAACAAAACTCCCATTTATGTTAAGAAATTTTTTAAACATTTACTTATATGCATGTATCTACCAAAATAAAGCGAAAGCACGACTTAATTCAAACTTTAAAATAATGTTATAAGCACGATTTCTTATTTATTTACCTTAAAGTCTTCAGAAAACAATTTATGTTCTTTATCCTTGTGAGCATCATCAATTTCCCATTTGGGAAGTGTGTAAATCAGTTTCAAATCCTCTCCTTCGCCTTCGTAATCTAAAAAAAAAATAAAACATATATTAAAAACTATATCAAAGTTAATAGAAGGAAAAAAGCATTTTTATTTTACCGGCACTATCACAAACAAAATACGAGTTGAACCAAAAGTGAAAAATTTTCTTTAATTCAACTTTAACATCACCAGTAACAAACACTTTCTGTTCATCCAATTCAAGAGTGAATGTTTTGCGAAAATCAATTGGAAATCTGTCCAGTTCCTAAAGAATTAAAATATTTCAAATTAGATTCTTTTGTTCTTAATGTTAAGTTAATTATCTTTGATGAAATTGAAATTACTTTTACTGTGACTTTTGTCCAAGTTCCCGCAGAGATGTTCGATGTTCGAGTTTCTGTGCAATCAATTTCTTCCATAGTCGATATTGAACATTGCACAGAGCCTTGTAAGACGGTCGCAGGTGTGAATCGAATTTCGCTAAGCTAAAACAAGAAAAGGAAGAATGCATAAATGATTGATGATTTATTTATTTGCATATTTTAAATTATATTGATTTATTGATTTTCATAGAAAACACACCTGAAGCGTTCGCCTCTCATATTTTAGTTTCGATCGTATCAGTCTCGCATAATAATGGACATACCGCCTCTGGGATGGTATCGTTACACCTTTCTTGTTCATCGTTCGTTTTTCACCATAGTAAGCAAGTGCATCTTCAGCTGTCGTTTTTATTCCGCTATACAACAAATAACAACATATCATTGTTCCTTTAAAGATAGATAAAAAAAAATATTAGTTAGTAAAAATGTATTTCTCAAAATATAAAATTGGAGCAAATTTAAAGTAATTCAAATAAGATCTATGCTAAACCCGTTAAAGCCAATTTCTGAATGCGGTGTCCTTAGTCCTTACTCTAGCAGTCAACATTTGAGAGTTATAATGCTACTGGCTGCTTAATCCTTCTTAAGAGTTGAATGCTGTTGGAAGCTGTTAAACTCTCAAGAAACATGAAACTGCTCGCAGCATTTTTGCTCCCAATTGAACACCCATGCTTAAGGCTAGTATCGGTAATAAGGTAAGGTTTAATTACCAGTTCGTCCTTTCCCAGCTTTACAGTGAATTGCTGCAACATTATTCGGATCTGTGTTCAGCCAACGATCTACGTCGTTACAAAATTTATCTATCAGTTCTATTGTTGGCGGATTATGGTCCTCGAATGCATACACTGAAACTCTCTATACAACAACAAAAAAGAAGAAATCAATTAAATCGAAATTGAGTAAAAAGAAATTTAAAAAAAAAAAATAATACTTACACCATGAAACTTATTGACATCGTAGGCTTTTTCCGAGCGCAGATTGTAGACTTTATAGTGCTCTGGATGTGTGACTTCGAAAAAGTGACAAACATCATTCATGGGATTTCTGAAAACACTTTGAATGTATTCTCCTGGATAGCCCATAGCGATTATATTGTCACAAATATCTGAAAAAGATTATGTAAGTGAAAAGATTATTGATTTGTTTTGTATAAGAACAATATTGAAGCTTAAAACTTTATTGGAAACTAAATAACATCGAGCTGTGAAAGACTGGATGGCTGTTATATAACAACAAACCAGATCAATTTTATAAGTGGGTGGAAATTTATGCAAATTAATACTAGAGAAAATAAATTTTAACTGTATGGCTAAGCATATAGCACCCAAAAAAACTATTTTGCAATTACAAAGATTGCACTGCGTGACAAAAACAGGGTCAAAAAATATACGCGGGCGGAGACCTATCACGATTTGTAGAGCTTGTTGCACTGATTACAAAATGGTATATAAAAACTCCGTAACACCCCCAAAGCCTGGAGTTCATTTCGACTTTCATTCATTGTAAAAAATCTAGCTTGGTCAAATTTTTACCCAGTTTAGATTTTTCCAATTTCTGTATCTGGGTTGAAATCGAAAACATTTTTTTTTTCCCAATTTTTAACCGATTTTTTAAAGCAGCACGTTGTCTTAGAAAGATATGCCTTAAATTTATATTGAAGTTGGGTGAATGACGACAAAAATGGAATTTTTGGAGTTGTTCAGCTTATACAGTCTAGATGGTTACACCACAACACATGTTTTATACATTGTTGAAAAGGTCATTGGTAAAAAGGTTTTTTTACAATGAATAAAAGTCGAAAAAAAACGTATTTTGCCCCTAACTCCAGATTGTGTACGGAGTTTTTATTTTCAACGGCCACGATGTATGTCTGACTTGGCCGTGTGTGTTACCCACGAAACTCTTAGAAGAACAGAAACTACGAATTACTTTTTGGTTGACATTTAAATTAAATATAAATTTAAAAAGAAATCGTAACTTACAAGCTAAGTCCAAGTTAAATCCACCTTCCGTGTATCGTCGGCGCTTCTTGCTGACAACATTTCGTATCAATACTGATAAAGTATTTGCCATTTTGTAAAAAATTAAAAATACGTTTTCTCCTTTATTCTCCGTCGTGGTTGTGTTTTTGTTGTTTCCTTAGATTATACAAAAAAAAAAGTTTGTTAGTTTGTTTGTTGTTGTTTTTTGTTTTTGTTTTGTTTTATTAAAGAATTCTTTCGTTTCCACGGATAGAGGACGGTGGATTTTGAGATAGTGCGGGCGCGTATACTGTTTTGTTTGATATTTTTATTGTGTTTGTGTGTGTGATCACTTATCACTTCTTGTGTTTGTTAAGCGAGGAATTCAGGTATTATTATTACGGTTTTCCCGAAATAAATTCAAATTATCACTTCCACCATCTCCGCCTCCCCCTCCTCCTCGTGTCGTTTTCACGTGTTAATCCTTTTGTCTACCTTCTAATTTTCTACTGCCGCTAACGCTTATAGCTAAATCGGATGTTTCTTTTATATATTGTTTATCCTTCGATTTGATCACAATTGTTGAGTTTTGATTGATTTCTTGTTGTTGTTTTTGTTTTTGTTTTTGTTTTTGTTGTTGTTGTTGCTGCTGCTGCTGCTGATGGTGTAATTGTTCCTGGTCTGGTTGAAATACAAATGCTTTTGTGTTGTTGTTGTTGCTTTTAGTGTTGAATAATTGTTGATGTATTGTTGAAATAAATTTAACGTTTTGGAAGGAACTCATTTGTTCTATTTGTTAATGGAAAAGATGACAGCGACAACAAATACAATAACGATAATGACGACAGCAAAGATGACGACAGCAATAATGACGACAACAATAAAGAAGACGACAATGTTGGTAATATTGAAAACCGTGACATAGAAATTGATTTTTGTTCTTCTATTGTTACTGATGCTGCTGATGATGATGCTGCTATTAAATATGATGGTTTAAAAGACAACAACAATGATGTGGACGCTAGCAACAGCACCGCAAAGGACAGCAGCGTATTCCGCAATGGTGGTTGTATGGGTGGTATTGACGACGACCGAACTTCAAACATTTATTGTTATTTACTGGATAATTCGGGGGATTTCTATAGATAATTGATTATAGTAGTGAAAATAAATGTAGCTGCCGACGAATTCGCATTTAAATTTGGTCTCATTACTAAAGCGTGTTGTTAGAAACTTCTTCAAATGTATACTATTTTTGTTTTTCTTCAATAATGGTGAGTTCCTGATGCGAAAGCAAAAGAAATGTTACGCTGCTAACTACGATTGATCTGTGATTTGAATCTCTGAAAAGAAAAAGAAGAAGAATATTGTTAGTTATAAATAAATAAATCATGAATTTGTTGTAGTAAAACTTCTTTGGGTCGTCAGGTGGTGAAAAAAGTTTTTTTGATCGGGATTTCTTATTTGTTTATAAAAAATATTGGCAGTTTTACCAACACATATCGCGTTGATTAAAAAAAATATATATACGCATAGGCAACCCACATCTAGTGTGCATAGAATAACAAATTAGAAGCTATATGAAGGACATTATGAATTATTATAAAAATCATCTAGCAACCCTAAATTAAATTTTAAGAAGATCAGAGCTGTTGCATTCGTTTCTCCACGAGAAAACTCTGTTTGTTATTTAAATAAAGTATTTGTACTATTGGGTCCTATTTCTCATCTACTACTTCAGCTACGTTGTAGTACATTGATGATTGTGTAACATTATTACTGTTTCAAGTAAGCATTGTAGATACTATTGTACTACATCAATGTAGCTGACTTGACATACTGGAAGAATGCATGATTTTGATTTATTTCTACAGTGCTTACTTGGAACAGTAATTATAGTAAACAATATAGCTAATGTTGTAGATGAGAAACAGGCCCCTGGTCGTTAAAAATATCACAACAAAAACACAAATATAAAAAGAAAGCCAAGTTCTTCTGGATGTTTTTTTCTTTTGTTTTCGAAATCCCAATCCAATTTCCATAACTACATTAAAATGTTATAGTTGACATTCTTAGCGAGCTCAATACAGTACTCATCCAAAATGCCCAAATACGAGAAAGCCAATTCTGTCGCAGAAGACGCAAGGAGAAAAAACTATCCTCCCGTATGTATGTGAGATGTAACAGACAGAGTTAAAAAGAAGTTTAAAAAAGATATGGTATAAATTTCATAGTATTATTATTATTTTCCTTGTCAAAGTTACAAGTGGTTAAAAATTGTATTAGTTGCAAGAAAGATTTTTTCTATTCTCAACGTCAGCACTAAATAAAATTAAAATATTCTCAACAAAAGCAGTGAATTTATCAACGATTGAAGCCAAAAACAAATGCATATTTCTCTTTATCTATATTAGGTAGGTACTCCTAAGAGCAGAGCAATGTTAAACGTCAAAAATTAGCCACTGCCTAATGTCGTTTTCAATTCACAAGTATCATTTATTTTATATCTGAAATTTCTAGATGGTCCCACGGTGGTCCCATTTCGCATGAATTAATCAAAATTGATTAAGTCGTTTAAGAGAAAGTCAAAAATAAAAAAAAAACGTTCTATGGGAGATACTGTTAGTAGAATTTTTACAAATACCTACTTCTTTCAAATCAAAAAAGTATGACACTACTAAAAAAAGTAGACACAAAATTTGTAATCAAAGTCGTTAGAGCCGTTTTTGGAAAGAGTTAACTTTTCCTTAATGGTTATATGGCAGGTGCCGTTAGTTTTGGTTCTACAAAAAAAAATTCAATTTCCCCTAGGTACCGTTAGTTTTGGTCCTTAACCAACAAATTTGAAGAAAAGCTAATTTGGCTGTAACTCGAGGTATACACAGACAGAAAGACAGAATTGCGAGACGCAGTTTTTTCGTATGCTTAAAAATATCAACGTTTGAAGCAGAATGCAAGATGATAAAATTTTTGTTTGCATTTTGAAATCCCTTTAAAATTTTGATAAAAATTCTTTATGTTCGGGAAATATCACATGCATTCGAGAGATATTATACCTCACTGTTCAGTAGTCAACATTGTTTATTTTATCACAAAAAGTCTACGAACAGACCTACAATTTTATTAAAAATAAAAAAAAGAAATTTACAAAGAATCAAAATTAACTAATTAACCTATCCATTTAATTTAATTACATTTAAACAAAAGAATTCAGTGATCCCCTCGCACAAGAAAATCCCACACAATGCACCTGATCATTTTCTTTAAACAAAAGTCGATGACACATATAAAAAATTCAATGTCTCCTTCATTCTACTGCACGCGCCACACGTCACATAATTTTATAGATATAGAATACCAGAGATTCTCATCTCATCATCGATCAACCAAAATAAAACTGAATTCTAGATTGTGTTTCTAAGCGAATATAATATATAATTTCTGTGTTTGCACCACACCGCACCGCATTCTAGTCATACCCCCCTCCGCCCACCACTCACAGCAAAGGTAACGACCGCGACCGTTGACTTGAAGGCCACTCCAAATGTGCTAAGCATTCTCATCAATCATTTGTTTATCCAACACCCCCGGAGGCTACCACCCGTCAAACAACGCTCTCCCCGTTGCATTTACATTAAATATTGTATTTATATTTTAATTAATATTCGTTGGGATGTGAATATAAATTTCCATAAATACTAATTCAACAACCACCAACAACGAATCGAATCGAATTGTCGTTTGTTCGCTCGTTTCGTCCGTCCGTCCTTCCGTCCGTTCGTCTGTTTCTCTACGGTGCCGTAATAAGCCATACAGAAAATTATATTTCGCATGCAATCTCAGAAACAGATAGCAAAAGTTAATTAATTGATTTCAAACACAAAGAACAGTTACTCATTTGGCCATAATTCAAATATCACAATAAAAAAATGAAGAAAAAAAAAAACATGTGAAATTGTATTTATAATTGCTGCAAGTTGTTCATTAATTGCAATTTAACCGAAAAGGTGAGCTAGGTGCGCGGGTGCGTCAGTGGTTGTCACCCTTTTATGTGAAAATGCATAACCCACCAGACGCTGAAGGAGCGTTAATAACTAAGAACAAATTATAAGCTCAACGTTTTTTCTTTCTTTTTTTTTTTAATAAACAATAAAACAAATAAAATATTCAGTAATTATATAAGCTAATCAAGGTTGCGTCGAGTGATCTGTCACGTTTTATAAAGTTTCATCAGCAATTGCAAGCTCTGACATGTTGATAATTTCGATTATTTCGAATATATCGTTGCAATTGTCGTGTATTCATCACTTAAGAAAGTTATCCTATGAATACAAAGTAGATCTATGTACATATCTACCTCACGATTATTTTGCATGTCTTTATTGTTGGTTTCTAGAAGTCGGAAGACAACGAATAATTTCAGGTGACAAAAATGCCTCAAGGACAAATCATACCTTTGAAATAATTGAACGAATAATGGTGTGTTTAAATTTATTTAAAATGGACAAACCTAATTATATCAGTAATCCAACCGGAGAGACGCATGGATAGCTTTACAATTTGAGTGTCTAGATCTGTAAGTGCAATGTTTTTGCTAAGAACTTTAATGAACAGCAGAACTACGTTTTTCTATTCTATCGAAACATTTTAGGGTCCATGTAATTTAATGACACAAGTTTATTTTTGTTTAAATGATAGTTCATTTTCACACGCACTATTATTTAGAGGTAGAGGTCCAAAACAAATATTTTTTTTACATTAAAAAGAGTTTGAGACTTTATCTATGTAACACACCCAATAAGAATTTTAAGGAATGGTTACTGTAGTTCTATGATACAAGAATAACTGGGTACGTTTGACAGTTCAGTGCTACTGATTGACCGCGTTCACAAAAAAATCTTAAGATATCCAGATACGTTGCTTTTGTTATAATCCTATGTTAAGAACTCAACAGAATGCATCGCTCGTCGCTGAGCGACGTCACTGACATATTTCAGATTGGTCGCGCGTAAAAGTTGAAAACATTTGAACTTATGGGCGATTCGCTGAGCGATGAGCGACGTTATTCTGTTTCGGATGGGCGATGTCCATACAAACTCTTTAAACAACAGCTGACGAAAAAAGAATCTCAAATATATTCGTAGCGAACGTATCTTGGATAGGTTATCCTATACGAATGTGAACGCACCCATTCTGATGTTATCGAGAGTCAATTTCAGCTGTTGCAAGAGATGATAATAGCTGTGTGAGAAACGTCAGAACAGAAAACAACAACAAACACATTTGACATTTGTTCTGACTCAAAAGCAAGTACAGAAAATCCTGTTCTAAACTGCTTTATACAGCGTGATTGAACAGCCAACTAGAACAGCCTGGAACAGAAAAACCTCATGGAACTGCAAAAAGTTGTACTTTTCTGTTCCAAACAGTTTTTCACATTTAGTAAGTTAAGTCTTATTCCTTTTGTTGCAAAACTAATTGATACTTTTCCAAAACAAACTCACATTTTGCAAATTAAAATTCACATTTTTTATGAAACAAAATACATTTTTAATATTTTGCTATTAAGAGTGATATAGAGTGATAAATGTGAAAAAAACTGAATTTGAGTAAACTCAGTAGCCTGAATAGGAAAATACCTATCCGTTTTTTTTCTTGTGAAAGTTAAAAAGTCTTATAATGTCCACAAATCATAACTTATCAAATGGAGTAAACGATATCAGTTTGTCCACATTGAAGGGTTGAGAAAGGATCATTTTTGTGGACAAAAAATAGCTCTGGGCCCCATTGCACCACTTTACAAATTAGGTAGGTACAATTACAAATTTGTATTTGTGTTTTATTTACGAATTTGTAATTTTTTTTTATGAATTTCAAATTTGATGCAAAAGAATTCGATAATTTTATCACAATTTTTGTGAAATAGTGTTTGTTATTGTAATTTGTAATTTAGTGCCTACTATGTACCTATTTAGAGAAAAATTTAAGTTATAACAAAAACGAAAAGAGATGAACTCTGAGAAAAAAGTAAAATTTCAAGAAATGTGGCTTATCAACTAATCTTGCATGTCCGCCAGTGGCAGAACAATACTCATTCCGGAGAACAAGCAAAAATAAACTCACTTTAACTAACTATGCACATATAACTTTTGTATTTGTTTGTTTAAACAAAATAAACTTCCTTTAAAATGTTGCTCCAAAGGTTGGGCAATCAAAGGCCTTACTACTGGCCTCATCTCACTACCTAGTGGGTAACATGAATGAAACTGAGTAGGTAGTTAAAGGTTTGAATATAACAACGACAACCTGTGTGTTTTTCCACCAAGTTAGGCTGGAATTTTAATATGAATTTGATCTCAATGATTCTACCAAATCTTCCTTCTATTAAACCATCAAATCATCCAGACACTTTTTTAACTTCACCTGCTCCTGAATTCCCGGATACTGACAAACATGCAGAAAGATTTTAAATAGTAGCTATCACTGTGTGTTGCCTTTTATCTGTTTGACTTATAACCACCTACTTGACGTCTACAGAATAATAAATAAAAACATAAAATACATAAAAATGTTAAATCTGTTTGCACATTTAGCTAAAAAAAAATATTTTACAACCAATCTATTTGGAAAATGATATTAATCAAAGCAACTACTATTTATCCATATCCATACCCCCTCACCCATTTGATTCGTAACTCAAGAAAATGTTACATCAAGTAGTAAACTACCTGTGTATCTAAACCCACCTACATTTGCATAGGTCTTCTTTTAGTTTCTTAACCAAGACACATTCGAATCAATACAAAATATCGTTCGAAAATAAGCCCAATCAAATCGGTAGAGAGATCTACCTACATAGGTACATAAATTTTCTAAAAACTCAGCTTCTTTCCAACAATAATTAACTTGTCTTCAGAATGTGTCTAATAATTTTCCTACCATCTAACGTTAAAGGGCAATATAAGTAGATAGGTACCTACAATCTACATACATAGGTAACTTCGCTTAAGGCTAGACCGCTAGACCCCAAATCCTTTATTAGATAGAATAGGTATAATCAATTCGATTGTGAATTTTCTTTGCCAACATGTTATAAACTTTAAGTTATGTAGGTACCACCTACCTAAGTACAAACTTTTCCCACAAATACATATCTTGACACAAATCAAGTGTTTATTCAAGTTTCTTGTGTTTTTTTTTTTTTATAACTTTTTTATTTTGTTCCAACAGGAAAAACGAAAGAAAAATCAATCCTCCCTAGAAAAAAAAAATCGAGTTTATCCTTTAATCAAAAATCCAAGTGAAAATATTTAACCAACCAACAGAAGAAAAAAAAATCAACAATAATTTTCCTCTTCTCTAGGTGTCATCGTTTCACCTAAAAGCCTAATGTAGTGCTAGTGTAAGTAAATAGTGGCAGAGTAGAAGCAACTTAAAATAAACAATACGCCAAAGCGAGACAGCTACATGCACACACGGAATATAAAAATCAAAGAATAAAAGAATATTTTTCGGATTTTTCGCCTGGATACACGGTCGGTCGGTGTACACAGATTTTTTTTTCTTCCTCTTTTCTCCCTTCCCCTCATTTCATTATTGGAATGAAGTAGCACATGAAAAAATGAACAACTCTTTTTCTTGGTTTTTTTTTTTTTTTTTTTTTTACTTTACTAAATGCTAACAATAAAGACATAAAATAATTAACTTTTAAAAGGAATTTATAGGCTCAGGTTATAGCAACAAAAATCAGAATCAAAAATATAAATAAGAAATTGTCATCTTAAGAGAACATACCATTGTTGCTGTTTGATATCCCTTTTCCTTTTACAATGTTGTGATTCCTTTAGCTGGCGAATTGGAATTTAATTTAATTTAATAAAAAAAAAATTATTGTAGGTTTAATTCTCGGTCTCGAGGAAACTCTAATTTTTCTTCTTCCTATATAAATTCTATTTATCACATCACAGCACAGAGTTTTCTTTCTTCTCCTCGTGTGTTCTCACATTTTCTCCTTTATTTTCATTTTTTTTTTTTCTTTTCATTCACCACACAACACTATGGCACAATTTTGGGTTTTTAATTGGAGAAGAAAATAAAATCAAGAGAACGAAAAAATTAATCTTTTATCCTTTTTTCTTATTTAATAATTTTGTTCCCTTGAATTCAAACAATGAAAAAAAAAATGTTGAAAAAGAATTACAAACGCAAAAAAAATTAATAAAAATTACACAGGTAGAGAATTGTAAGAACCGAAACACCAAAGAAATAGAAACACGAAAAAATGGTTGAACTCTTCACCATTTTGCCGTATACGTATTGGACAATGGACACCACTATTTTGCTCACATAATATCACTTTATCTCTTTCTGACCAATAGAGAAAATAATTCACGGCTAAATAGTGTGTACATTCCGTTTCACTCATGAAATGTCAAAAAAAAAAAAAAAACAAACGTCAGTCACTTGTGCGTATTCTATTCTCTTTCGTTATTATTTATCAGCGATTCCATTTGTTAATTGTCGTTCTTTCCCTCTCTTTCTCTCCTTCTCTTTTCGTCTAACTATTTATTTCATGTAATTATTTCACTCTAAACGCACATTTTATGTCACTTATTTTGATTTTATTTTGCAATTTCAACGAAAAGAAAGATTTTTTTATAAGAATATGTTTTAATAAGCACTATTTTGCACAATTATGGTTTGAAATAAAATAAAACAAAAAATACATAACGAGTCCATCGACGTTGTCGAGAAGAAGACTTATTGCTGGAGGAGAGCAAGAGCAGTAGATAGATAGACACACTCCGAAGGAGATACATAAGAAAAGCGAAAAGACAAAAAAAAAAATGAGCTTACGTACGTAGTATTTATCATAGCTTTCTTTTCTGGCAATGGTTCTCGTTTTTCTTAGCGACTACCTTTGTCACTGTCTATCTCTCTATTCGAATTAGATTAGTTTCTCTTTTTCTCCTGTTTATATATCTCACCGATTTTTTTCTTTTTGGCTGGCTATTCCATTTCTTATAATTTTTTTATACTTGGTTTTTGTGTCGATTTTTTTTTCACATCACTTACTACACTCACTGGTTATAATAGAAGTTTTCTATAACGCACACGACATTATTACGTTCGATGCACGGAAACGTGATTTACTTGGTCGGATTTTGAATGGTCATGGAAAATTTTATAATTTTCCATGGGAAGAAAATTTGATTTAATAAAAAAAAAACACCAAATACTTTGCGAACACTTCACAGCTTCACACACGAATGGCGTCCGTCAGTTCATTTTTCTTTTTCGAATGAAGGTATTCATGCAATATAATAATTTGGGAATGGCACTACTTTTGTATTTCTAAGTGAGTAGTAGTAGAATGCACACTTGTGATCACATCCCTTTGTATTTAAATGTTTGTCTCTTTTTGGTTTGTGGTTTTGGGATCGATGGAAATATGTTTTATTCGTTTGTTTTTTATCAATGTGTTGGTTATTATTACCCAATTTGCTTTATTACATTATTCATACAAAAAGTGCTACCAAGCCGATTTTAATCCAATAGGACAAAATTCAGTACAAATGGAATTCTTTACGTGTTTCAAGTTATATAAAAAATACACAACAAAAAATCGTCAAATCCCAGCTTTAATAAAATGTTTATTTGTTTACCAGATATTAAACTTTACCACGTTTACCAAGAGTTTACCAGGTTGCATGAATCAACATCTAAAAATTTTGAAAAAAAATATTGAGTAGTTTTCGAAAAAATGATTTATAAAAAAAAATTTAATTTTTTTTTTAATCCAAAAAAATAATTGTCGAAATTTTTTTTACTAAACATTATTACAGCAACTTAAAAGCTTTTATATAAAAAAAATGGTTGAAATTGATTGAGTCATGAAGGAGAAAATCAGATTAAAAAAAAAAGGTTCTATGACAGGTAAAGATTTAAAAATAGGCCTTATCCAACAAAATGACCAAGATTTTTGTAATTAAAATCGTATGAACTATTTTTGAGAAAAATGAGTTTTTCTAAAACCAGTATATGGTAGGTACCGTTACTTTTGGTGAAAAAAATTCAAAAAACGTCTGGGAATAGTCTACAAAAAACACCACATACCATGTTTGAAGTAAATCGACCCATCCGTTTAGGCTGTGGTCTCTGATACATACAGACAGACAGACAGACAGTCAGACGGACAGACAGACAGACAGAATTGTCGGACCCACTTTTTTCTCAATCAATTTTCTCTATCATCGTAATGTCATGTTTGATTGTTATCTAAACTTTTTTTTGTACGAATGCATAACTTGATATAAAGTACCTATATCGCAAGTAAAAAACACAGAAAACTAATTATGTCTTCGATATTAAAAAATCCTTATTTAGTTTTTATATGTTTTTATATTATTTGATAATGAACTTTATTGTTAGTAAAACAAGTGTCTTTTTTTTAGTTCGAAAGTAATACAACAGAATTTGAAATTATATGGAGCTTTGCTGCACAAATATGATTTATTGGGGTTTCCTCAAATAAAATTTGACATAAATGATTTAAGTGACAATGTTTTTTTTTTTTTGTTGAGGATCATTATAAAAAACCAGCTTATGATTCTAAGACCTACATATCCGTAATTATTCTCAAAAATGTAAACAAAAAAATAAAGTTGTGAATAAACAACAGACTAAATAATTTGTTTAACAATTATTTATACTGATTTTTAATCAAGTTCAATGTGATTTTCAACAAAAAGATTTTGTGTATGTTTCTTGGACTCTTTCATTCTCTCATACGACCTCAGCATGTCATCCATTGATATTGCCAGCAAGTCACTAGATGTTGCTTCATGAAATTCTTCCGTATTTTCAGCCGAATCAATAGCTTTTTCATTGTCGCGCATAAATTGTCTCATTCGATAGACAGAAGCATTGCGGCACATTTCTCTCAGATCAGATCCAGAGAAGCCCTTGGTAAGTTTGGACAGTTGATTAAAATCGATTGTTTCACTTATGTTTTCAGACTCTAGAATAAGTTTTAAAATTTGCAAACGCTGTGCATCGGTGGGTAGGCCAATGTGGAATTGAGCAGGCATACGACGAATAATCGCCTTATCGAGATCTTGTGGACGATTGGTCGCACCCATGACGATAACAGTCGAACCAGCTTGGGTACTCAGACCATCCCAGAGCATCATGAATTGAGTTTTCATCATTGCGGTTGCTTCGTGGTCGTTTGTGTTGCGATTGCGGAGGAATGAATCTATTTCATCGATGAAAACAATGCAAGGTTGTAATTTCACAGCCAGAGAGAAGACTGCAGAAGCCAACTTCTGTGATTCCCCATACCTAAAAGATGTAAAACATACAAAAAAAAAAAACACACACACTTTTATTTAGTACCTAATGAAAAGTAGTGATTTACCAGCCCTGTCACCAAGAGTAGCTAAATTGAACGGGGAAACCCCGGAAAAACTTACCATTTATCTGTGAGAATTGCAACATCCAAATTGATAAATCTCATACCAGCTTCCTTTGCAGTAGCTTTGGCAATCAAGGTCTTGCCACATCCTGGTGGTCCATGTAATAAAACTCCCTTTGGGGCTTCCCATAACTTCGATTGATTAAACAGGTCACGATGTCTCACTGGTAGAACGACTGACTCTCTCAATTCCTGGATTACACTATCCAGGCCAGCGATATCTTTCCAGCTGATTGGTATATCATCGGGAACAACCAAGTGAGAGGCGATCATTAACTCATAATCGTTTAGAGTCTGTGTATTTAATTGGAAGTTACTTCCTACTGCGAGCCTAGTTTATATAAAAAAAATTTGTAGATTTATCAACGCGATTTAATTGATATATGAAAGTTACCTCTTTAATTGATCTTCAGCACGAACTTTAGCCTTGCGTTTGTTCTTGCTAGTTGGATCTATGTGGTTCATCATCCATTTGACCGAATAGTAAGTGGCAACGGATGCAAGGGATACACGAAGAATCAGCTGAAAGATTTCATTGCGGCTCAATTGGGATCCACCAAAAGAAGTGAAGTCGCTCATTTCAAAGAATTTGGAATTTTCTTAAAAGTTTTCAGGAAAAACGTGGCTTCTCTCACTAATTTTATTTGTCATGAACAAGAAATTAATTTTTAATTTACTAGCGGTGCGCGGCTTGTTCGCTTTTGTTTGAACAACTGAAAAAAAAATAAAACATCAGTTTTCTTCAAGGTTTGTTCGATTTTGAAAAGTTACAAAATTAGTTCGGTTTGGTTTTTAGTTTTAGGGTAACAACAAAATAAAACCTAGGCTCAAAACATATTGGAGCCGTGAAGAGAATAGCGTTGAGAGCTGACAGAGCATAGTGCGAGAGTGCAACACGACAGTGTTTCAAAATTTATTTACATAGCTTCATATGGAAGTACCCACACCAAATGTGACGTAGCACAAAGCGTTTTTCATACAAAAAATCGTGTCCCACTTTCGTGTCGCACTGTCGCACTTTGGTTTGGGCAAGCCTTAAATGCTTGGCCAAACCAAAGTGGAACAGTTCGACAGGACAGTGCGGAAATATTTATTTACACAGCGCCACATGGGAGTACCCACACTAAATGCGACAAAGCGCAAAGCGTTTTTCATATAAAAGTTCTTGTCGCACTGTCGTGTTGCACTCTCAAGATCAAACCAAAATGTGACAGTGTGACACGACAATGGGGCAAAATTTATTTACACAGCGTCATATGGAAGTATCCACACCAAACGCGACAAAGCGCAAAGTGTAAACATTGGATTTTGAATGAAATTGATTTTACTCTTTCCCCATTTTCATGCAAAATAGTGTAGTCGAGTTGGAATCTGAAGACAAATACACCGTTTACATGCAGGTCTGAAGCGAGCTTGAACTATATATCAACCCCTTTGTAAACATGAATTGAGTTTAAATGGGTTTGATTCAACTCGATTCCACTCGCTCTTTGGCGTCGAGTCCAAATCTTGCTATCTCTGTCTTCAAATTTCAACTCGACTACTTGATTCTGCATGAACACGGGGTAAGAGATAGCAAGATTTGGACTCGACTCTACAGAGCGAGTGGGATCGAGTCGAATCAAACCCATTTGAACTCGATCCAGGTTTACAAAGGGGTTGAAGCATAGTTCAAGCTCGCTTCAGACCTGCATGTAAACGGGGTATCTGATGGAGATGCGGGTTTAGTGATTCTAACACAGATATTTTAAACAAACAAGCCAAATCTGAAAACTGTCAAAATTTTTGACATAACGAAATCAGCTGTCATCTTACATCAAAGCAGTACAGTGCAAGAAAACCCAGTTTTTTTCTTTTGCGGAAGTAAAAAAACGTGAATTTTCTTCCAAATATTCAATTGTGATTTAAAATTATATCATTTTAGCGAAACTTTTATAGTTTCATATTCATAAGTTTTTGAACAGTTTAGATTCATTCATTTAATTAATCAAAATGAACAATTTAAGTTTTGGTAATTCTCAATTGAGTCGCAATGAGGTCCTGCAATTGATCATTCGTGTGTCGCTTGCATCCGTTGTCACCTTTTATTCGGTCAAGTGGATGATGAATCAATTAGATCCCACGAGCAAGAACAAGAAAAAGGCTAAAATACGTGCCGAAGAACAATTGAAAAGGTAAGAACAAATAAAGAAGATTTTAATCTTTGGGTTTTTATGTATATTCTTTTTTTATATTAAAAATTCCTATGGCAACATAACAATAGACTAGGCGAAGGAGACGGCTTCAAAATTAACACTCAAGTTTTGAGCGACTATGAACTTATGATTGCATCACACTTAGTTGTGCCTGATGACATTCCAGTTAGCTGGAAAGATATCGCTGGCTTGGATAGCGTTATTCAAGAGCTTAGAGAGTCAGTCGTATTGCCAGTTAGGCATAGAGACTTGTTTAATCAATCGAAACTTTGGGAAGCACCAAAAGGAGTTCTTTTGCATGGGCCGCCAGGATGTGGAAAGACATTGATTGCAAAGGCCACTGCAAAGGAAGCTGGTATGAGATTCATAAATCTGGATGTTGCTATACTCACCGACAAATGGTAAGTTTAATTGATGAAGTAATTAATGAAGTGATTATGTAACCGTTCAATAGGTAGGCAGGTACCTAATTTATTTTGGCAATTTTTTCTCTTCATGTTCATTATCTAATTCAATTTTTTACCCAAAAATAAACAAAACTGCTTTGCTTTGGTCTGATTGCCATTAGTTTTGGGCAATTCTTAATCGAGTATGGATATGAACAAAACAAGACTGAATTGCTTAGAACGATCGATACTGGGAATTTAGTGGTTTTAGGTGCTCAGGTCATTGCAAAAAAGCTTCTAGGCGGTCACCCAAATCAGCTGACAAAATTTTACTAGCGATTCTGAAGAGTTTGCGCAATTCCGAGCGTCTCGCTTCTTGTGAAGATGCCACACTATTCCCAGTTTGCATTTATCGGGTATATTTCCTGGGATAAAGTTGTTTGTATAGATGACCTGGCGTAAGCTCCTGACCAACTCATCTCCCACTGCTCTAACAGGTCGGTGGTAAGAATGGATATTTTGTCCAATATCGACCAAAAAGATAGAAATAGCTGGCTCAAGGTGAAGAGCACCTGTCCAGAGAGCCCATTTATTGTTGGTTAGCGCCATTTGTTGGTTAAGTTTGGTTCTTTCTGCAGCAACTACTCTAAATCTTCTTGAAGTAGTCGCCGTAAGCGCATCCGCCTCGTCAAGACTAACCCAAAAAAGCAGCTAATAAACTTTTAAAAACGGCACCTTTTACTCTTCCCTGCCTATCTCATTAAGGTTGATACTTAACTGTTATTAATAATTGTTGTTGTTTAATTTTTCCAGGTACGGTGAATCGCAGAAACTTGCCTCAGCAGTTTTCTCGCTTGCCATCAAACTGCAACCCTGCATCATTTTCATTGACGAAATCGATTCTTTCCTTCGTAGTCGCAGTTCCAACGATCACGAAGCCACCGCCATGATGAAAACTCAATTTATGATGCTCTGGGATGGTCTCAGCACTCGAGCTGGTTCAACTGTCATTGTCATGGGTGCAACCAATCGTCCCCAAGACCTCGATAAGGCGATTATTCGTCGTATGCCTGCTCAATTCCACATTGGCCTGCCAACCGACACCCAACGTTTGCAAATTTTAAAACTAATTCTCAGCTCAGAAAACATCAGCAACACTGTTGACTTCAATCGACTAGCTAAACTCACAAATGGTTTCTCTGGTTCTGATCTGCGAGAGATGTGCCGAAATGCATCGGTCTACAGAATGCGTCAATTTATGCGCACAAATGAGAGTGCCCTCAACTCCATTACCACCGCTCAAGAATTACAAGCTTCAACACCTAACGAATTGATATCAATATCAATGGAAGACTTGATGAAGTCATATGACAAATTGAAAGAGTCCAAAATGCATACCGGAAGTCTCTTTGTGGACAGTCGCATAGAACTGGATTAGTTTTGTAGCCTTTTTCATCGATATCAGAGATCGCCTTAAAAGATAAAGTCACGATAATTTATTTACATAAATGTATATTTTGTCAAAAGAGAAGAGTATGTATATTTATATCACCACCAATCTGTACAATTCTTTCGTTAAGCATAAGACATACTATGAAAAAAAAAAAACAATTTAATATTTTAATCAGCAGCACAAAGATGCTTTCGTTACTTACAGAATATGCTAAACCGCGCAGGACGTACTAGTATTTCGCATGCACCAAGGGACTTTGTTCTACTTTTTGTTTGTACTTTAAAAGTAATTTTGTTTTACTATAAAAACAAAAAAAAAAAAAAAAAAAACTGGACAATTAAGTCCAACATCCGTATACAATTTTGTATATACAGAAATTTATTAACTATCCAACATTAATAAGAATGTGTGTAAATTGTTTACATTTAATGCACCAAAAATAGAAAAAGAATTCAGCTTTAATTTTAATATTTTTTTTTTTTAATTTTAAATTTAAACTTACTTAAGCTTTGTATTTCTGATTATATTTTAAGCTTTGGAGTTAGGTAGAATCTAGATTGTATATTATAAAAGTTCTGTTTAATATTAGAAAACGAGTTAAAATCTATTAATAAATTTGTTGTTTTTTTTTTTGGAGGCCAATAATATTCTTACCTTCATTTAAGAATCAGTTTTTTGAGTTTTTTTTTTTTCAAAGTGCGAATGTCAACAATTTAAAAGATGTCTCGAAGAAATTATTGGAGACACAGAGATTGGAACCAGGAATTAATACTTATACCTAACAACAATTTTATACAAATGAAATAAGAATGAAAGCCATTTGGGATGTGATTTAAAGGTAAGACTTACAATTTTGTATTTTGGTAATCGGAAGTTAGTGAAATTTAATACGTTATAAATCCAGGATAGTTTTGTTTTCCTCTTATTCTGCCAATATAAAACAGTTTGCATTTTTTGAAAAATTAGTTTCCGTTGCTGAATAAGGTCCTTTAAACTCCTTAGATGTTTTCCTTATATTTATTGTTTTTTTTTTTTATTGTATAGCACATACAAAAACAATAAGTATAAAAAAATATCGAATGAGTTTAAAGGACTTATAGGAAGGGAATCTTATTTAAAAAAAAAATAGGTTCAGTGATATTTATATTGAAATTTAGACCTTCCATTCAAAAAACGAAACAAAAATCGGAAAACAATAGTTTTCGGTTGATGTTTTTTTTTCATCGAAGTGAAGGGGGTTGGCTCTCTTCCACAGAAGCCCCAAAATATATTTATTCAATTTACTCCCATAATAAGAATGTTTTTTAAAACCCAATAGGCTGCGCGGCTAGGCAACCATCTGATTACTGTATTAGCTTATTAATGATTGAAAATACTTTTAAATCCGTATTTAACTGGACTTTGAGTGTTTCATTATATACTTTGATCGAAAGACGCCTAAATACTATATTATGGATTTTTTTTAGAAAAGTTATTATTGTTCTATTTTCGAAGTGCTATATTAGACTTACAGAAATGCACTTGCAAATGTTTTCTACTTTACCTGCTGCGTTGTGAATTTTTTTATAGATTGCACTTTTAAGAAGCAATAAGCTAAAAACTAAAAAAATTGAAATTTTTTTTTTGCATTCATATTAACAATATATGTGCCATATATTGATTATAGTAAAATTGCTTTATGAGCATGTACATATGAATGTGCGGATAGACTAATCTATTTAAATGGCTATAGACCAGGAAAGATAGGACCCAGTGTCAAATGATTTATATTTTAGTGGTATCACTCCAGAAAGTCATCCTCTATAACAGATCTAAAGTCCTCGAAAATCCCTCTATTCGATTTTTTTTTTTAAATGGATTTAAAGAGGGGAGTATTATATGATATGATATGATTTAAAGTTATTTTTTAATGCTGTATTGAAATTTGGTATGAAGTTTTGAATTTTCAGATGAGAAATTGTCTGGGGAAATGTTTTCGGGAGAAGGGCTCACAATCGCATTTTGTTCAAAAATTTTCATTCCACTTTCGCTTGTAATTCGTTTCTCTTGCGTTTATAATGGCGTTAATGAAAAAACAATCGAAATTGCTAGCAACTTTTTGATTCTGAGCCCTTCCTTTCTCCCAAAGACATTTTTCCGGGAATTTTTGTTTAGAACAGGGCGGATTACTTATGTACGTCATAATCTAGATTCTAGAACATAGATTTTGGAAATTAAGAATTTTTGGAATTTTAGTCGATTTACTAGATATCGTTTCGAAACATCATATCGTCCCCCCCATGCCAGAAACCTGAATGTGCAAAAATAAAAATATTGGGAAATCGTGTTGTTACAATGTTTTTCGGTGTCGTAAAAAATTAACATTACAACAAAAAGCGGTTACCTTGCTGTGTGTATTCAAAATTTTGCTAAATCCAATAAACTCAAATATACCTACATTTATGTGAACTAAAATATTTATGGTGGAAAATTTTTTGAGGAATCCAAAATCACAAGTGCATAAATATTTTATTTTTTTGTAGTATTCCAACCAAATTATGGTTTCCCTATATTTATTTGTTTTTGCGTTATTTGCAATAACTTTCTATTTTATTCGGACTTTATCAAGTCTATTGCGCCTTTGTAGCAATTTTGTGATAACCTTTAACCTTGTTGTTTTCCATAGCCATTCCCATTATAATCAACATCAGTTGCAATATTTTGAAGGCTTGGCTGTTCCATTCTTGCCAACAAAGTTGAAAAGGTTACTCAATTCCATTGATAAAATAAAAATGAAAAACAATTTATTTACCTTACGACACATAATTTATTTCCGACACAATCAGAAACTTAAAACGTATCTTCTACAAGTAAAGTTTACTTTTAAACTTGTGTGTTGGTGGCAATACAGTAAACTTTTCAGTTTTTTTTTGTGTTTTTTTTTTTGTTTTGTTATAATAATAGAATATTAATTTAAAATTTTATACTCAACACGTTGCAACTCTAACGAATGCATTTTAAAATATTATTTTTTTTTTCTGTTTTGTAACATAACAATGCTTAAGTGTATTAAAATTGAATATTATAATTTAAATGAGAGCGCAATGGTAGTGGGGGCGTTCTATGCTGAGTTTATTTTGTGTGTGATTATATTTCTCTCTCCAGAAGATGTTTAATCCTTGCTTTGCATGTGCTTGATCAAGTCGATGACACGGTTGGAGTAACCGAACTCGTTGTCGTACCATGAGATGAGCTTGACGAAGTTGTCGTTCAATGAGATACCGGCCTTGGCATCAAAGATTGAGGAGTTGGTGTCACTGATGAAATCAGATGAGACGACTTCCTCTTCGGTGTAGTCGAGGATTCCCTTGAGGGGACCTTCGGCGGCAGCCTTGACCTTAGCCTTAATGACATCGTATGAGGCTGGTTTGGCCAAACGGACAGTCAAATCAACGACGGATACGTTGGCGGTTGGGACACGGAAGGCCATGCCAGTAAGTTTGCCATTCAAGGCTGGAATGACTTTGCCGACAGCCTTAGCAGCACCAGTAGCAGCTGGGATGATGTTCTGGGCAGCACCACGGCCATCACGCCACAATTTACCAGATGGACCATCGACGGTCTTTTGGGTGGCGGTGGTTGCGTGAACGGTGGTCATCAGACCTTCAACAATTTCGAAGTTGTCGTTGATGACCTTGGCCAATGGAGCCAAACAATTGGTGGTGCAACTGGCGTTGGACACAACCTTCATTGATGGATCGTAGGCTTCCAAGTTAACTCCGCACACGAACATGGGTGCATCGGCTGATGGGGCAGAAATGATGACCTTCTTGGCACCACCGTTCAAATGAACTGAGGCCTTTTCAATAGTTGTGAAGACACCAGTCGATTCGACAATGTATTCAGCGCCAGCGCTGGACCATTTGATGTCCTTGGGGTCGCGTTCACTGAACACAACGATTTTCTGTCCATTGACGACCAAGCAGCCACCTTCGGCGGAAACGGTTCCCTTGAAACGACCGTGGGTCGAATCAAATTTGAACAAGTAAACCATGTAGTTGACATCGATGAAGGGATCGTTGACAGCAACAACGGTGGCACCCTTGGCGACGGCAGCACGGAGGACCAAGCGTCCAATACGTCCGAATCCGTTAATACCAATTTTCGACATGATGACTTATTGTTTTTAAACTGCAAATTAAAAGATATAGAAAAAAATGATTTATTAACAAAATGGCATACAAGTAAAAAAAGTAGGTAGGTATTGTATGTATGTATGGATGGGATGTACAAATATTTTTATTGTTTTTATATGAAACACTTAGTGGTGATTAAAAGTGGTATTTTTTTTTCTTTTTCTTATACACTTTTTCATTTTGTTTGATTTCTTTTAATTTAGCGCCATTTCCGGAAACGTAGTTTAAGTACTCTCATGTTTTACTCTTTTCTTAAGAATTTAGCAGTAAGAACTCCAAACACTCAATTTTATCAAAATATTCAAGTCAATTTTTATGAAGAACATCTCAAGTCCTTATGTTGACCTTAAAGGTAATCATCCTCAATACTAATAGTTGAAATGAATGAAAAAAATATTGTTTTTTTTTTTTGTGAATGGAAAGGCTTTCGTTCGTAGAGAGCAATTGGACTAAGAGCGGTTTGCTAAAACGAAACTTAAGCATTAATAGTTCAACATAAAGTCTTATGTGATAGTTTACGCATAACTATTTTAAGTATTGTATCAGCAACCGGGCCTAAGAATCCCATACGTATATTTTTACTCATTCTCATTTTTGAACTTTGAATCTTGTGTGACGGTCATATCGAATTTTCGTAAGTTTCGTGAGTTTATTTTTGTACAAAACAAACAGTTTAAAATATTTTCAGCCCAAATCCGTTTGTGAATAAACTTTTTATTTCACAAAAAAAACGAAAAAGAAACTGCTTCTTAGTGCTATGAAGAAGTTGTCGTCATAAATACAACAAGATGGTCACATGCGAAACTCAGTGTATACACTGATAAGCATCATGAACACATTGGTTCATGATGCTTACCGACGCTTAAGTGTTTCATTCAAACCTTAGGCAGATATTTTTTTTATTTTACTCTTCATTATATGCAAATTAAAAAGAAATGGCCATATAAATATTTAACCACTGTTAAAAGATCACAAGACCAGAACTAGCATTGGTCTCGAATTATCGCAAACTTACAAATACAATTTAAGTTGGTTGAAGAAATTACAAAAGAGCAAATATTCACAAAGTCAACCTTAATGAGGGTTTAATGTTGTTTTTGATTGGACGGTCAGAAGAGTCCGAAAGCATCCAGAAGTCTTCTGAAACTATTTTATTGTGTCATAACTGTCATTTTTATTTTTTCGGGCTCTTCTGGACTTCCAATCGAAAACCAAGTCTTGTATCAGCAAAATAATTTAATTGCAACTTCCTTTCTTTGCTAAAATGTTTGTTTCTTTAATTTGGCTCTGTTACAATTAATTAATGTATACAATTAATGAGGCATCAACCAAAAACACCGTAAACAGGTACGTGAGAAATATCAGAAGTTTTTCATTTCGTTTTTGGCACTCACGTAATTTTGCGCAAATTTACTGTTCGTAATCGATTTAATTGAACAGCTGGATATTGTTTAAGCAATATTTACTGTTTGTCATCAGTATCTTATGATTATGACTGGATAGGTATTGTTAACTACTAAAACAAGAGAACTGAAACAAAAATTTCAAAATCAAATAAATTTCTATTAATATAGATATACAAGTACCTACTAAGTTTAGTATGAGTCTAGTTAAGTATGTACCTATGTATTTAGATACATAACATTGAAGTAGAATCAAGGTCAAATACGACATAGATTCGATATGTATGTATATATTGTATACCTATGGATAAGTATATCTACATCCTACATTATAGTAACATTTGAAAAATATAAAACTTCGATTTCTTTCCCTCTCTTATGTTTTTATTTAAAATACATTACAGTATTTTTATTTTATTGGCTATGGGATGAAAAGTCACGTATTTAAATGTTAGAATTATAATATTGTACTCAAGTCGTAACTGGACTACTTTATCCAACTGGAGAAGTCCGCAATACAGTTTCTTTTCTATTCTATTGAACCCACTAGTCGCCAGTTATAAAATAAACTATCTATGTAGGTACATTCTTAAAAAAATACAATAAAACAAACAAATTAAAGAAGAATTTGTTCAAGCTTTTTAGCAATCTCTTTAAAGCATTTTAAATTATTTTGCTTAGTTTAAATCACCCTGTGCTTGAAGCATTTCGTAGAGTTGTTCATCTAATCAAGAGGAATTAAATGAGAAATGAAATCGAAAGAATGGAAAGTTTTTTTTTTTTTGCTTTAAAATATCTCCACTCCTCTTTCGATTCTACGACTACAGAAAAATGGAATTTTTTGAGATAAAACGAAACTTGTTCTACGTGATTGCAAAAATCACCGGTAAAGAAGTGGGTATATATTTTTTTAAGGAAATGCAAAATTTAATGTGAAATCATATTTAATTTAAATAACGAAGTAATCCAGACGTCATTTATGTATGTATAGAATATAGGGTAACACACTTCGCTAGGAAAAAATGAAACACATTTTATGCCCAACAGGAAGGTCATTAAAGGTCATTTCAATAACCTACTCAAAAATTATAACTTGAATCGCAATTTTTCGCGCAATTTAACAATGCATCACATTAAACACAAATTTTACTAACAGAACTGCTTTTTGGTGAATAATTTATTTAAAAAACTAATGAAATCAGCAATGCGAAAAAAGTAAAAAAAAAATCATCCAAAAAACTAATTGCATAATTGTTGTTGGTGTAAAATCATTACAATTCAATGAATTTAAACTTTGATAAGAAAATAAAAACATTCAATAGTGAAAACGAAAAAGTAGTATTTAAGATGATTTAATAATTTCATTTTTCAAGCACTTTTCTTTTTATCTATTTTTTTTTTTTTTTTGTAAAGTACTTACCAAACTCACTAATATATAGAACCGACAAAATGCACAACTTCACTCCACGACTGAAAGACGACGAGTGTCAAATCAAGGGCAAATTTTTCATCTTATTTTTCTTGGGCGAAACTTTTAACGAAAATTACCGGTGTGAAATGAGTTGAGTTAAAGCTTTTTTTGTATGTTCTTACTCTTCTAATATCAATTGTTGTCTTGTTTATAAACAGTTTTTAGTTGTCCCGTTTTTCCCAACAAAAAAAAATATCATAAAGTGGATGGATAATTGAAGAGGAAGCTTGAACAAATTTTAAATTAGCAGTAGGTTAAAAATGAGAGCACATTTTACTTTAGATGTGTTTTGTACTCGAATTGATTGCTGTATATTTTTATGAGAACGATGTAGGTATATAAGTTCTGATCAGTCTTAAATAGAAAACAAAATTAGCATAACATGACATACAAATAAGCTTGACATAACGTGCTAATTGGTTATCATTTTTTAAAATTTAAATTACATACCTGGTCACTATTAAATATTTTTAAAGTTATACAATTTTACTGTTTCTTAGCAGTTAAGAGACAAGTTGACTTGTGTTTATTTTTCTAATTTGTCATGCTTAATTGCAATCATGGGCTGTTGTACTAAATAATCGAGTCAATAAGGTCTTACAATAGATTATACTTCTAAATTTTTGATTTTACTTATAAATTTATTTAAGTAATAAAGAAAACATAATGAAAATTGTTTAGTTTACGTGGAGCGAATGAATGTTATGTATATTCAATTTAAAAATTTCAAATGACCTCAACTCGCAAATTCGTTCCTCTCAGGTACAACCGTTGGCTCATCATGTTAGAAGGGTAAAACATCTAATTGTTGTGCCTTGGCAAAACGCATTTTTTAGTTGAGGTCACTTGAGATTTTTTAATTAAAATATTTAAGTGTTGTGTTGATTGATTGTTGAGGTTCCTGAAAAGTTTTGAGTTGAAGTTTTTGTGGGGAGTTTTTTTTTTTTTGTTTAATATATTATAGGTATTGAAATTTTACGAATTAAGTGAAAGTTATTTTGAAACTTACTCCTATGAAGAACCCTCGTTTAGACGGATAGGGGAATTTTTTCAAAGATATACTTAAAATTAAAAAAAATATTAATGTCATCAATTATAGAGTTCGCATTTATATGTGTATTTTTGCACGAAGCTAGCTACACGCTTTAAAACAAAATTACCTAGCATGCAAAAACAATAAAAACGATGTTCTTGATAAATTTCCTAACTTATCAAAGAAGTGAATATTAAAAAGTCCTTCCCATACACATTTAAAATTTATTTACGATGAATTATCTACATATAAATATCATAAATTAAATCCGAGTTTATTTATTTATTTCAAATTTTGACTTACATACTTTTCAAAGATACAAAACTTTGAAATAACAAAAAATACGAAGCAAAAAATATCAATTTTATGGTTTTCGGTGCACATTTTTGTATTCTCAAATTGAAATGTGAACCCATATGCTTATTAGAGTTTTCTGAAATACCGAAGAATACTATTTTTAATAGAGACAACAGACAATGAGACAAACAGTGAATATACTATTGTAACGAAATAGCAATATTCCAACATGAAAGAAACGTAAAAGCTCATTATCTACATTTTCTTTCGTTGACTTTGAAAATACATTAGAATTCAGAAGTGGAAGTGGGATAGAGCTAATAAGGGATTTTAAATCTCGTCTGCCATTCGTCCAAATAAACTCACGCAATTTTCCAAAACATTGGTGAAAAGGGGGTTAGCGGGTAGCTATGAAACGTTATCAGTTTGCTTTGAAAGAACCACTCAACCTGGTGAAAAATAACGGACTGCTTTATCAGAGGACACTGACAAGGTCAAATATATTTCGTGACGAATGAGTAACATTTTTTGTTGGTATCAACTTTCCGCTTTTCACTTTTTGTTTCTACATATGTACCTACATACATACATTATTATGAAGTACATATTTAGAAATGACGTCACTAATAGTTTAGGTATGACAACGATAAATTCGAACTGTGTGTGTAGATAGGTACATTATGTTCAAAACATGAAACATGCAACAGAAATGCAGCGTTCAGTGGTGCATACAAATGATGGCATCGGTCAGTTAAAGAATTTGATTTTGCTTAAAAAATTATCAAGGGACATAAACGAGCAATAACTTTTCTAAAGGGTATAAAAACGTTCTTTTGTCATTTCTTAGAAAATGGAAAATGCTACATTCTAAAAAACACGCAAAGATATTACTAACCTTTGTGCATAGGTTTGTCATATTTTTAGATATGTAAGTATGTAGGTACATACCTACATAGGTGCCTATGTACATAGATTGCTGGTCACTTAAATAAATCCAGTGCTTTGTAAAGAAAAGAAATTGTTATTTCTTCGGACACATTTACAAAACAACAGTGGCAAGACAGAATCAGCTTAATTCTTTAGGAAAATCAGAACTCTAGTATATAGGTACCTACATAGATACCATTCTTAAAAAAAAAAACAATCTTTTAAAAATTTTAAAATCTTATTTTTTAACAATTTTTCTTAGTTTTTTTTTTGTAGGTATTTAAAACAAAATAAAAATTCTTATCAGATCTTTGCTAAGTCATAAGGTTTAAATTAAAACTAGCCCGAAGTGGATATTATTGTTTGTTCTCAAGATATTTGAGACGAAAGTAATTTCTTCAGTTTTTTTTCAAATTACAGTACATAACACAAAAACTGCTTGTTGAATTTTTTGAAACCCCTTTCTACATGTTTTGAGGTTGGGTTATAAGTTGTACAGTAAAATAAAAGCCGAAGTCAATATCTTCTTTAGTTCTCGAGATACGGCAAACGAAAAAAATGTCACGTTAACGTGCTCATTACAATTACTATAATGGATTGAAGTTTTTGTATGCATAAGAATTTTTTCAACGTTAAATTGGTATTGGTGAAATAAATTCTTATGCAATTAATAACAATTCTTCAGCAGATTCTAATAAATCTCTAATGCGAGAATATTTATACTTAATTAAATATTTATTTTACTCAAAAAAAAAAAAAAAAAATGCTTTACAAACTTTCTGGGTAATCAAACTCCATTTTTTCGCAAACTGCAAGAAGAAAAAATTGTTTGCACCTCCTTGATTAAACAAAATATTAAAAAATTAGTGTATATAATGTAAATACAAAATATCTTTACTCGTGGTTTAAAACAACTTAATCAGACTCTTATCATTTATAAAATAAAATTTTCTTAGTCGTATATGTATGAATGCATTTTACATACAAATTATACTTAGTCAGGCCTTAATGTTGACTAAACACATTCTGTGTTGTGAATGCTTTAATAAATACATGAAAAACAAACTTCGATTGTACTGGAGCAGATTTTCTGCGTTTATGAAAACATATTCAAAAATTTACACATAAAAAACTCGGCCCCCTGGACTAGCATTGCCCATATTTTGTTAAATAATAAAATGTTTCGTCGTGTCCAAAATACATAATAATCTAAATAACTTTTTTAAATAATGTCTTATCTCTGGCATAAGACAAGCATAATTTTCGATTTTAAAACAATTTTTTTTCGTTAAATGTTGTTTGGCTGAGAGATTTTTTTTATGATTTTATTTTAATGAAAAGTTTAGTTAATACAAAAAAAGCATTATTCTATCAAAACTA
The DNA here is from genome assembly GCA_948107695.1 of Meliscaeva auricollis. NCBI lineage: Eukaryota > Metazoa > Arthropoda > Insecta > Diptera > Syrphidae > Meliscaeva > Meliscaeva auricollis. The sequence continues at coordinate 15,949,207 of OX403618.1, forward strand.
TTAGTTTTAAAAGTTAAAACATAAATTGGTCACTGTGGCGTATGCGTAACATTATGTTTTGAAGAAAAATAAACGGTTAGTACTATTTTTTTCTTTTTTTCACTGGAATTTAATACTATCTATATTATACATGGTAAAAGTATCACATTGATGCCAGATTTAAAGTTGGGTTCAAGGACCCGTATATGTTTCGTATCGAAAAATTGATCTATATTTTCCGTAGTGTGGGATTGGATAAGTTTTAAATCAAAACAAAAAAAAAAATATTTAAAAAAGAATCAGAGTTATTAAAAAATTGGCCACATACACTGGCGCATTTAACATTTTAGATTTCGTTGGCCGGATATCTTTTCGCAAAAGATTTATTTTGGAGCTCATAATGTTTTGAAATTCTTATAATTATAACCTCTTTCGCCCATATTAGGATATTTTATTTATAACCAATTTTAAAATAAAGGATTTATGGTTGTGTTCTATTTCAATTTTTGTACATTAACCAACTATGACCTACATTCAAAATAAACATTAGTTAATTTATTTGAAAATAAATGAAATTAACAAATCTTACATTATTATTATTTTAAATGTTGTTTAATTTTGGTGAAATTTTGTATCATAATCTTCATTTATTTACCAACAAAATGACATCAAAATCAAGTAATATTGTAGGAGTAGTCAAGATATCAACTCTATGAATCTTAAAGGCCTAACTACAACGGCAACTTTTTGCAAAAAAGTGCAAAAGTCAAATTTTGAAACTCATTTTTCTGACTATTTAACTTCAGAAAAATTTCAAAAAATATGTCAAAAACCTTATATTTTTTTTGGTGTAATTTTTTCCGCAAACAAATGAACCTATAAAACAAAATTATTTTACTTTAGTATTTTAGTTAAGCCTTAAGAAATCATCGTTTTTCCTCCCTTCATCTTCATCGACTAGCACGGTTAAATCTAATAGAAACCATTAAGAGCCAGTAAATCATATGGAGGAGATATAACGAGTTTAAGTAAATACGCTACCATTGAATCTTATGGTGAATGTTTTTTTCGAAAAAATGGTAATTCGTAACGAAACACTTTTTGACCAAACTAATGACAGACCTTAAAGGAGCTAAGCCGTGTAACGGTTGTACAAATATCGAAAAAGATTCCTATTAATAATCTTGTCTACTTTCCACGAAGCGATAATATGCCGTTATTTCATTGATAATGTACCAATTTGAAAACTTTAAACACCTTTTTTTTGCAAAATCGCATCTGAAGGTATAACACAGGTTAGAGCTGTTAATCATAGAAAATTTGATAATTCATAGTTTAAAAGTGAGTTTAAATTGTCAATGGACAAGATAAACTCCAGCTTTGCATAGCAAATACAAAATAACAACTTTTAAGGGACTATGAATATGGCCCATTATATTAGAGGTATAACTAAATGTGAACTTTTTTCGTTTTACTTTATCAGATAATCAGAATCGGCATCCTTGATGCTTCTATTCCAACCGATGATATCTAGAAGATCAACTTTGTTTATCATGGCCCAGTGCTGCTTAAATAAAATAATGTAAACGAAGGTTTTTTTTGTTACTAAAATATATTTTTATTTTTACTCTAGAAAACATCTGTCATTTGCTTATACATACATATTTTTTTCCACTACAATAATTAATATAATAATTATTACCAATCAGTATTTTTCTATAAAACAAATTTAAAATATATTGACATTTAATTTAAGCAAATTGTCATTCCTGCCAAAAGTATTTCATTGTTTGTTATATTCAATTCTACAATTAATTAATAATATTGTTTAACAATGTAGAAAGATATCTTCATTGTGTAAAATTTTCTAAATACATTTTTTTATCAAACGGTATAAATTTTCTTTTTCTTTTTGTTTATTTCGTTTCTTAAATTTTATGCACGAGAAATACAATACTTAACATTTTTCATGTGATAACTAATTTATTTAATATTATAATATATTTTTTGTATTCTTTTTGTTTTTTTTAGTAGGTAAAACTACATATTTGTTTAATTAATTTTTTCATCAATTTCTATCAATCAAAATTCCTTTAAGCTAAAAATAGTACTCGTATCTAATATTAACTCTAAATAATAAAAATGCATTATGTTGTCTTGAGTTTTTTTTTGTTTTCTTTCTTTCCTTTTTTTTTGTGTTTAATAATGTATTTTCTTTTGTATAAAAAAATTGACATTTCTTTTTACTCATAGATTTTGCTATTTTTTTCTTAAGATACAGTAGACTCTTCAATTAATGAACATTTAAAAATTATTTGTCATGATACACATACATAATGTATATGTATTTTTTTTTTATTTCGTACAGTTTCAGGTGAATTTCGAGGGATTCTACTTTGTGTTATAAATAAAATAATAATCATTTTGTTTATTGAAGCATATTACTTATGCTCATTTTTTTGTTGTGTAGGATTATGGTTTTCTTTATAATGTTCACGCATTTCAAGTGTCTACTGTGTTTAGGTTTAAAACTTATAAAATATAGTTTGGGTAAAAAAATTATCATACATTTTTTTAAATAAATAAAAAAGTTAAAATTGTGAACAGTGATGAATTAAGAAAAAAAAAAACAAATATAAAAATGATTTTTTTTTGAGACCAATATTCGTTTTTTTTTCTAAAAGATATTTTTAATGATTTTTTCTGGGTAAGTTTTTTCTTTGTATTTAATTTGTTGCATGATGATGGATGTTTGTTGTTGGTTATGAAGTTATTTTTAGTCATTGTGATGGCCTTTATATTTAGTTTTATAATATTTCTTTAACGACTTGTAAGGCCATGAGTAACTTTTGGCAGAGGTGCATCAAAGTGAGCGGGCACTGTACCAAGGGCATCTGAACTGGTACGCTCTATATTGCAGTTCTAAAAGAAAAGGTATAGAATTATTTGTATGTGTTTTTATGTATGTTGTGTAATATTTGTATAATGTATTGTGTTTTATGTTGTTTTTAATATTAATTGTTTTTATTATTGAATTTTATTTTACCTTAGGTTTAACACGGTATGTGTCAACACATTCGACGTGAAGAGGAATCTCTTCGACTTCAAAGTTAAAACCATTTGTACGAACGACCAGCAATGTATGTAATGGAACATTAATATAGGGAACTTGATCTGGAAAGATTAAAAATGTATTTATTTTACTTTGCTAACACAATAATTGAAAAAAAAAAATAAGAATAAATTGGTTAAAGCCTAGTACGAGTGAGAAAGATCAAGCATAAAATATATGTAAAAGAAAAGAATGGATCATTAATATGAGAAACGTGATCTGGAAAGATTAACAGCCTTATTTATAAACGCATTATAGTGATTGCATAACGCTATGCACTCCTTATAATGCCTTTAAACACAACCTTATTCATAAAACGTATGTAGATGAAAGCCAAATTATTTTCAATAGATTTTGCTTTTTTTGGTCGTTTCTTTTACACAAGCTCATTATAACTGAAATGGATTAAAAAGTTTCTTATGCATACGAATTTTTGCAATCTATTAAATCCTTATGTAGTTAATAACTATTCATCTGGTTAGAGCAGATGCGATTTAGTACAACAATTACAAAAAAAATTTTATTTTGTTTTTTGTTTTTGCCCACCTGACTTTTGTCAACCCATCATTTGACAGAACTTATCTGCCGGAAGAAATCCTTGGGACTAATTTCGGCAGGGTGGGGAAATTTCTCACTCTCCTAAGAGCGCTCTCTTTTACGAAAAACAGCACAACTTTGTAAGTTGGGAACAGAAATCAGACAAAAAATTCCAAAATATGATTAAATTCGGCAGTTTCAGACCGAGTATGGAACAAACCTATGATGTCGGTTTCATCAAAGTAGTGGCTATGACTTTGCTTTCACAGATTCGGAAAGTTCCCTATACATATTGTCAAGTGCTAGGGGACAATGCCCCTCCTGCCGCAACGAAGAAAAATCTATATCCGAATTCCACCGTAACAATTATGTGCATAATAATTTGTATCTAATGCATCAAAAGAACAAGCATTTAGGCAACTACAGCAGCTGTGCATTGGTACATTTTTGTTCATAAACTGACAAAGAACACTTTCTTCAGTCTATAATTTTACATTTATTTGCATGAAATAGCTCTCATGCAACGAATTCACTTTTATTTTGTTCCCACTTAATATTTTATTTTGTTGGTTTCCTTCGATTCAAAAATAGAATTTTATTTTTTTCTCCCACTGCGCTGCAGGTATTGAGAAAATAAATGTAATAAAGTGGAGGGCAAGCAATAAAATGAACTTGTCGCGCTTTAAATATAATATCTATCTAAAAATAAACTTATATTCAAGTTGGTAAAATCCAAAAGAAAAAGAGAAACAAACTAATGGAACATTGTCTTAAGTATATCTGCATCACCAAATGCATTTTATAATTATTATGAGAGATAAATAAGGAAATAGAAAAATAGAAAGAAAAAAAAAACAAAAAAATACCTGGCTTAGTGCCATTAAAATACGCCATCACACATCTCAAAACAGCTTGATGGGAAACAACCAAAACTTGAGTTTTGGTGAGCAATCCCTGAATGACACTATCGACACGCTGCAACAAATCCAAATATGACTCGCCGTGGGGGTAGCGATATTTGAATTTGTCTTGATCACGCCAAGCGAATTCTTGTGGGAATTTTTCTTGAATCTCTTCATAAGTAAGTCCTTCGCAAATACCCTGAAAAAATCAATTGAACACAATGTTTTATTTAATCAAAAAAATTGAATTGGTAGCTTACAGCATTAATTTCATTCAAATCGTTTACAGCAGCTCTAGGTCCCGGAATATTTTGAACGGTATGAATTGTTCGAATAAACTCTGAAGTCCAAATCTGTAAGGTAAAAATGCTCAAAACATCAGATTCTGGATTTTGCATAAATTAAAGACTAAAATTTACCAATTGAGGACCGGGAAGGGTCAATTGATTCTCCTTGAACAAACGGGTCAAACGTTCCGCATATTTCCAGCCACGTGGTGACAAATCCGCATTGCCACCAATCCTTCCAACCACATTGTAATCAGATTCACCGTGCTGTATAGAATTTTATTGTTCAAAATTTATTTCTCAAAGGAGTTTCTGTGATTTGAAAATGAAAACGTTCCACAGATTTAGTTCCACACAGAGAATGACATACATTGACATACAAACACGCATTATACACATCCACACATAGTTTGTCTGTGTGAAAAACTGTGGAACCTATTCACTCTTCAGTTTCTCATAATGTAAGTTGGGAACTAGGTTTTCAATAACTCACTCGACTGAAGTAGAAAAGTTGCTCTCTTATCACCGGATGTGAAAGAACACCCAAAATTGAAGTTTGTAAGGCTCCTTGCACTCCTCTTGACATCACCGAATGCAAGTAAGGATTTTCCGAATTATTAACAGTGATTAAAGGGCTTTCAAGTGGAAGGCATTTTTCAAACATTGCCGAACAGTCACGAACCTAAAACATAATTAATTCATAAGACAAATAGAAAATGAAATGAAAAACAAATATTTCTTAAACCTTTTCGATGAATATCTTTTTCCAATCAATACTGCGACTGTTGGTCCTTTCGAAATAACGAACCATCTCTTTGATATTCGATTCGAGACTTTTTTCATCACAATCAATTTCAACAATTAAATGATGGTAGATGCGGTCATTGCAAAAATTGGAAACTAATTGACGAGATTGACGGCTCAAATGCATGCCATCGATGATCTGAAATTGAGAACGATAGAATTAAGATTATAAGAAAATAATATTTGTTTTAAGTTTGAAAAACTTACAGCAACATTGTTGCCGTCAAGAAACCAATGGGAGATATCGCTTAAGGTTTCTGAGGTAGCATTTTGTTCCACTGAGAAAACTGTAAGAAGAAATAATTTGTATTTTTTAAAATAAACCCCAAAAATATGCTATTTTAATTGCAAAATAAAACTTTAAATAAGATTACACTTCTCAATGAACTTAAATTAATATGTTTGTAAAGATAAGCCCACAAGATTAGAAAACATCCGGAAAATAATATACTCGTATAAAGGATTTTTCAATGGGAACAACTTTGGATTTAATTTGTGAACGCACCCTTTCACAAAACATCGAACTGTCATTGTCAATTTATTCAGCAAACTCAACATTTCCATTATGATAAAGTACACGGTTGAGCAACGTCTGCAAATTATAAAAATGTTCTACCGAAATTTGGAGTCGGTGACCGCAACTTTGAGAGCCAATTTTCGGTCGTAATTCTAGCCCTAGTAGACAGGCAATAACAAGTTAAGTTCAAAAATTTGAGTCTTCATATTTGTTGTGTAATGTTGCCGTTTCAGTGAGACAACGGGTTGGTCGAAAATATAGCTGCCGTTCAGGCGTCCGTAGCAATCGGTCCAAATCAGTCTATTCCACGTCGTTTTCAAGAATTAGGTATTTGTTTAGTTGCTGTGTATAAAGTTAGCCCTATCTATCGAATGAAAGTGCAATAAGACTAGTTTGGCATTTTTCACTCCGTCAAAGTGAATTCAAACTTGAAAAAAGGCCTTGTCCTTACTTCCGGTACCTCTTCCATCATGTGCGCGAGAGATGCCACGAAAAAAACTCCGCTAAACTCAGCTAAAGTATACCTTACTTTTTTTCAAAAACAAGAGAAGTATTTTTTTTGGCAAAGCTGTTGGCAGCGCAGTAGAATCTTATATTCTCAACAACGGCAATAGAGATTTTTACCAAATTGTCAAACTTGAAACTGACAGCCAACACTTTTACCCAATGACAATTTTCACATGTAAAAAGCAAAAAAAGTTAACTTCCACTCTAGCTTTTAAACATGTTTTTTTAATTACACGGTAAAAATAGAACTTTGCAACAGTGGCTTCAAAACATAAACAAAAGGCTTTCTCACTCAAACTTCATTGTGCCAAAGCGGCGATTTGACGTTTAGAAACTCGAGACAGAGATATACGTCTTTTTTTCTAAAAAGCCTTTTAATTCAATGATTGAAACCAAAAACAAATGCATATTTTTTGCATCCCTCTTACTCGCCTTTGATCAATGATAAACTTAAAAAAATTGCCACTGGTTAAAATATCAACGGGCTCCAAAGCAGGCTAAATTTCAACGCCTGTATTTACCTTAGTAATGTCAAAATTTAGCCATAGGATTAAATTTAGCCACATTTCTGAGTAGAAAAATATTAAAAATTTATCAGATGAATTTAATTGGCGGGAAAAGAGTCTGATGATAGGATTGGCCCTCTTGAAATAGCTATAACTCTAGCCATAAACTTGCTGGTAGTGCCTTCAAGTTTTTGTTGTTCAAAGATTAATATCAAAGCATGTATAGAATTAACGGGGAAAAAATATGTCAGTCCGTTGCCTTTTTGAATAATTTTATTTCATGCTGTTTTACATTTCGAATACCTACATTTTCTTCTTTAAAATATGTGCCTTCAATAGTCTTCTCAATAAAATAAAAACAAATCATTGAGATACAAGTTTGTAAGTTTTAAAATTTTCAAGCAAAAACGTTGGACGTATTTCTGTATGTACATTTTAGGCCATTTAAGATACAATCATAGATAACATCTTTTCCTTACTGAGAAACATGAAGTACAAGGAAAAAGAACTTAATGAATGCATTAACAAACCTACTAACTTAATTATCTTCGAACTAACCTAACCTTTTTTAAAGTTTCTATATTTAGTTCAATAAAGATTTATGAAACAACATTATTTCTGTTTACCAATCCAATTTGATTACAAAGAATCACGCAAAGTAAACAAACCCTTCTTGCTCTGTTTATAGAAACTCTAGGTGTGGTGATGGCTAGGTAAGGGTATTCAAGGTCACCGGCAGTTAAAACAAAGGAACACCCAAGGAAACTTCATCAGAAAATCAATAAAAGTGTGTATTTTATTTAGCCGGAAGTCATTTGTGGTAATTATTATTTATATACATCTTTGAAGACTTATAAATATTGTATTCACTTGCAACAATTGAAACCTTTGTCTAATTTTTGACAATATTTATGGATTCATTCTTTTCAACGAGCCTATAAAAAAATTCAACATTTCTCAAACTCTTAGCTTTATATTCCACCGATAAAGTCTTTTAATCATCAAATTTTTACTATCGATATTATGAGTATTCCCTAAAGTGGTCATCTAAGTTAAGAGGACCGCAAACCGTCTTGATTTGATTTAAAAATAATGCAAAATTAATATTTATCAAAGGGGACACCCGGGTTTGAACCGGGGACCTCTCGATCTGCAGTCGAATGCTCTACCACTGAGCTATATCCCCTTTTCATTTTCCCTATGACTAAGGAACAATTTAATTTCTTTAACATTCATCTTATCTTGAATTCGATTCTCTTTAAAAATGTTCTTGATTAAATTCTAAGAAAAGTATAAATGATAATTTTAAAAGAAAACTTTGTCTTCAATTTTATATGGTGGGGATATAGCTCAGTGGTAGAGCATTCGACTGCAGATCGAGAGGTCCCCGGTTCAAACCCGGGTGTCCCCTTTGTCAAATATTCTTTTTTTTTTTTAATTTTTATTTAAATATTTTTTTGTATTGATTGTTAACTTACCTTTAGCCAATTCACCCTTCCAGCTAAGATGACGGGCGATTTTGTGGGCAGCAAATGATTTGCCGCGACATGGTAGTCCAACGATTGTAACGACAAGTGGTGCTCGCAATGGACATGGTGTCACGGTTTTGACAAAGTTACCGACTTTAAGGTCTGCAATAAAAAAATGAAAAAGAAAAGTTTTAGAAGAAATTTGTATGTAGGCATTTATGGTTTAATAATTATTTTAAGGCAATGACATGTCAACTAGGAAAACACGAAGCCTGTAGCGTAAATGAGAAAAATATCAACTTTAGTGTTGAATTAAATTTAATTTCACAAAATCATCTCATATTATCAATTTTTGTGAAATTGAATTTGTGGGGTGGCGTATGAGTAACATTTTTTTTTTAATTAGCTAGAAGCTAGAGTCATCATTCTCAATTTGTTATTAATTTCATTTGTTAGAAAAAAATGGCTCCAACGAATTTCAATTTTTGTTTTATTTTCAAAAATTAATATTTAAAGAAGAAATGAAATTGCAAAGGCACATTTTATTTTAATTTTTAGAGAGCGCAGTGGACTGCAAAAATTAAGATTTTTAATCCCTCATTTATTTTCTTTTCTTAAATTACATATAAGATTTAACTCTTCTGAATCGAAATCTGGTTTCAGAAAAACTCTATTATGTACTTTTTTTATTAACTGATTTAAAGAAATAATTGTGATTTTTTTTGTAGAAAAGGGCTCTCTTAGATTCGATTGGCAGGCTAAAGATTTAAAACTTTTAAGTCTCTGATTTGGGGAATAGTGGAATTTCTATACTTTAAATTGGCCAGGTTAATTATGATGTAAAGAGAGCATTTATCACAGGAAAACCAAAAACAAAAAGCATTTTTTTTTTTTGCAAAAAGTACAGATTTTTATGGATTTTTTTTCCATTTTTTCTGTGAAGAACCAAGACATAAATTATTGGTAATTTTCTGTTTACTTTTATTTTACATAAATCAATTTAGCGAAAAATGTTCACATTTTGAATTTTACGCTAAAAACAATAAAAACAAAAATATTTTTTTAAGTTTTGTTTTTAAAGTTTGTCGATGATTTCTCATGTTTCATTTGATTATTTTTTTTTTGATAACTTCAGATTCGTGCTCAGCATCAACAAAAAAAAAAAATAAAGTTAGCTATTGAAAATTATTACTGCAGAACTTTTAATCTCAAAATACGCTTGACTGGACTACAGAGAATATTTTGGAATTTTAAAAAGATTTTAAATTATTTTGAGAGATAAAATGCATTTCTTTCACATTTTATTTTTAATAATTTTTATCACAAAGTATTTCTCAGTGAAAAAATTCGACGTTAAATGAACCGAACGATTTTTTGACATGTTTAATTTATATTACTATATAAAGTGACGTGATAAAATCTTTTTTTTTTGTTTGAATGTGATTTTCGTTGCGGACCAGTGTAGTTATGCCTTATTATGTAAAGATGGGTCACTACGGCGTATGAGTAACATTATTTTTTTTTATAGAAAAACTTAAACAGTTATTAGGTATTTTAGCGCGCACCAGGTAGCCGAACCAACTGATCTTTTACTATCATTTTCTGATGATCATCACCACTCATCATTTTACATTACATTTAAATTAAACATATTCATTTTTGAAGACAGAAATTCTTTGATTTCAAAAACCTGAACTTTGTAAATAACAAATGAGAAAAAAAGATGGTTGATTATTGAAATAATTTAAATCATTCATAAATCAATATTAGAGATCAAGCATGCAAGCCAAATTGGGATCCAATTTCATACATACATATATAAAAAAATAAGATCGTTCACTTGGTGTATTTTTTCACCTTCAAATTACCGTCGGAATTCTATAAATTGTGAGTTACTCCTTTTTCTAAATTGAAAAATAAGAACAAATGTCCCATATTGGAAAAAGATAAATTTTGGATTACTATTATATTCATTGTATATTCATGTCCTTTTTTCTGTGTTACTAGAACAAAATTTTGGACTGATTTCTTTTGAAGTTATATCCCTTTAAATTGGTCATCATAAAATAAATTGATCTTTTAACAAATTGTTGCTAATTTCCTTAATAACTCAAATATTTTTTTAAAAGCAACTCCTTACATTTATTTTATCTACCAATTTCATAATAACAAATAATATTTCCATTATCACAAGCTTCTGTTATCACATTGACCCTAATATGCAAACCAGATGTAAAAGATCACAATGTTATGTTAAGTTCTATATCATTGTTGCTTTGAAAATGTAGTATTTTTTCAATGAGATAAATTTAAAGAAATAGCATTTGGAATGTAAGAGAGCAATCACATAAAAATGCCTGAAAAATAATATATTACACCTTAATTCACAGTAAATAAAAGCCTCCTACAACATAAACGAAACCAGAACCTTCCAAACAAAACATCTACCATAACGACATCAATACCCTTCAGATGTCCTTTGTTTACTTCCCTATCGTTTTGCTTGTGCTGATTGCAAGTAGTACCTACATTTCTCTACTCCACTACCACGGCACTACGTGATATATTTTCTCTTGTAATAGTTTATTTACCAGTTCCTTGAATGTTCTCATCGATGTTGACATCTTCCTCCACTGGTTTAGTCAACTTGTCTTCATTCAAGAGCGGTGAAATAATCTTCTCACTTGTTTCTTCACTTTCTGACATTTTCACACAGAAAACTCAAAACACACGGAAAAAAACAAAAAAAAAACTTAACAACAAATTGAACAAACAAATGCACAAAACTTCATAGACATTATTTGTTTGTCAGTAAGAATTATTAAAACCCCCATAAGATTTATTCAAATATATAAAAGAAAAAAACACTTTAATACTTGAGTTTTTCGTCAAACACACTGACTTGCGTCTTATTACAACGACCCGGAATAAGTCAATGTGATAGGTAGCCGATGATGGTGGAGAAAATGCAATGCACGCTACTTGACACTCGCGAACTTTTCTCTATGTGTTTCTGTCAAAAGCCAAACGCTATTGTGAATGTCCCTGATTTTCCAAATTTTCCCCAACCAAAAAGCGTTTTTGTTTATTTTCTTTGTTTTGATTTGGGTTTTCTCATACCAATTGAAATGAAAAGTTCCAATAACAATGAAACAAAACAAAAAAAAAAAAAAAAAAAAACAACAATAAAGAAAAGCCCTAAAGATAGCTATTAATTTTGGCAACCTTTTCGTTGATATCATGTAAGAAAAGCGCGGCAAAAGTAAAAATAAAGTAAGCTTTAAGGCAGCAGGCAGAATTCACGCACTTTACAGCAACCAAGGAAACGAAAGTTCAATAAAAACAGAACAATAGAAGGTAAGAGCACTGGCCTCTCTATCTCTGTTCTTAAAAACTCAAAACGTCAAAGCTAATGAATGAAAGGGAAAATTGGCACTTGACTTGACATGCAATGAAAATAACATGACATTTATATTTTTGTTTACTTTAGAGCTATTTGCGTCTTGCGGTTAGTTGGTGGGAGGTAATGAAATGAACTTTTCATTTCATTTTGTGAAATTAAAGCAAAAATATAAAAGCCGCTAAAAGACTAAAAATGTTTCAAAGAGCGTGCGCTAGAATTATAATTTGAAATGTTGTTTTCCAAGAGTATTCCCACACACAGCGGTAAAAGCTTTTAGTTTGTGTTTGAATAGATACAATTAGTTGAGAATATTTTTTTTTAAATTAAATTGAGTTTAAATATTTTCAAAGTGTGAAAATTTAATTAAAATATTGTAAACATTATGCAGTTAGTCAGTAAAATGTTCTAGTTATTGTATACTCTTAGGCGTTTCAAGAAAACAAACTCCTTAAGGTGTTGTCAAAAAGTTTTTCATTGTGTTGTCACTTCTTTGTCTAAAAATCAACAAATGTAATCATTTTTTAAGCTATATGTGAGTGTAAAAAAAAACATTATATTCCCATAGCTTCAGATACGCATACTTGTGTGTTGCTTAGGTTTTAAACATTTGGAAATACTTATAGTTCATTGTCTATTAAAGCACTTATAGGAACAGTTTTTCAGAGCTGAGTTAACTCATGAGTTAAACTTCTCGAGTATTTAACTGTTTTTTTTTTTTTTTTTGTTTCTTAAGAGGTTGAATGCGACCTAACGATATTTGAGAATAAAAACATAAAAACATAAACATAAAACATGAAGTTTGGTAAGTTTACTCAAATTTAAGTTTATTTTGGGCTGAAAACGGACCCAGGGCGATTTTCTTTGAGGCCCTTCCTTATGTCCAGGAATTCATCCAATCTTCGAAGTGAAACCCGAATTATTTCCGAAAGCATATTTGTCTATTTAATTTAAAATCCTAGTTAACATTGATTTAACACAATTAATTTGGTAAAGGTTACCTACTTTAAACTGAATTGATATTTCTGACAACAACTATCGTCAAAAAATTATCGAAATCGTAGTGCAATTCTGTTGATATCGATAGTTTTTTGAATTAGATAAAACTTAATTTATCACTGAGAAACTGCTTAAAGCATTATTAGGTTTGTATTTTGGATTAACTAAATCTGAGATCACTCAGGGCAGGTCGATTCATTTACTATTACTATTCAGTTCAGCACTTTTTTTTTCAAAAATTCTTCCTCTATGAGTAACCCCGTGCAAGTTTTGGCTTGTAGTTGGTTACTGTACATTCATATTCACACTTGTTTTACTTGCAAGTCTATTGGCATGCCAATATTGAAGCCAGTGGTGATGCACACACAGAAACAAATAATTTGACAGCTTCTATCAAATAATTCAAATAGAAACAAAATTGTTCGGAAATTCAAAGCAAGTTTACTTGCACGTGGTGTGCCGCTATCGACAGCTAAAATACACAAATAGACAATTAATTTCACATGTAAGCTTCTTGAATGCCAGAAATTGCACGTGTGGCCGAAGGGTAAAAGTTCAACCATAACAGAATAACCGAAAACAAGAGAACATTTTTGTAAAAACATTTTCTTTTTCTTTTGTCAAATGGAAATATGTAGCTGTGTTATAATTCAGTGAAACAAAAACGACAGAACAATATAGTTTCGACAATAGATAGGCATATTTGTCTCATCGAATATAATGGAGATTGCAATCGTCAAGATGCGACGTCCATGTCGCACTCTACACATTTCATAGTATACCTCACGAGTTTCTTCGAACTATTTATGGGAATGGCTTACATTCGAAAAAAAACTATCATTTCCATTTATTGTTGTTAAGTATCAATTATGGATAAATCAATAAATATTGAACCGCTTTTCGTGTTGAACGAAAATCGCTCTAAGCCATTAGAACTCAATAAGTGTGTTCAATGACGTTGTTCTGGACTGTTCGGAACAGAAAAGTACAACGTTTTGCTCTTCAATGAGGTTTTTCTGTTCTGGACTGTTCTAGTTTGCTGTTCAATGACGCTGTCTGGAACAGTTTCCAACAGTATTTTCTGTACTTGATTTTGAGTGAGAACAGGAACAGATTTGTGAGTGCTGTCAAATAATGTGTTTGTTGATGTTTTCTGGTCTGACGTTTCTCACGAAACTGTTCTGATCTGTCTTGTTCTGATCTAACTATTTCCTCATTGAACACAGCTAATAACAAGTTGTACTATCACGTTTGCCACCATCTTTGAATACCAACACGAGCATAAGTGTTTGATTAACATTTTTTTAAATACACAATCGATTATTATTTGTAAATTTCTTCTAATAAGAGTTATTTAAAATAAATAAATCAAAAAAAAAATATGTATAAAAACAAAAGAATAGAGAAAAGTCAAATGAAAAATGAATCACGCCTCGGGTGCATATAAAAGGGGAAAGTTGTGCACTGAAGTGGTATTTCAAAGTTCATTTCATTTTTAAATAAATTATGCGTGCATCTTTATGCCACAGCCCCACAAACAAAAGTCCATATCATTAGATATACAAAGATACTTGCACCTATACCACCTATTCAATACAAAAGTTGCATTCACATAAAGTCCAGGTGAGCGTGTAAGTTGTTTGACAAAAGCGAAACGAAACCAAACTGCTTGTGTGGGCAAGAGTACCTCCTAGTGTTGTGTCCCCCCGTTCGTGACCATGTTTCTCTGATAACTTGCCGCAAGATAATAATTTCAGTATCAATTTTTTTTATATTTTTCTTTCTAAATAAAGCATCATCATCATTATTTTCGATTAAAATTATCTAGAAATTCAATGGCAAAATAGAATTCTTGCTATATAAAAAAAAAAATTGTTACAACAAAAGTAATTTTCTCGGACCTAAATAAATTGATAATGATCTGCGGTTTGATTTTGTTTTACTTTTTTAGCAGCTGAAAGTAAAAGCATGCCTTCACTATTGAGATCTTTGATTTTTACAACACTCTACCAAATTATTTCGCCTAAGGTGATGTTTCCAGAGCTTAGGTTAAGAGTATTGGAAAAGAAAGAAAAGAGATAATGAAAAATAATTACAATCTTTTTAATCGAGTAAGTCAGAGAAATTTAAGGCCCTCTTAGAATAGACGGGCTACGTTTAATTTATGTGTAACATTAGGATGTAGCTTGATGCTCTATATTGACTTTCAAATGGCATTCGATAGTTCCTTATCCTTATCCTTATCTGTATTTATTTATAGGAAAGAGGAAATAGCTGCGAAGGTGGAACTTATGTCGAATCTTGCACACCGACAAGGTTTCAGATGGAGTTCGCAAGACAATATAAGTTGTAGTTTATTGTTATTGTCATGTTAATCAAGCAGCTTTAGTTCAAAAAGAACGTTTTCAATTTCCTTAAGACTTTGATTCTGCAATCGATATGGAAAACTTCTCCCTTGTATAGTTCATATTTGAAATGTCAATCGGAACGTATTCCTTTGATACAAATAAAATTCATCCGAACGAAAACCTCCATAAGGATGTTGATGTTGATACGGATTGGGGTCAATATTGGGAACACAAAATTTCTAAAAATATCTGTGTGTTTCAAATTTGTGTAAATCATGCCTATAATGGAATTCGCAATACTTTACTTCCGGGGAGTCAGCGTGATTCGCAGGGTTCGCATTCGCATTTAAAGCAATTATGAACTTGCCGGGTGAACTATATTATCAATACTAGGAACTACCTTACCATTTCCACTAGCACACTTTCTAACCTGCGAGTTCTACAGGAGAAAATATGGCTGAAATAAGTGCGAGTCCCACCGCAACGCATCCGTCGGATTCTGTAAAGGGTGAATATCTCTATAATTATAGGTGAGGCAATTATTTATGGGAACGACCCATAGAATCCATCGACTGCTGTATAGTGCTAGCGTTGGCGGATGTGGCGGTAACCGCCACAAAATATATTGTTTTGACAGATTGAAACGCATTTGACAGTTTCCACGAGTCTTCCACATGTTTTCTCATTCAATATCAAAAATTTGAACATGACTAAGAAACTGAAGTTTTTTAGTTCATTTTTTTGTAAAGTGAACGTAAAATAATTTATTATAAATTTCACCTGCTTTAAAACATTTCTCATCATCTCAAATTCTTCTTCTTTAATTTAAAATTCATGTACCGCACGCAACATTTCCTCTTTATAATCAAACAAATTTATATTTCCGAAAAAAAAAAAAATCAGAAATCACCTTCATCTGATAGCCTGCTGACCTACCTATCCAAAATCTCATCCATCTTAAACGTTCAACGCGTTTAGCATTTCCTCGTTTCTCTTAAAACAAAGATATTTAAAACAA
This sequence comes from Meliscaeva auricollis, assembly GCA_948107695.1. NCBI lineage: Eukaryota > Metazoa > Arthropoda > Insecta > Diptera > Syrphidae > Meliscaeva > Meliscaeva auricollis. Next base: position 15,965,592 of record OX403618.1, read on the forward strand.
AAAAAAAAATATACTGGCAGTTGTCAGTGAATTCTCACATGACATCCACCAAACTAATTAGAGAAGTTTATTTTGTACATGTGCATTGCCGATCAGATAAGATTTTATTACTTCCAGAATTACACTCTTCAAAGAGTTTTTTTTTTGGATTTCTTCATATATTCATCAGAATTACCACTTGATTTTGATTCCTTTCACAAAAACAAAAATAATGAAACTCTGACCTCAAATGTTCAGATTTTTTTTTTTTTTTATAATGGAGTAAAAATAAATGTTTGCAAACAAAAGTGAATTTTTAATAAACGTGCGCCAATATATCTTAGAATATATCGAAGATAAGGCTCAATTTCACAGCGGGATCCGGAATTATTATTCTCGACTTGGTTTTAGCATACCCTTTGAAATTGACTAGCAGAATAAACTCAAGTAAAAATGACAGGTGTATTTGTTATCTGCCACAGGGATATGCAAAGTTCGAAGTTGAAAGTGTATAAGAGAATGTTTACATTTAACAGTTGTTCTTTAACTTGTGCTGAAATACCAACTTTCGGAAATTAGTATAAGCATGTTGTATAAGTCCATGAACAACTCCTTAATACCATACAAAAAATACAGTTTCTTACATACGGTGAAATTGAATAACAATTTTTTTTATGTGCACTCAATGCCTGCATGCAGTGCAGCCTTGCTAGATGTCTCAATTTGAACCTCGAAAAACATATTGACAGAAGACCGGAATCTCTTCCCCAGAAAAAAAACTTACTATGGAAGTCTGGCGGATGTATGTTTTAGCTGTGTTTTACTATCCCAAATGATCCATATAGATCATCGCAAGAAAATAAAACGATGTGGATCAAAATGGAAGCAATATTGTATATCTGCCTCTTTTCCCCTATCGTTTGTTTATCTGGCAAACATTTTCCATCTCTTATTTTCCTCCTAATCGACCATTAAAAGCCATCTGCTTATCAAAATAAGAACTAAATTTTGGAACATGACGTCAAAATATTACTTTGATACGACTTATACATTTAAGGACAAGTACTTCATTAAAAGAAGGCTAAGTATACTCATGACTGCCTTACTAGCGATTGTGATCTTGGTGCAAAACGTCCAAGTTCTGCGATTCAATAAGCAGTCTACATGTATAATCTACCACGGAGTAAGGAAAATAATGGACATTTCTCTCCAATCATCAGAAAACCATGAGTGTAGACTGTAAATGGTGGTAGTAAATCATGGCTTTCATCTTTTAATGAGCACTTTGCCACTGAACAGTATTCGTTCAGTGAACACTTCTAACACAAAAAAAAGCGAGTAAACTGTCAAAATGTAATTAAAACTGCAAACAGAATGCTTTAAATCTGGATGTAAATGAGTTTTAGTCATACCATTTCGTCAATGCAAACGGATCTATTCGTGAACATTACAAAATCGAGTTAACTGTCAAAATGTAATTTAAGCTGCAAACAGAATAATTTGAATCTGGGTGTAAATGAGTTTGGGATGTTGAGACTGAAATTTAAATTTAAATTTGTTTTGTTCCATTCTTTAAATCATTAGGTAGAATTATGCTTATTTCACCAAAGTTCATGGATCAGGATGTTATAATCATCGACTGACAAGTAACCATCAAGGTTCACTCAATGACAATGATGTCAGTTAATCTATTTTAAAGCTTAGATTTATGCAATAGTCAACTCTTTAGTTGTCATTTTTTTTTTTATTTGTTAAGTTCTTGGGTATGACCTCGAATATGTGGTCTCCAAAACGAAAATTATATTTAAATTGAACAGATTTTCACGCGTTTCGTGTCCGCCTAGATTAAGAATTGAAATCAAATCTGAAAAGCTGTGTGAGAAATCTTGGTGGATTTTTTTTTTGTTTTCTTTTGTGTGTGTGGTTTTTTTTTAAATTCAATTCAAACTTATTTGGAGCGTAATTTTAAATAATTTAGTGTGAATTTTTTGTTTGACTTTTTTAAGATTGTTTGTAGTAGATTTTGAATTTGAACATTGTAGTTTATTTTTTTTCTTTATTTTCTGATAGATACAAATTATATGATTGCGGGCAAAGTATTATTATAATGTGTGAGATGTATATTTAATTACAATAACACTGATATTTTTTTTGTGTTGATACTTTTAGGTTGATTATTATTGTTGTTGTGAAACTTGAGGGACAGGGACCATTTTTAATGATTTCTGATTAGTAATGATAATTTCTTTGGGTTATAATGACCTTTTTTTTCGTCTGACTCAGTGGGCCAAGGTAAAGACGTATAGTTATGGTAAATGCGTACTTTTATAAAGTTTTCTTTACAATTTTATGACATAAAGTGTGAAATTACGCCCACAAAATAAAATTAAATGGCGTTAATAAAAGACTGAAGTGTGTGACCGGAATTGGAAATTAGGCAGTAGTAACCAACTTAAACTCTGAATGAACATTTCAAAATGCAAGTGAATTTTATGAACCGATTAAAGTTTATGTTTTTTGGTATTGTCATTGAAAGGAGCAATAGAAAATCAAATAATAACCAACAAATCGTAACAATTAACAAATATATTTCTCTTTAATAAAATAAAGAAAATGATCAGAAATGATACTAAGAACTTTATATTTTATTATTCTTCTCATTTTCTCAATTTTGAAATCAATTTTAAGCATAATGCTTGAACACATTTAATAAATATTTTAAATTTGCTTAATTTAGTTTAGTTTTTTTCACAAAAAATTGCAAGACAATAATCAAATGTTTTTATGTTATAAGTCCGGTTAGGTTAATTTTGTCAAATGAGTTTTGGAATTTTATATTTAAATTAATTTTTTTTTGCAAAACATATGGCAATACATTTTTCTTTTTATCATTAAATCATGCTAAAGTGTCAGTGTTGTAAAGATCAATTTTTAGGATTTGATATTAACTTCTTCGTACTTTTCTAATTTGCAGTACATAAAATGTTATGCAAAATAAATTTTGTAGTAAAATCACAACAAAGGCCAATTTTTGTTAGTATTTCAACTTAAACCTATTAGCTACCACCCTGTTAGCAAAGATTTTGATAAAATCAAGAAATGATGTACATACATAATAAAACAGCCTTTTGTCAAATTGTTTGCCTGTATTATAATAATAATTCAAAAAAAATAAATAACCAAACCAGTCTTTTCGCGACAAGCCTCACACGTTTACTTTGATAAGGCATTATATAATGGTCTAAAAACCCCCAATAAAAATCAACTTTCAAATATAAACTACCTAATTAAACAAAATAAATACTAAACATCAATATTTATAAGGAACAAAGTGCTGCAAAAAAATTAAAATATATTTTAACAATAGAACTGTTAAAACTTTAATTTTAATGCATGAAAAATTAACATAATTAAATTCAAATTGATCTAAAAAACTTTAGCACAAATTACCTGTTTCTGTATAATATTGCATTATTTTTATTTTTTTTGTATGCCTTTTTAACTTATGTATAAGCTTATAGATCCTTTCCACCTTTCGTGAGGTATGAGAAGTCAAGTTTATGTCAAAATTAAATGTCAAGATATACCTACTAAGTCACTAAATAAATCAATTAAAATCAAATAGATAGGTATATTATTTGCACATTTTAAACTAATTGAATTTCAAAACACATTCGACGATAGGTACTTCTTTTAGGCTTCACTTTTATTTTTGTTTTTTTTTTTTTGTTTCAATTGACCTTTTTGCATTTAAAACGCGAAATTTGATACGATTTTTTCTGTTAATGAAATTAAAAAAAAATATATCAAAACAAAACCCAAACCTCACGAAAGGTGTAAGCTCAACTGAAAAAAATTGAAAATTTGTCAGAGAGCCGCCAAAAAACATTTCAAAAGGGATCCAACAACAAAAACCCGATCACAAGTTTAAAGCTTCAAGTTTGAATATCCACTCAAACTATAATTGAGTGAAACTGCAATGACATGTGCATAGTCATATAGCTCCTCAAAACATACGAGAGGTGTGGATCATATAGATAAATCGAAACTGTGATGAGAATATACAAAGAAAAACGAGCAAAATAGATCTCTCGTCGAGACCGAAAAGAGACCTTCTAGGCCGCGCAAAAAAAAAAAAAAAAAAAATACAAATCCAACCGCCAAAGCCGAAGATGCGAAGCAGAACGTAAATTTCAAACATAAAGAAGCATTAATCGAAACAAATACAAAAAAAAAATCACTCTACACACGTTTGTCGTGAGTTTATGTTTTGTGTATCTGAAAGATACTCTACAATATCCATAGGCGCAACTCAGCTGCGCTTTAAGCCAAAGTTAAGACTTCAGACAGAGTCAAGACAGTCTCGTTGACGGTCGCATTTGTCCGAGTTGTTCGAGTTCGCCCCCCTTGAAATACACTCTTTTCAGAGTCTCTATTTTATAAGAGATACATATATTACGCGAGTTCGTTACCTGCTAAAAGTTTAAGTGTGGATACATTTTTTCTTTCATTGTAATTTTTCTTTTGATTTTCATAGAAATATATAAAATCGCTACTGTGCATCTTGTTTTTTTGTTCGGATTCAAGCCCTCGTTATATTTAATTCGTCCGGTGGACAGCAACAGTTTGTGTCAATATATTATAACAACGAGTAAATCTCATATTTCAATTAAGTTCATCATTTACATATTTATGCATAAAATAATTAATTTAAAGTGATAAAAATCATTTTTTTATACAAATTCAAGTGGAAAATTTTAATGTGAAGTCGTGACTTGTGGTTAGGCGTGGGAAATATTCAAATTGCATCTTCGTGTTTCATATTTTTTTTTCCAAAGGTAAAGATATTTTTAAAATTTTCAATTAAACTGATAAATGTCTCTTTATTTTATTTCGATTTATAAAAAGAAAGAAAAAAAAAAAGTTCATTGAAGGTGAAAGTGAATATAGAGAGGAGCGAAGAAACTATTGACGGCGGCGATAATTTTTCCACGATCTTTGCGTTTCAATAGTTTCCAAACGATGAGTTTTTTTTGTATCTTTCACTAGCTACATATAGGAGATCTATCTTTTCTAACAAATCATCTGTACCGGTTTGTTTAGTTGTTTGTTTTTTTTTTTTATTTGAAAATAAAAGTAAATCCTCCACAGATGCACAAAGAGTGATCTTAATACAAAAAAAAAAAAAATACTTAAATGACTTAATGCTTTTTTTGTGATGCGGTTTTGTTTTAGTTTTTATTTTTTTTTTTGTATTGTTTTCTTTGTCTTAAGTTCGATTCGAGTTTAAGATGAATTAATTTCAAGAACAAACTTCTGTGTTTGGTAAAGTTTAAGTGGGTTGGGTATTGAGATAATTAGAACTCAGTGTGAATATTTGTGAGCTAGATATTAATTTGAGGAGAAGTTATTTTTTTTTTTTGTTGATCTTGAAAATTTGTTATTGAAAATGTGAACAAATTAAATTTTTAACTGATTTTGAGGTATTTAATTGGATTTTGAGATAGTTAATCGGAGTTATTAGTCAGCTATCTAAATGGGAAATAATGATAAATATTCAAGTTGTTGTTACAGTTTGAAAATGTTTTATTTTGGAATCTAGGAAACAAATATCTTTCCAAAATTATTGTGAAAAGTTATAGGTCTATTATATTGTAGCTTTAGTGCTCCTTTCAGTGGGTAATCAATTTATTTCAAAATCTGAATGAATTTACGGACAAAAATTGTTTTTTTTCGATAAACAGATTTAAATAACTTAGCTGTTTTATTATTTATATAAAGTGATCTTGTTTCAAGTGCGGTATTTAGTAATGTATTATTTAAATTTATGTTTATTTAAGGAAAAGTATTTGCAATATGTGCATTTTTCCACAATTTTCAAACTTTAGCAAAGAATTTGTTGTTCAAAAATACTATAATTAGTTATATAAATTTTAGATTCTATTTATTGTTGCTTTCAAAGAGCCGTAGAAATAAAAAATCGAACCAAAAGTAACCAAATTAAAAGAGATTTAAGAAATCAATTTGTATTAATTTTTTTTTGTGTGCAAACGAAGGTGAATCACGAATTACCTAAGGGGTCAAAAACTTATTCATTTAAATTTAAATTTTAAAGTTCAAGTGACCTCAACTCCAAAATTGAAATTATTCAATCGCTCCACTTAAAAAATAAAATAATTTTTATTATTTGATTTTTTATCATTTATTCATTTTATGTAAAAGTTCATTTTGTATTACTTTTTTTTTGTTTGCTGGAAAACTCATGAAAATGGCCACATAAATTGGTCGTAGCGAAAATACAAAAAATGGAATGATAAATTATTGTACTATACTTTGAACTAAAATTTGCTTCCAATTGGTAGGAAAACGAAACTATTTTTTGTTTGGTACCGTACCGCTCGAGTTTCTGTATTTGGGTTGAAATTTTTTTCTCAGCCAATTTTCAACACATTTTCATAAAAAAAAAATAAAAACAAGTTATTCGTTTCGGAAGTTCACAAGTTAGTGTTTGTTAAGTTAACATCAAACAAAAAAGACAAGAAGTAAAGTAACCATCGATCGGCATCGGTGTTTGTTGATGGATAAAAATAAAAACATCGTTAATTCAATAGGAAGTTCATTTGTAAACAAATAATTATTTTGTTTTCCGCTTGCTAATGGCATAATGACAAAACAAAACTTATCAAGCATTTGGCATCAATATTTTTTCTTAAAACTAGGTAAATAATATTATTATCAACTTTTTTTTTACGTCTGCATTCGATGTATGAGAATATTGGAGGAAAAATGTGAAGATACACTAAAATAAATACAAAATTCAATATTTGCTGAGGCTAACATGTCATAATTTTGTCTTCTTTCGGTAAATTAAAATATATTTACTCTAGGAGCTCACAAATATTAATTGTTACTAAGACGTTGACGTTGGGCGCCAGTTGAAAATTTGAAAGTGTAATGTCCTACTAAATTAGTTTCTTCCTATTTAAGTTAGTATAAACAATGCACTTCAATATATTTACACAATGATAACACAAAAGAAGTCTGGACTTTTCTGCAAAAAAAACTGTAGAAACTGTCAAAACGAATAAAAAAAAGCCATTTGTGTACAAAACCAACACAAAAAAAATAAACAGGTTCAGTTCAAAGTGCGAAACAATACCCATTCCTACTTTGTATCAAGAACAATTTTAAAAATATGTTTTGAATAAATAAAACGAGAGACTCATCGCCAAACAATCACAGAAAAAAAATGTATTTAATCATTTTTACAATTTATTTTTGAAACAATGACAAAATAAAAAAAAGGAGACAATTCCTGTCATATATGTATGTCTGTTTCCGGATAAGGTGTGTCACTTTACGGTTTCTGTTTCAACAAAACAAAATTTAAATCATTGACATTTAAAATAAACAGAGAGAATACTAGTGATTACACAAGTTAGTATCCTTTCTTTTTATTTTTTATTTCAATGATTTAATTTTTTTTTGTTAAACATGTACGCTTGGAATGAATTCTTTGACAATGCGTCAGTAAATTTCTTACAAGGCATATTTTATTTCTTAAAAGTGTCAATTAACTTAACATAACAGATATGACAGCTGTCAATACTGACAATCAGATTCTTTATAAGATTTGGCAAAGTCACCACATTGAGTATATTTATGATTTGTACATATAGGTACTCACTGTACCTATACTTTTTGTGCTAAGTATTGGGTGGTTTTTGTCATTAAATATGCTTTTGGTGCTAGAAGTTTTATGAGCGTTAAAATATTGACTAGATGCCAACATTCTTATCTGGACTAAACGCCATAAAAGTCTATTTTGGATACATTTACTGTGCATTGACTTGTTGTGCTACAGTTGATATTTTTTTAAATTACATGATGACAAATGATTAGAGCACCCCACTGTTTATTAGTTATTTTTTATGCGGTGCTGTAATTCTTGCCTCCCTACTATCGTTGTGCACATATTTTTTTAATTAATTCTATTTTGGCCACCCGTCACGCATGCAGACATTCAAATGATTCAGTTATCTTCTATAATCTACATCATTTTATGTGTGCTTTATCTCAAGCTATAATTTCTAATCATCTTTTGTCAACAACTTCAAATACATCTCGGGTAGTTCAGCAAGTCTCAAGTAAACATACAAATTATTACGATAAATACGTTTGTACAATATTCCTGTCATTTTAATTGCATGTTCACCTATTTTTGACATTAGCTCATGTCAAACAAACAGATCTAACCGTGACAGATTTTATAATTATCATGCTTGGTTTACAATTGAATGAATAGTGCAAATAAATCTGTTGAACGTAGTTGCATTTTCTAAAAAAAAAAAACCACAGAACTTTCTACTTGCACAATCAAAAAGTTATTTTTCAGGCAAACACTGTGAAGCTCCTACTTTTGTATTCTTAAAGGAAAGAAATAATAAAAAAAATAATTTCACTAAATTAATTCTGGCAACGAACACTATAATTTAGCATCAGGAGGTTGACTCCTGCTTCTTTTTCATTTCTTCTTCTCTGTTCGGTCATTTAAGTTGAATCGACAAACTATCGTTTAGTCGCTAATTTGTGCTCCCCATAATGAACAGTTCATTGACATTTCTATGGACGTGCTTATAGCATATTATGGGAAAATAACACACACTTTAGACAAACGGGCCGGACACCAGATCGAGTGTATAAATTAATCAAGAACAAGACAAAAAAAATAAAGTTACAATAATTTGTATTCAGAATTGGTGATAGTCAGTTCAGTTAACTAGTCGTGTTTTTTTTTTAAATCGAATGGCTACAATTTGCCAAAATCAACATTTTCTGACACTACGTCAAGCAGATGTTGTGTTTTGGCTTTTAAATTGTGATTTCTATTTTGTTTTAAGCTTAATTTTTAGAGAAAAAAGGGGCGATAAATTTTGGTAGTCACGCCTGGAGAAATAGGCAACTCATTCTTCATTTTGGTAATTAAAATGTTGCCTGCGGCTATTCGAAAGAATTTTCCCACTTTTTTTTTTTTTTTCTTCTTTAATTTAGAATGTGGGGCATCGGGTTAGTTGGCAAAAAGTTTTATTTTTTTAATTGGAAAACAAAATAAATAAAACGATCTGGTGAAAAGTTGATTGATGTTTTAACGATGCTCAGAAAGGGGCATGGTGGTTGTGAGTTCAAATCAATTCCTTATATATAAACTTAAAAGACATTTGGGGATTTTTTATGATTTTTTGGTTGCGTGTTTTATAGGGCAAATCTGCAACTATAAAGTTTCACTAAAAAATTTTATTTTTTTGGTTTGTGAAAAATAGTTGAATCATTACGCAATTAAACTAAAAGTAAAGGCAAAAGCACTCTTTTTGCACCAAACCTTCCAAAACATCTTGATAGGATAATAGATAAAACATCTTTAATAGAGGTAACATGTATTGGAACTTTCCTAATTTCTTTTTAGAACACGTCTAAATTTGACAGATAACAAAGTCAACTAAACCATCCTCTTTTTCATTTAGTGACAGAGATGTCAGTTGATTAAGGCAAACTTTCAAGATATAAATTAAAGGTATTGCCATTTTAAAACTAATTTCTTAAACCGACTTCCGTTTTAAACGTTTGAACTTTGCGCTAGTAGGAAACTTTCAGAAGTCAGCTTGGAAAAAACGTGACCATTTGTCTCTACTTTGTAAAAGCACTGCGTTATTTTGGGTTCCAATACTTCTAAATGCATTTCATGCTCTCTTTTCTTAAGATAAAGAGTTGTTGAAAGCAATCAAATCTATCATGCAGGGTTCGAAGGAAAACCGCTATTTAAAGAAAGAGAGAGATAGATGTTACATACGTCAGTGAAGATAAATCGCTTAAATGACTGATATAGGTGCGTCCCATTCAAAGAGCGCTAAGAATATTTTTAAGTTGAAAAAAATGTCAGTCGACATCGACAGATTCATTTCTGACACTAAATTTTTTTCTTAATGAGGTTAAAAATTTTGAGTCCCCATTTTGATGGTGGTGTAAAGTTCATTGATTTCTTTTTTAGCTTTATTGCTGAGAAAACCATACCTGTTTTCCGTATTAACTTCTATATGTTCATCAATTAAGTTATCTAAGGTTTTTTTTTTAATTTACATCCGAACCAACTCATTTTATTTTAATAGCCAATCTTCAACATTCTTTAAGATCATAATGACTCATGTCCGTTAAGCAATTAAAATCAATTGCATGGTAGGCAAATAAAACAAATAAAAAACATAAAACAACGACAGATAAAGACCGTTGTCCAGCATCAAACATCACAAATTCAAATGCAAACGATGCTAAGCGGAAATTGAATAAAAAAGCCGGTAATATTCCCACCAAAGGCATCACAACAAACATGCGCGCACACTCATTCCCTTTATGAGAAAAACATTAAAAAAAAACTTACTTCACCCATAGATGGGGCTGTAGGTATGTATATATTATATAGAAGAAATAATGACCGGATCACTTGGTCAGGTCTTCCTTGGCCGCTGCACAATCAGGTTTAAACTTAACATAAATAGAAACCAAAAAAAAGAACTTCATAAACAGTTTTTCCTTCGAGTACATATATAACGACGAGTACCCAATCAAACTCGAGTATATGTAATTAACTTGAAACTGGTTAGGTACTGAACAAAAATTGAATTATAAAAAGTTAATTATGTTTTTCATTTCAACCGAATAACATAATAGATTTTGAATAAGCAATCTCAATATTAGTGATTGGTCGCATATGAGTGCTTGTCATTTATGACATAAACAATCAAGTTATTATTTTTGTCTCTCTCTCTTTAAGTATTTTTGACAGACAAACTCACTTAAGTAATCAGTAATCACTTAATAATATTTAAATGTTTTTTTTTTTGTATAATATAATAGTTTTCCATACTGCAGAGTGCAAGACAAGCTTTGCTCAAAAACTACACAATTGACCAACAACTACTGTAGCCGATGCGATTCATGGAAAGGTAATTGCACTTTGTGTATAGCAACATTTCACTTCACATTAAGCTGCAGACACATGAGAATGGTCCTCGGTGTCAGCAACAGCTTATATGCGTTGTCTTACTTGTCTTAAGTTGCCGGTAAAGAGAAAGATGCATTGCTGTTTCTAAACTTGTTTTGATTAAAGAGTTAGTATTGGTTTTGTGAACAAATTTAACTTTTTTTTTATGAAATGATGAATCTCATTTTGCAAGCTCAAAGATTTTCATCATTCAAAAAGTATGTGTGTATATCAATGTGTGTCAACCTTAATGATAGTAATATTTTACTGACAGGCTATTGAAGCTGCATACCGTTGGGCTTCTTTGATAAAATACTGTTATGATAAGGTTGAAGTAGCAACCTCGGTAAACGTGGTAAAGTACAATATATCTGGTAAACTAACTGTCATTTTAATACAAATTATGACAGGTTCACATTTACTAGGCTTACCACGTTTACCATGGTTACATGAATACCCCTATTATAAAAATAATTAACAAAACCAGCAGCTTAAAAAACAAAATCATGGGCAAATATAGCCAAACAATGATTAAAAAAAAGAATTGAACAAATTCATACAACCCCGAAGGCACAACGTCCAAAACTCGTCTAGATAAATTTCTAAAATTTGCAAATATAAAACAGCACCACTTTTATAATACTATTTCTATTCACAGACATTTTGATGAACAATTGCATGATTGTGCGTATATTGTGCTACATAGTTAAACGACTTTATGCGGCTAACTTCGCACACAAATCATTCTGCGCAGTGCATAGCACAAAAATGTAACAGAAAAGAAAGTATTATGCAATATTTCCTTCATGTGTAAACGTCAGACTTTAGTTTTTTTTCTCTATTTAATTTTGTAGCATTTTGATTGCGTGCTTGCGGGACGTCATTTAAGTTAAAGTTTGTCATCATTATATCGAAAGGAGATTGTGTACGTTTTTTGCAAGTAGATTAATAGTTTTGTTAGATAAAAAATATTTTTTATCGTGCACGAAAATGTTAAGCTGGAAAAAAAGAAATAAAACGTATAGAGTTGAAATGCTAGCAAGAGGGCGCCACGGTAGATAAACTATGACAAATCATTATGAGTGTTATGGGAATTGGTACAGAGATTTTATTTTGTCATATACATAACTTGTGTGTTAAGTTCAATTCGTTTTTTCTCATATTTAGACTACGACTAATGGAAAAAAAATAATACTAAATAATTGAAGTAGTTGCATGATGAACAATGGGATCAATTTACTTTGGCACATTGCATTGCATTAAATTGCATGAAATATGAAAGATAATGGGAGAAATAGTTTTAAACTGTTTAAGTTTTGTAATTATCTAAAAACGATTTTAGATGAAAAGTTGAACTCCCATGAGCTTTCTTAATTTTCATATTGATGCATTTACAACATTATTTTTTTCCAAACCCTACCGTCTGAGGTATAAGCGAGACTCCTATTTTTGTGACCTTTCGCTTGCATCTCAAAAACAGTAGGTGTTTGAAAAATAATGTTTTACAAAATTTAATACCTGAGTTAATTTTATATAAATTTTATATAAATATCACTTACCGTTAAGAAGTTAAAGCACTTCAAAATTTCATGTGAATCCTTAAAATATGCAATTTTTCCCGTTTAAATAATTTTTAACATCCTAATACTAATTACCTATCTCGAGAGATTTCAGTAATTTTATATATAATTTTAGTTTTAAAGCAAATACAAAATTTTTTTTAAATATAAAGCTTCATTTAAGAGATATAATTCATAGCAAAAACCTCAAAAACATCATATTTAAAACTATACAGTTTTTATGTGCTCTAGAAACGAAACGAGATATTGGAAAATACATTGAAACTTTTCATTTTATCTCATCGAAATAGCTCTTATACAATTATAACGTACCTGATGCTTGCGTGTCTAGCTTTTAAAGTACCTTCAGAGATTCGTTCTTTAGCCGCACAACAAGAATGTGCGGTACAACATTTAAATATATTATTCGTAGTAGTATAGCGAATTTGTTTTCAAAGCTAATACATCTCCTTTATTAGAAAACGACAAAAACGAAAAATAGTGATGAAATAACCTACCAAATGCAATAAGAGGTTCACAAATAACAATAAAAACTTTTTGTTTAAATCATTAATCTGTCTGTAACGGAATAATCTAGTATTTTGCAATTTCTGTTATCTAGAAATATTTATCTTGCTTAAAATAACTCTTCAAACAAAACAACCAAACTCATCCTAGCTATTTATTCATTTTTATGGGATTCGAAATCATTTTTCAATTCCCCTCCTGTCCCGCCGTCGTCGTTGGTATGTCTCACAATCAAAAGCAGACACCTAAATAGAAACTAAAACTTGAAGAAGAAAGTTATTTTCATCTCCAACACCAGCCTCACTATTACCAAATCAATTGCAAAACCAGTGCATACAATCAGAGCTGTATTCAGAAATCAAAACCCAACATTTTGGCTTTTTGCTATAAGCCACTCTTGATCCAGTTTTACTGACATTTTATATGATTGTGATACTTCCATAACACAATTTCTACCAAATCAATAAATTAACTTTCCAGTTTGTCATGTGAGTAAAAAGCTTTAAAGGAGTGCAGATTACCTGGTTACCCACCAACATCCATCCATCCAATCGTCATCCGGATACCAATTTCTACACCTTACATAATCTAACTTCAATTAATTTGAAAATAAAAAAAAGGAAACAAAAATTATATGATGATGATTTAATTTCAGTCGGGGTTGTGATTTATTTTTATTAAATAACAATTTTTATAATTTCTTTATGAAGTAGCTAGTGGGTCCACTACTTATCCCACAAACCAAGTTCCCTTATTTTGGTTTGAAAATAACGTTCCAACGAATTAGCAGACCGATAATACTCGGTATCTGGCTGATTGTAGAATCTACAGTTCGAGAATATCCTTGCCATATCGGCCATGAACAGACGTCTCGTGACATAGTAACCCTTTTTCAATCTCTCACCCATTGTCTTCAAATCCATGGGATACTTGATGTGATGATAGTAATCGGGAACATCAGCAGCATTTACTGGCTTCAAAAATGGCCAGGCAGCAGCATGTTGTCTCGTTGCCTGCAGCACACTGGCAAACGACACAGAAAGCTTATCCGGATCCATGTGTTCTTCCGAAGGACGAGATGTTCGTTGAGTTCTCATCTGAGGTTTCCATCCGATTTCCCGAAGACCAGGAATCGACTCAACTGGTATAGATCGAACACCCTCTTTGAAACAAGTTAAACCCGGACGGGCTTTTTGCACCTCATTGTGACGCTGAGCGATGAGCTCCTTCAGAATTTCACGCTGCTTCTGAATAACAGAGATAAATTGAGTATAGACGATGCTGGGGTGAAGTTCACAGTGCATCATAGTAGCTTTATCGTACTCCTTGACGAACCCAGCATAAATTGGCCGTGCCAACTTGATATCCTTTGAGAATCCCTGCTTTTTAAAGTATCCAATGGCATGCTCATCGGCATATGTGAGAAAATGTTTCAATCCTCGTTGAATACTATAGTCTTTTAAATGATTCATCAGATGCGAACCATAGCCTTTCACCTGATGGCTCATGACCACAGCGACAAAGACGATTTCTGTGAATCCCTGAGAGGCAAATGGACGAAAGCAAATTCCCCCAATTGGCTGATTGTCTTTGATAAGAGCCAAAGTCTTGTGCTTCGTATCGAATAGTAACTGACTGATGTACTTGCGAGGCATCTCTGGCAACTGATGAGCAAAAACACTTTGCATTCCTAATAGCCACAGCATGGTCTGCTTATCAACTGGTGAGCTGAGTGAGTTCCCAATCACATGGAACTGGATTTCACCTTTAAGTTCTTCAGCCTTCACTATCTCATCACGGGAAACATTGACTGGAAAAAGAACCTCTGTCTTAGATGAGGCTTTAGTTTCACTAATGGCCTTGATTGCACGTATAACTGTCTCATCGGAGATATCGTCAGTATCGGACGACAATTTCTCAGGTTCCTTCTTGACTCTTTTGTATGATGACGCTTCGCCAGTGCGTTTCGAATTTGATGCTGCTGGTGCTTCTTGTTGGCGTTTGCGTTGCTGTGACAGGAAGGTATTAGGAGGACGATAAGATTGATCCCAAATTGGTGAATCATCTCGGACAATCTCTGCCTTCAGAGCCTCAAGAAACTTTGGCATTTGTGTGATGATAGCTCGTTTGTCAGCGGGGAAGCGTTCTCGCTCAGAAATGCACTTCTTCTTCAGTTGCTGTGACATCCCTTGGAACACAGTCTTGAGAAGATTCCTCCCAAACACCAGAGAAGTCTCAAAATGCCTCAGAGAATTGCAAAATGCTGGCACATGACAGAACACCAACCACCGGGTGTAGTTGATCTTATAGCTCGACGCATCTTCGTGAGTTATTTCGCCTCGCCTCACCGACGGAGGCTCGAAGTTGTAGTGATTGAGGAAATTCAAGAAAGTTTTTGCTACCTCAGTCATTGTGCTGAGTTCCGATTGACTCAGGTGATTATACTTGTAGAAGACGAAGCTCGAAATAGACTTGGCGATGCAAGGCGATTCAAATGGTGGATCGCCCAATGGTCCACGAATTACCGGATGCTGTCGGCTTATCACACATTGTCTGAGAAGTCTAAAAAGATACATGTAGACCTTCTTGGTGTCATCGTCCTCCACTCGCTGCATACTCATAAAGAGGTTCTCCATGTCGATAATGGCACCCAGCAGCTCATTCATTTGTTGACTTGAAATCCCACTCAAATGGGAAATGTGATTTTGAAGAGGATGCATACAGGCTGGATTCCTGCAATTCTCATTGAATTCCGGACTATATGTGCTCTCATCATCACGATGACGATTCTCCTGGGGTGTCTTCCAACCTGTGCATTTACATTCGTCCACTTGGCACGCAGAATACATCGACAGCTTGGCCAATTGTTGTGACAACGGCAGATTGAAAACTTTCAATTTTCTCTGTTGTATACGCTGCAGGCTATTCTGACGTGTACCCTCTGGGGGATTGGAGGCGGACGATGACGATGGAGTGGTTTCACGTATCGAATCCATAATTTTTGTTGTTATTTATTTTGCACACACAAGTTTGTTTACATTCAGTTGGTCGTTGTTGTAAATGCAAACATATGTGACTTGTTTTGTACGACACTGTTTATACCAACAAAAAAAAAAGAGAAAAGTTGATTTGAATTTATTTTTCAATAGTGTGAAGAGTACAGTCATACATACACTAAACCATGTGTTCCCTGACAAAGTGACAATCACAAATTGGTTTGTTGAATTTTTTCACAATTTTCTTTTATCTATTTTCGTCGTTTTATTCATTTGATTGTTATCGATGAACTTGAAAATCTATTTATAAACACTTTAAAGTAGCTAATTATTGCTTTATATGAAATATTTTATGTTTTCTTGAAGCAATTTTGATAAACTTTTCAAAGAAAAAAACACAATAGGTCTACCTTTGGTGAAGGAGAAAAAGCGACTGCGTTAAATTTTGACAGCCAGACGAGAAGTTATCGGTTTGTTCTGTTCTAAAGTATAGGTGGTTTCTTTCTAGCACAAGAGTGATTATTTTATAAATTATAAATTCTGTCAAGGTCAAACATAAATAATAAAAGCAGGGATGGTTGTGAGCCCAGTTAAGTTGTATATATTTTAAAATTTTAAAGTTTCAGAGTTTTGAGTAATTCGCAGATAATAAATTTATTTGTTGTTTTTTTTTTACAACATAGAAGTTAGTGATTTTGGGGGGATTTTCTTTAAAGGTAGCACACTTATAATGTTGATTTTTTAAAAGCAATAGTTAAGGTAGGGGTCTAATAGAAATCTCTGGATTTGTACTCTCTTTTCGGGAGGCTAACCCACTTATCACACAACTTCGTTGCTCTACTTCCTGTAAAAAACTGAGCAGAAAAAATGTAGATTGGCTTCCTCAACTTCTAGCTTCTGTCAGATGAAATTCTCTCAGATCTCAGAAACCACGAAAGTTCACACATTTTTTGTGGAATTTTTTTTGAAATTGCCAAGATTTTGTTTGAGATTTTCTCAAAGTATCAATTCACCGAGCTTGCGAGAACAAATTTTGGAAAAACGCAGGGTTTGTGTTTTTGCTTACAATACAATATTCAGTCGTAACTGTTCTTAAAAACTCGATGAAATGACAGGTGTAAAAGTTCTCAAGGTTCAAAAACTCAATTAACTGACATTTGAGCGCCATAAGCTATTGAGTTGAAAAAATTGGCTCCGTAAAATTGACATTGAGCGCTCAGAAATTTTGTGTCGTGTGGAAATGGAATACGCCTTATGAATAGACAAACGCTAAAATTATATTAATCTTTTTTATCTCATGGCTGTACTCTGCGCTGAATGATTGAACATCGTGAGAAAGATACACTTAATGCAAGAAGGTAGTGCTTTTTAAGTAAGGAGGTAGATTACCTGTAAAAAAAAATATAAATCGCAATTATATTTTTTTGTTTTTATTTGAGCCAAATAATTGCTTTTCTAAGAAGAGATTGCTTTTAAATAAATATACATAGGTGTAACCCAAAGTAATTATTATTATTTATAGGCAATTGAGGTAAATGTTTTATATTGCCGACACGCTATTTAAATGAAATAATTTTTGCAAGACTCCAATTATATAATTAGCTTGCAGAGAAAAAGCTCTTAAGGTGGTGTAGTTATAATCATTAAAATGAGCACGTTGTTATTTATAAAAGCCAAGGTTAAACAATGAACTCATCATGTCAAAAAAATTAATTACAAGTAGGAAATTGTAAATTGTACTTTTCGTTAATGTGATTAAAATGTCAAAATATTTATTGAAAATCAAACTTTTGACAGTTCGTTAACCATATTTACCGCTATACCATGTTTACTCAGAGTTAACACTGTTGCAGGAATGCTCTTAGAATTTTCTATTATTCCATAAAGAGGTTGTATGTTCGTTTTGTACATGGAACACAAAGTGACAGATTGTAGAATAGCTAAGAGGTTTTCCTCATTTATTTTTTGATTTTAAATGCAGTCAGACACATGACACCCGGGTTTTTCTTACAAAATTACAAAACACAGCATTCTATTGCCCAGCCAGCCAGCCCTCGGTCTGTCTGTACTGGCTTTTAAGTGTGAATCCGAGTGATTAGACACACCTAATAGATCTGTATGTTCATTTCATCATTTTGTCTTTGACAGATTCTAAGAGTTTTTTTATATTGTCACACATTTTTATTTCGGAACTCATATAAGGTCCATTTGGGTACTTTCTGAGCAATTTCTAAGAATTATGTATAAAAACTGTAAAATTTTTTCAGACATTTGTTTTTTCCTATAAATTTTTAAGGTTGGAGCGAGATATAATATAGAAATTGATACATTAGGTGCGTTCCACAAAGAGAGATCTCTCCGAGATCTTTTCAGTGGAATAAAATATCTTACATGTCAGTTTCATTTAATTTGTGGAGGTTTCTGAGGCGTAAATTATTTGGATTCATATCTGAAAGATTTTTTTTAGTTGTTGAGATGAGCCTTTTGATAAAATCTGGTGTGTTCAGGCACCTTGTGTTTGATAAAGACAAGTAGGCCTTACGTCAAAATATGTGGAGAGCTCAGTTGAGACTTAAAAATCTCTTAGCACTCAGAAAGATTTCTTTGTGGATGTGTTCTTACTATGCCGATTTCAAATTAACAGTCAGTCTTTTGTAAATTGGCAGATCTTTTAATTTGGGAGAAAATTTTACGAGATTGGACCTTTATACAAATCTAAACTAGCATTGATTTATCACCAAAATATCTTTCATTTTTCTATTTTTGTTCAATTTGCGTTATAATTGATAACTTTGCATGCATTTATATTCAACACTAATAAAAAAAATACAAAGTCATAAAAACAAATGAGACCTCAACTCAATAGCCCAACCAACATCACGAATTCAAATATAATTGTGCCTTAATATCTCTCTGGCGAACATATTTTATTTACTGATGTTGATGTAATATATGGTAAATTGGCAGTTCAATTCAAACCCTAACATGGGATGCAAATGATGCATCTCTGAATACGGTGTAATCACCGATTGTAAGATTGGATTCATTGGAATGGAAATAAATCTCAATTAACAAATTGAATGGGCATACCTTCTTTATAGCTGTGTCTTTAAAAGGAAATATGAAGGAACTTATAATCATTGTGAAATATAAGAAGGATAAGATATATGAAGGGAAGAAAAATGTATAGGTACCTTCATATTTACGTCATCGACCCAAAGGCAGTATAGTTGTTTTTAGATTAATGTTCACATTATCATACATAGTATGTACGTAGGAAAAATTGAATGGAAGTGAAAGAACATTGCACGAAACGTAGGTACAATCGATGACGGTGATGCGGAAACTAAAGTAGAGAAGTCGTGCTAGTGATTGGCTATCTATTCTTAGATTTAGATTTTTAAATTCAAAAAAAAAAAATGTTGAATGCAAGATGAAGTTTGTGTTTAAGTTTGTTATTAAAGTTTTAAAGGGTATCTTCTAGGAAATTGAATTATTTGAATGAAAGACTGTTCACCTCTCATTTCATTTTTACTATCATGAGATCTTATTTTAAGGCATAATACAAATAATCCAAGCATTTTTGATAGCATAATATGAACTGGTTGACATTTTTCAAATCTTATAAAGGAAATAGAAAACGCCCACTTTTGATAAATCTTATTAAGCCTGTTTGGGTACTCGCCAAAACAACGAATTTCTACTATTTTTGAGTCCAAGTCCTGTCAAACCAGTCAAGAGACAGCGTGCTGAGAGAGAAAATCCCCTCTTTTGAAAATTTCTGCCCGAAGAATTTCTTGCGACTGAAAGCTAAGAAATAAAATGATGTGTAGCTCTTAATTCTAATTAATCACACTGTAATGTGGAACTCGTCTTTCTCCTTGAGAAGTGGAAATCTAACATTATGCTGACAATGCTGACATGACAAATCACAATTTACTCGGTTTTTTTAACAACAGTTTGTTTGGGTCTACACTTGATATATTAGTACAAATTATAAATGTTTCGAAATAAGGAAAACTAACTTACCCATTTGGTAAGCGACATTTTGACGAATAGCCATATTTCTTTTCAGGCCAGGTCAACACACTTACAACAAAATAACTGCAAATTCAACTTTTTTTTTTAATTAATAATCAAAAATGTAATTATTACTTAAAAAATATTCAGAGTAAAGAACAAACTTCACTAACCGGCAATGTGTCTACCTATTCTCAATTTCAAAATAAACTACAAAACATACAAATTAGTTCGATTTCTTTACGTAAATATTGACAAACATGCTGATACAAACATTAAAGTGTTTGCAACAATAATAAATCCTTAGCACTTTATTTGAATACAGAAAAAAAAAACTTGTGAATGATTTGCTACCAAAGAAAATTTGTGCCAATTAAACGTCACACAATGACGCTGATGAGTTAAGGTCTAAGTTTATATTTTTGTATTTTTTATTTGCATTTTCGATTCTTCTGCCTTGAGAGAAACAAACCAATATAATTCGTTTGTCTTTGACTTAAAAGAAACTTGTAAATATTGTCGTGAAGACATTTCTTTTACCTTGTGTTTAAATAGTGTTTTTGGGTGTGCGTGCGCCTTGGTCATTTGACGTATGAGTTTAAAGCTATACAGAATTATGTAACACCCGCACAAAGTGCCAAGAAGGAAATAATGTTAAACGATTTACACATTTTTGTTGTTGTTGTTGTTAGTTTCAACTGATAATTGAGTATTCAAAGAATGTCGGTAATTACTTCATCACAAGTAGGTATTGTAAATGGGGTCACTTTTAATATCTACTTCATACATTTACACATCGGTTGTTGTTGTTGTTGTTTTAATCGTTTCAAGTGATGACAGTTCTAATAATGTTGTTTACTATTTATTTTTTCTATAAAATCAAGTCAATCAATTCAAAACAATTAGCAATTTTTTCTAACTGCAATTAGCGATCACATATTAAAAATTACTAACATTTTGTATTGATATGTTTTATCAACTGGATTTTATTTAAATTCAGTAAACATTAAAGTTGAATGTACTTTTCGTTTGTTGTTTTGCTATAAATATTTAGACGCAAATATACATCCCTATAATAGAATTCGACGAATGCGTTGCGGCGGGATTCGCACTTATTTTAGCCATATTTTCACCTGTACCACTCGCAGGTAAGGAAGTGTGTTAATGGAAATGGTAAGGTAGTGTCTCGTATTGATAATATAGTTCACCCTGTAAGTTTATAATTTCTCTAAATACGAGCGCGAACCTTGCTAATCACGCTGACTCCCTGTGGGTAATGTATTGCGAATTCCATAATAGGCATGATAATAGAAGGAACGCGAACAATGCCACCTTGAATCTTTACAATTATGGCGGATTGCTAAGATTGGTTAAGTTTGATATCGTAAAAACCTTCGGGTACCGCAATTTGTTTGTGTTCGCAGAAAAAATGCATTTCATTTTTTGTTTTTAAATACGGCCAAACTTTGATATACCTAAGGTTCTAGGGGTTTCCAGTGGGCATCGAAGTCAAAACTTTTAAAATATTCGTGTTATAAAATCATAAAAACATTTTTCTTTTAATTTTTTTAACGTGAATATCTCAAAAACTAGAGTCAATTTGAAAATTCTGACTTCGGTTTTAAGTTCAAAGTTGTTGACCCGGGTAGTTTTTGATGTTTTTTTTTATTGACCCCCAATATCTTTGGGCTTCTAAAAAACACAGCCTGAAGGTTCAATACAAACTATGTTAGCTTTAGCAACAACTTTATCACAGTAGTGCTATAAGACTTTTTCCTCTTTCATTATCGCCGCCCATGTGCGACAAAGTCCGAATCAATAAAAAATCGAAAATTATTTTCTTTTTCAATTTATATCAATAAACAATCAATTTTATTATTGAGTAAAAACACTGTAAAAACACACCCCTGTATTTATAAATAGGTTAAGTAACTAAACATAAGTAAAATTTAAACCTTATCTCGAAGCAAGTGCAAGGCAATAATTTTGAATCGTCTCTTTATCGCTTGTGTTAGTTTCTATTTATACTTTCATTCTCTTTTTTTTTCTTTTACTTCTGTAATTGATAGCAGTAAAAATATGAATAAATAAATATAATGCAAGACACCCACACGGACACGATAAGAGATATAACAATGGTTTATAAGTGTTATAAGTAAAGGAATTCGAAAGAAACACATAAGGAAATACTATACAACATAATTGGTAGTATTTTTTTTTTTTGTTTTGTAATATTGACACTTCTGATTTGATACAAACGTCATTGGAAGTTTTTATATATGAACTTGAATTGAAACATTTAAATAATCTAGACCTCTTTCGCTATCAATATACAAACAATAGGCTCATCCCACAAAGAGAAATATCTGAGGGCGTCGAAATTTTTTAAGTGGGACAAAAAATCTCAGTTGTCACATTCATGTATTTTTATTCGCCAGTTGTCAAAAGAGGATGACAGCTGATGAATTATACCTTAAAAAAAACTCGTAAGACGGAATCACTCACTATATTTTCAAAACGAATAGTTTTCTTTTTCAATTTCTTTGTCTAAAACACTTCCTATAAAATTGAATTTACCCTAAAATGATATCTCGTATATTAAACACTTTATCATTGTTTTCTGATATTTTAAGTTGAAGTCAACTTTATGAAGCCCCATTACACTACTAAATTAGTCTTAGTTCAAGTGTCAATGTGTCTGATTCAACTGTTGATTGAACAGTTTTAAGGTTATTTTTGCTGGCAAAACTATTACTTTCATTGTGAGTCATTTTTTTAATATATGAGTAAAATTAAAACATTAAAATTTATCAGTTGTTATCTTATTTAAAAAAAAAAACAACATTCAACTTACTCAATATTTTCATTTTGTAGTGTCAAATAGGATTTAAAAAAAAAAAACACAAAACAAAAAAAAACAATAATTTTATCACAAAACACTATCAAAATGTTGTTTATTTAACCGTTAGTTAAAACTTAAAACACCAACAAGTGAATTTGAGTCTTTGAATCTTTAATTACACTCGTTTTTATGTTTAAAGTTGGGTCGGCAATGAGCCAAATCAAATAAAAATACCCATCACTCGTTTAGATTAGGTGGAGGGAAATGACTTTTGACGGACCTGATGTGTGTGACATCCACTGTGAGAATCGATCGAGCGAATGACTTATTTTCAAAAATAACTCGCTCGTCCTAAACTGATTTATTTATTTTGATTTTGTTGCTTTTTTTTTGTTTTGTTTTTATGTTATTTTGGGTTTGTTGTTTGTTATTGATAAGATTAACGTAAATTTCTGAAAGGGGAAAACAAAATAAAACAAATTATAATGAAAAAGCAATTATCTGCTAATTATAATCGATTTGTTTTAACTGTGTGTGATAGTATTTTTTTTTTAAGAAGATAATTTCGAACTAAAATAATGATTTTGTTACGTAAATATTACAATTTGAAATATTGATTTAGGTTTTGGTTCATTATATGGGTGTTTTAAAATAAGGACGATTTCAAACAAACTTCAAACAACTGTCAGACTGTTTTTACACTTACTTAGTAAGACAATTTATTTAAAAAGAATACAAAAATTGCACTATTAACGTGTATAAAATTGTATTTGACTCAAAATATCGAAAAAGGAATCGATAAATTATAGTTTCAATTGAAAATGTCGATACATTGTCATGTCATTTAGAGTATTAAAATTATCAAAATCGAGTCATTCAGTAAGTTTTATGATACCTTCTTTTAATGAGCCTGTTCTGAATGTCAGCTGATGTTAACCTGCATAAGAGAAGAGTCTGTGGTTTGGCAAACTAAGTCCTAACTCAAAAAAAGTGTTGTATCACTGACGGTTTTGATAAATAATTTGAGTTTTCAACTCAAACTTTTACTGAACTGTCGCGGGTACGACTTTATGATGTTATGATGGTTTTGGTTCAGTTTTCTACAAATTTGCCACACTTACAAGACTTTAAAAACGTCATTATATCTGCCATATCTATATGAGTCTCTTACTGTTATAACCGTGTTATGTGAATACGTCAGTTTGCTAGTCATGTAAACAAAGTATAATATACTGAATTAACACGACTGACAAGTTGACATATTCTCATATTATGAGAATAAATAACTTAAACTTGACAAACTAATGGCGTGTAAGTACACCATTAACTTATTTTGTTATTAAATTAAAAAGTAACCACTGCAAAAGGGAAAGCGATTCTAACCATTCACCGTCATCATGTAGGTATGCAATTTTTGCTTGGACAAAAGACCTCTTTAAATAAGATACGCATTCTCATGTAACATATTAGCGGCTACATTGTGAACATACATAACTGTTAAATCAAAAAAAATCGCACACATGACATTTCTGCGTCATTTTAAGAGCTATACCTACGTACTTAAGTGTTTTTCCCATCCATTACATGATTGAGGTGAATTATGGCTTTTCAAGTACCAATTACTACCTCAAATCTCACATCCATAATATTTTTATAAGATTTTTTTCCCATCAAACCTCATAATAGTTCACAAATAACAGTTAACAATGCTTGTACTTGTCTGCAATTTACCACAACAAAAATTGTAGATCAAAAATGTTTATAAAAAGCAAAAAGCAACGAGAAAATAACCAACAATCAGCATGATTCACGGTAGTTATTTCCCACTTACGCAATTTACTTAAATCCTCGTCTACATCAGACAAAACAAGATTCTACAAAGTCTACACACCCACCACTCCCACAGTAGTATTAACAGAAAATGGGGAAGGGAGAAGGGTATATTTCGACTTCAAAGAACTTACTAGGTGTATATAGACACTTTGGACATTTTTTTACATAAAGCACACGGTCATGACGTAACTATCACTTGAACAACAACAGGTTGAACACAAAAAGCGCGTGAATTTCATTCGAAAACATAAAACGATGCTGTGCAACTGAAATTGCACTCTGCAAGAAATATGAGAATCACAACAATTCTGAGAAACTGTGTTACACCCCCGTTGCACTTTATAGTGAGTGCACTTTTCGCAATATCTATTCCACCACAACAATCTACTTCAGCAGCAGCTGTCATTTATTATATTATTATACACATGTATTATAGTGAAGAGTGTGCGTGAAAGAAACGAACCCGGGGACGACGACTGCTAGACGAGACGGTTTAATGAGATAGTTTATTGCACGATTGCAGCGAAAGATATCATATGACATCATCTGCTGCTGCAGGTGAGTGACATATAAGCGCGTAGAATGAACGACATAAATAAAATCCGAGTCATTTTGAAATCTTATTTCAGCCCAACAGTTTTAGTGTTGTCTATGTATATGAAGATTTTTTTTTTTTATTTTCTAAGAACTTTGACAGAGTTGCGAAGGGTTATGAAATCCACAGTAGAATATGGGCCAAGGAGAATTTGAAATTATATTTACCGAACCGAGTAAACCGCATATCAGCGACGTGTGGAAGGCCAGTTTTTTTCATCTTAATTGGCATCTTAAATTTCTTGCTCTTTTATTTTTTTGTAATTTGCCTTTTTATTACATATCTGTGGTATCATGCTGTTATTTCAATTCAAGTCTTAAGTTTTATAGATCAGAATGTCTATTTAATTGTTTTAACTTTCGTTCGTGAAAAAAAAAATGTATAAAAGTCAGCTGTCAGATTTGAACAAAGACATCAATTGTTATGTGATTATGAATACATAATCGCTTTTGAAATGCAAAATCGATTAATATATACAATATACGGCTAGGCCAGGCGGTTACGGTGTTTTAATCCAAAAAGCCACATAAAAAATTATTTGAAAGAAGATACATACATATGTATGTAAATGTACGTTGACTATATTAAATCAGTTTGACAGATGTTTTAATGCGCTATAATATCACGTAATAAATCTATGTTGAAAACAATTTCAGAAGCGGATTAAAAATTTGATTTCATCGTTTTATGCTGCTTCTACACTATGGATGGGACATAAACATGCATAAATACATATATGTATATTGACAAGTGTCAAAATTTAACCACCATAAGGCAAAATATTTGTATGCTACGAACGACATGGCAAAGTCACTTGCTGATGGCATTTTTAATGTCAAAGTCGATCTTTAAAGTTCAGTGGGGATCCAATTTTTAGTAGGATGTTATATTTTTTTCTTTTACATATTATCAATTACAGTTCCATTCACCTTTTTCATTGCGTCTTTCGAACGTAAACAACTTGCGTTTGGCATTTCGCTGCATCATCAGGCTCACGTATATGTGGTAAAAAAAATCATGTGTGTAGGAAGACTACGTTTATGGCAATGGCAATTCAACGACGACGCACGAGTTCATCGCTATTAATCCATTCACCATCGTTGCCGTCATCTTCAAACACAGCGGAGGTTTCAGAAACGATTTAGCATTTCAGCATGCATGCATGTCGGCATATAAAAAAAATATGCTGCTTTCATATGGTTCTTGTTACTTTTTTTCTCCTTAGTATCTACAAGCTTATACCTGACCGACCATGCTGCGAATATAATGATGCTGAAGATGCCGTTTTGCATTAGCATTCACTTTATTTCTGGTTATTTAAATAAATAATGCACATATGGGAATAACATGATTTAGATTCTAGTTACATGACATTTGATCTTTGGGATGTCGAAACACAACTACCTTCAAAATGGAATGCACTTCCAGCACTTGCAATTAGGAACAGCTTATTATTGTGACAGTTTGTGAACTTGACATATTAACTGGCAAAAGTGTTAATCTGTTATTGAATGAAAATAAAATATTTGTATAATCAATTTATTATGCAATTATAGCATGTATGTATGTTTTATAAAAAATTATCGTTATGGTAAGTCACCCGTTTTGTTTTAAGTATGATAAGTTTTGCAAATTAACATTAGGTACTTATGCGATACCTATCAGCTTAAGGAATTTGCAAGACATGTCGTGATAGGTCTTTTTCTTAAATTTTTGTAGTAAATTGTTAAAATCTGTCAAACCAGCAAAAAAGAGAAAAATTCCCTCATAAATAGAAAAGTCGTCTTTCTGTCAAAGGTAGGCATATTGATTCGTGGCTACAGATTGCTACAAGAAATTTTTGAAGTAGGTAAGTTTTTTCAGAGGTGAAAGGAAGGAAAATGAAAACGTCATTCTACAAGAATTGATGCCTCATCTAAAAAAAATTTGACATACCTGCGAAAAATAATGTGTGTATCTGCATTATCTTGGGTAACCTTCATAAAGTAACTTTTTTCTGAACTCAAAGATAAACATCGAGCTTCCTTTCATAAATTCAATTGCCATAGTAAGAATTAATTATATTCTTCGACATTTTCAACAGCAATCGCTTCATCTCTGTAGATTAACAGCCAAGTGATCTGGATTCGAATAGTTGATGTTGAAGTGCTGAAAATGCCTCAGCAAAATCTCCAAGACCATTCATGGCACACAACTTCTATAATAATTTCGCGCCGGATGACATTAAAATCAATTTACCCAATGAATACCACGCTCATCGACATTTTATTTCAAGTGATCTAGAAGAGCAAAGAGAGAGAGAAAAAATCTTCAACTCATGTTTGTTATTTAATTTATTTATAACGATTTCCGATTACGCAACATAATCATGCCATGGCAGTGGCAGCAATGCTGCTGCTTCTTCTTATTATTTCTCTTTCTTTGCCTCCCCGTTTGTATTAGTT
The DNA here is from genome assembly GCA_948107695.1 of Meliscaeva auricollis. Taxonomy (NCBI): domain Eukaryota; kingdom Metazoa; phylum Arthropoda; class Insecta; order Diptera; family Syrphidae; genus Meliscaeva; species Meliscaeva auricollis. The sequence continues at coordinate 15,993,423 of OX403618.1, forward strand.
GAGTCACGTTTTATAGCTTAAGCCGCTCTCGGTCATTATAGAAAAAAAAAAAAAAAACAATGTTGTCGGCAATGACAGTTTATTATTATTACTCCTACCGCAGATTATAAGCTAATTAGGGGGACATCGATGAATACGAACAACAGACAACAAGTGTGTTCTTGATACCTATCACTCGATCGATATCTGATCTGGATTGTTTGTCGTGTGTAGTATACCTATGTCGTTGAATTAGATCGACCGCCATTGTCGAAAGCATAATGACGATGACATTTAAAATGTTTGTACACTTAAAAATGAAACTGATGTGAAATTTGAGATCATATTTTGCGGTCAAAAATGTCATTGGATGACGGCGACAACCTACTGTGGTTTTTTTTTATAGCATGCGGCGGCATTGTTAAAATAGTGCAATTTGACAATTGAATGCTTACAACTAGTTTAACATTTGTAAGCACATGTATGAACGACATCTTAATTGCAACTGTTACCTTAAATAGTTTTTGTTGTATTCAAGGCATACCTAACCGCAATTTAAACAATGTTCTTCTAATTAAGGTAGTCAATCTTTTTAAACATACAATTAAAGTTAAGATGCCACTGAAAATTAAAATGGGAATTGTATGATGATATTATATGAACGTGACAAACGATTGTTAAAATCAATTTGTCATAGCTTTTAACATTAGTTCCCTGACACACCTATTTTACTTTGATATTTTGCAAAAATGAACTTATAAATAATATGTACGATGTACCCACAAAAAGAAGGTATTGTTTTTTTTTTTAATTTTTTTAACATTACATTACAGTACGTAAAAAAGTCTATCTGCCACTTTTGACAGAACATGAAGAAATAGTGAATACGAAGTAGGTATGTACCTATACAATTTAAAACATTCGGTTAAGTTTAAAAAATCGTGGGCACTTTTATCAATTTGTTATGACAGAAAAAAAAGCTTCGTTTATTTTGACATTAGAATCCGTTTGCTTTCGACTATTGTAGATGGGCCTTAAGTTTTTTTGAAAAAATAGTTGTAAGTTTTACTGCTGGATGCACTTCATTTATTAATATGAAAAAATGTAATTTATTTAAAAAAAGCTTATTTGAAATATTAATAAGTAATTTAGCTACAAATTTGTCTGGTCGAAAATATTGAGTTTCAATTTTCAATGTTCGCATATGCGTTGTCAAAAATATATAGTTTTTCCTTTTATCAATTTATCGATAAAAACTTAGATCTACTTTTCATAAAGCTTGTGATCAACTTTAAGTGTAAACGCAGCATAAATTATCCAAGTAATGGAACGAACTAGTTTCCATTTAACATTTAACCGAAAAGATATTTAGTAAAGTGAATTGGTTGCATTCAGGTCAAATCTTTAACGTGAGTGGGTGCATTCAAGTCACATCGTTCAAACCATCGAGCATGATTTTTAAGTGTTAAGATTTGATCTAACACTGCTGATGGAGAAAGTAGATTAAACTTCAATGAAAAACACAACTCAACTGTCAAAAAAACCATTAAGTTCTTCTGGGTCACAAAAAGAATATCATATTCAATTTCTAGATTGGAACTAAGTATACTTAACTTTTGATTCCTTTATTACTCATTTCCATACGGTGACAGCCTGATTTCAAATGTAAACATAACAAGGTATTATAACAACTTAAGAATGTATATATTTTCCAACTCATAGGTCTTCATTTGACATTAATGAAATAAAAGCTTTGGTTTCTCTCAAGTACTATCTCAGGTGTAGCTATGTTAGCAACACAAAATTACCTTCATCATCGTATCATCTCACATAAATCATATTGCATCTGCAGTCAAAATGTTCCACACCCGCCTACACACTGAAAATAAATTACCTACATTTTGGGTCTATAAAATTGCATAACCACATCTTATAGCATCCAGATCAATGAATTCGTGCTTTTATTTTCTTTAATGTCGTCGGCTCTATGACAGTGAGTATATCTAAAGACAAAGCACTGCAGCTTCCCTGAGTTTTTCTACTGCCATCTAGTCGGCAGACACTATTCACTATTCAGATTCACCCATCCCATATCTAACTAACAACACCCAACCAGTTTTTTTTTTCAATGATCTTTTCAACTTAAACTAAGGTCCATCCTATACACCCAGTCTCCTCCGAGGGCATTCGTGAGAGAATCCGTATCGTAGCATAAGTCTCACGATTACTGCATTTGAAGTTATAGATTCACTTATTAAATTCACTTATACGTTTGAAAGGTAGTAGGTAATAAATAGTTTTAACTGACGATTGCAAAATAAAAATACTTTGAGGAGTATGTCGAAAATATGTCTTGTTTTTGTTGTTGTTTTATAAACGAAGAGTAGATATATTGATTGATTTCAATTATTCGCAATAATTTATCAAAGCTTTTTATTTTAAAATTATCTCCACTTTAGCAGACAAACCAGACAACATCGTTAATCGAAACAAAATAACTTCAGTAAACCTAAATGACGTCTAACAACTTGTATAAGTTTTTTTTTTTGTTTTGTGGTCGATGACTTATAGAAAAACGTTTGAGAGGTGACTTTATCAGCCATTAATTAATGCTTTATTTTTCTTTCCAGCTAACTGGAAGTATTTAACTTAAATATCTTTAACTAATTCCAATTAATTTTAAAAATTGTTACCAACTTGTAACGAGTTGTTCAGATTTACTGATTTCAATAGTTAACAAGTGAGGTGGGCGTCATCCGTCCCATTTACTTCTGTTCTCTTTTTTTGCCCCATTTACACGACTGACAATTTGATTCTTTCTTTTGAGTATTTTGTCATAATTTATGTGAGAAAACCATAGCAATATTCACACTTTGAAAGCCTAATGACAACATTAAACGTCAGTAGCCCTTGTCAGTTTTTGATGACATATACTAAGAAATTAACAGACATTTTGACAGTTTGTCAGTAGTGTAAATGTGACATAAGAGTTTTCTATGTTAAATCGAGGGATGGTAAGAACTTATACAAACACAATTTTTGTAAGATAAGCTTCAAATAATTTTTTTTTACTGGCATCTTTCAAGCGCCTCTTTTTTCACTTGCGATCCATTTTAATTATAAGTGGAAGAGCGAGAAACTGATGTGTATGTATGCATAATTTTTCTTAAATGTCAAAGTTGACCTGTTCTCATGACATTTAGTTGTGTTAATTTACTACAGAATTGTCTGTGGTGTTTTGACATTTATGTATCTTCAAATCATAAGATTTAAAAGTGCTCTGATTACCGTTAGTAATTTTTAGATAACAAAAAAAATTTAACTTTCAAAACCCATTCATTCAGAAACTTATGCATAGTGTTATTTCTGTTGCAAGTTTCATACGTCACGTTTAGATCTTCAACCATCGAGTATAGCGCACATCAATTGTTACTTCAGGAAATGTGCCACCAGCACGATGAGCAACAATATCAATGCGCCTTAGTTTTTATATTATTTGTTGTTGCTTCTATTTTATATGCACAACAACACACAGCACATTAAAAATGTAAATTTCAACGAATTTTGTTGAAATAAACAAAAAAATGTGCAACACACAATCATATATGGGGGGTCACGAATTGAAAAGTGCAAGTCGAACACGAAGATGGGAAATGAAGGCGATGAAATTTTTCGTGTCTTCCTATATTTGCAATGTTAAAATGGATATGTGTAACGAAGTCAGTTTTTGTGTGTTTTTTTTTATTTTTGTTGATTGATTTTACTTCATTGTGAACTAATGTATATCTGTTTGACATGACAACGCAATGTCAGAAACCCATAATAGGTTCACAATAGTTATTTAAAGTTTATTGCAGTTTTATTTAAAACAAAAAAAATATATGCCTACTCTAATTTTGTATATCTCTTTTCTTTACAGATTCGTTAGCATTATACTCCATTAGTCGTATTTTCATCGACCGAACAAAAAAAACTGGTTAAGACTTAGAAAAAATAAAAAAAAAAAAAACAAAAGCAAAACATCAACAGCGATGTTTTCATGCCGACGATCTCCTTCGTCGTCGCAATGCACCACTGTGATACATAAGTCCATAGTTTGTTTCCTTCTTCTGCTTGGATGTAATTTAATTCATCGGACTGATGCTTTGGAGAATGGTGTAGCGAGAACACCACCCATGGGATGGCTGTCGTGGGAGCGATTTCGTTGCAATACAGATTGTGAAGGTGATCCAGACAATTGCATAAGGTGAGGGTTTGAGTTTATTATGTTTTATTTTTTTATTTTTTGTTTCAAGATATAATTGAGCATGCACTCTAGGTATTGTGTGTTATTCGTTCTAAAAGTGATTGTATTTGATTTGAAGTTTAAAGATTCTTACCGGATTTGAAACCATTTTGACCTGAAATAAATGAAAAAAAAAAAGATAATTACTTTGGTTGTATAAGAAGATAGAATTGTTGTTACATAAGCAAAGAATTTTATCAGACCTTGGTTTTCATTTTTAAAATGGAATCTTATAGAACGATTAGACAGTGATTTTTTTTTTTGATTTTGAGAAATTGTTCAGCTATTGTGAATTGGACACAAAACCCTTGGCAATGCAGTGACTGAACTACATGTGAATAAGAATTTGATACTTGACAACAATGCTATTTTGACTTGTTTCCAATGTTTTACCATAAAATTAATAATAACTTAGTAAACTAATTTGATGTTGTAGCAGAGTTAATCCCGTTGAAAGAGTTTTGTCCTTAAAATAATCTGAATATAAGCCCGAAAAAGATAAGTTGCTCTTGTATTTAACATGCAAACTGGGTAACTCTGGAACCATTTTTTTAGCGATAATTTTCCTATAATTGTTGCCGAAAATAAATTTTCTGACTGTGTTTTTTCTCGACAAAAATAAAGAGGGGGACAGGTTGTATGGACGTCAAAATAGATCGGTTCAGTGAGTCAAATTTGAGCACCACCACCTCACATCACCTCATGTGTCAGCTACTAGTGTATAGCATAGAAAAATAACTGTAAAATCTTGTTTCAGAGATTTTTTTAAAATTTTATTCACCCAAAATAAACCCTTAACTCTAATCAAGAACTGTTATTATAATTTATGCTGCCTAATCCAGCAAAATAAAATCTGAATTCTTTATTGCAAAGAAACAACTTCTGAGAGGTTATTGTCCTCTCGAAAAAAAAAACAATTTAATAAATGTAAACAAAAAATTGGCACATGATACACTAAAAAAAAAGTGCCAAGGTCAACAAATTTCGAAATTTTGGATTCACAAAAATTATGACGATGTCGCAAAACAATCTATTGTGAATCAATGTGACCTTGAGGTGCAATTTAAGACGTCTGGCTCACAATGAACCCCATTTATAAAAATTTAAGAAAATATTAATTTGAAAGAAATTCATTGTTTCTCTATTAAACGAAACAGAGTTGCTAATTCGTCCAATTTTATCAAAAGGTAATTTTTTAATTTAATACAAAAACGATGATTAATAAATTTTATCTAAACAACAGAACTAATCTCATGTCAACCAAAACAAATTGTTTTTTGGGATTATTTGCACACGATTATTATTTTTCAATATTTTATTAGGCTTATAACGGTAAATTAGTTTAGCATAATCCATAATTAAGTTATGACAAACTAAAACAAATTAAAAGAAATCCCAAACGTAAATTCGATAGAAATGCATAAATTAAGCAAATTATTTAGTAAAATTCAGTACCGATAATATCTAATCGATTTGAAGGTCAATTTCATGGAATTAATTAAGTCCATATACTAGTAAGTGACAGTAAATAAACTAGTTTCGTTAATTTTGTATGCTTGCTGTTAGTACGATGCCATTTGCCACCGTTTGACATTATGAATAATTTGTAAGCAAACGTCAAACTTTCGCTTTCAGCTATAGAATCTATTTAAACATCGATCGTTCCACATGAAGACACATCAATAATTGTATTTGATTGATAACTGGTTTTCATTGTTTCATTCTTTTGGTAAGCTTCAATGGACACACTTGTTCAATATAGATATGAGGAAAAAATCAAATTGTTCAAATAGATACAACAAATATTTTCTATTGTAATCCCATTACTTTAAGACACTATCGGGGGTAAACAAAAGATGTCTGAGCAATAAATGGATTCGTCTGTTTGATGATATATGAGACATAACCCAAAATTGCAGACAGGCTATAACGCTAAGTTATTAAAATATTTTTGCTCATCAAAATCAGCAAACATGTTCATTGAATTCAAGTGGGATGATACAAGTGTGTCTGGTGAAAGGAGTTTTTTTAGGACCATTATTGGATCTAATAAACAAAATTAACATAAAATGAAGGAAAATACAATATAATAGATTTTTTTATTGTTTAAAAATAACTGGTTTGCTTGCATGTGTTAATGCAAATTCATTAAAGAATGTCAAATATCTAATTTTTTTAACTTAACAATAAAGATTAATGAATACATGATTTAACCGTGTATGCACTACCGAAATGATAAGTTTTGACTTTAATGTCACATTTACACGATTAATAAATTTGCCATACATTTTACCTGACAAAACGATTTATAAAATACTTCAGTAATGACGTCGGTTTATATGAAGATAAATTATGAATGAGTAAGTTCATTCGTTCTTGTAGTTTGTCATTGTAATGTAAAATGGTGTCAGTATAATATCTACACGATGCTGCTATTTACAATCTTCCATTTAACGTTAGTTGGCAGTAGCTACTTTTTAAATTGTCAGATTTCAACCGTTTTTACGTTTATCGTAAAAAAGTTAAGTAAAATTACAGAAATTGTCAGAAACTGTCATTTGGTTACTTTCTTTCGATAAAGTCCCAGGTTTCTCTTCATTTGATAAATGATAATGAAAGTTTGCAAATAAAAAAGAGGCTGAATTCGATTCTTTTGGTTTGCGACATCATTGATGCCCTTAGAAACTAGAGACTCAATATTGTTTTGGTTCTTTAAATATCACAATATCACAAATTTTAGATTTTCAAAATCCTTAGTAAGTATTAAAATGTCGCCAATCATGATACAAAATAAATATCCCCAAAATCTACTTGACACAAAAATATAGTAAATCAAACATACCGATTTTACTAGAATTTAAACATTCGCATTAATTTTTTGTTGGCTACGAATGTCATTTTCCATTTTGAAACTGAGACTATAATGCTATTATATACTATTATATATGTGCATTTTTTTAAGAGGGAAAGTAAAACACTGCGTGTATGTCGCTCGTGTAAATGTAGCATAACAGAATGACGAAGAGCGTAAATTGCAGTCATTGTAGGAGAATGGCAGCGTTCAATGATCCAATTATTCATTTCATTTGGAAGAAAAGAGTCATTCACAATCTTTTGAAAGTTTTCACATTAAACAAAGCTTGTTCTAATATTAATGTAAAAAAGTTTAATGATAAAACGATTTATTGGAACAATTATCCATTTAAAAAATAAATTGCCTATTCAAAATCTTTAAAAAGTTTCAAAAAGAGATCAAGATTTTTTCTTAGTTTTTCATTTGGAATGAACGATGGGAAACTTTCTCCGTTAATTTTCTTTTCTTTAGGACATAAAAATACTTAAGATGAGATATGTTTTCATAATCTTCTTACAAAATTGTATGGTTTTTTTTTGAAGCTCAATTTATGTTTAATTTTACCAAGAAATTTTCGTTAGATACTAAAAGGTGCTCAATTTTATTGTGATCCATAAAAAAATCTTTTTATTAACAATTCCATAAAAATGTTCACACACAATAAAGGTTTATTATGGTTATTACTTTTGATGAATGTTGTTAAGATAAAATCAAATATGCGGTCTCTACATCAAACAAGATAAGTCGATTAACTTTTTCTGCCGGAACCAATGCATTCCCAATAAAAACTTCAATAAATTTCAACAATAAAACAAAATGCTTAACAAAAATATTCTTATATAAATAGGTCAGAAACACAAGAAGTGGATATAAATGAAAAACAAAATTGTTTCGCTTGATTTGACTCTTCTTTGACACCGAAAAGAACGCCACAGAAAATGCAAAAATAAACAAACATTTTGAAGCAAAATAAATTGCAAATTACCGTTGCGGTTCAAAGGTTTTCTGGGAAATCTATTTCTATGCCTTTTTGTTATGAGTTTCATTGTGAAGTTCCGTTCCAAGTTTATTACCATCCAACTATTTGTCTTGGCCTTGCCTGGAAAACCGTTAAAATCAAAAGAATCTAACTGGTAAATTTATTGTATAGGTTAGGAATAGAATGTGAATATATTTGACGTTTTAATGTGGATTCTATCTTTAATTTATGTCAGAACTCTTTTGTTTATTTTTTTAACAGAAGAATAATCACCGAAAATGTTAATATAATTTGTTTTCTTGTTGGTTTAAAAGGGTTAAGGTGAAAATGTAATTCACATGATTAGCATTATGTATGTATGGTGATGAAATTTCTTGATATATTCTTATAAATAAGTAGATGAATTGGTGCGTAAACAATAGCTCATTTGTTTTGGTCTTAATTTGTAAACGCCCATGCACAAGGTTTTGTAAAAGTCTTCATTATTATTTATGTGGCTTATAGAAAACAATCTAGACTTGTGGTGCAATTTATCATCGTACTTACCAACAAACAAAGCATAACGAGTAAAGGTAATTTTGTGCTCCCACAAATGAAACCAAATAAGAAATATTTCTGGATGAGTTTTCCTTTTATATTTCACCTTCATTCTTGTAGTTTTTTTTTTTTTTTACTTTCAATTTGAACTACAAAAATGAATAATTTTTTCATTCTCATGTAGAAATCACAAAGGTTAAACAAAATTGATCGGCTGTTCGGTTTGACAGCTTTGTTTTCACCTCAGGCATACCTAATAAGATTATAATGTTAAATTGGGCATTAAATTGAATTTTGGCTTCATTGTGATTGTAATCACATTATTTGAAATGGAAGAACCATAGTATCGAAATGATTAATAATATTTTATCAACAAGCTGCATAAATTAAAGCCAAGTGTGACGACGTATTAACAACATCTTAGCTATCCCCAAATTTAGAAGCAGTCTATATAAAAAATGGAAAAACTTTGAGCTCCATTTCTTGTTGTCAACAAATTTGTGTCTTAAATTGTGCATTTGTGTCTTAAATTATGGGTTGTGGCAAATGCACATTATGTGATTACGTTTGCCAATTGGAGACTTTACACCTGTCTTATATTTGAGATTTCAGTCAGATTATGTGTATAGTTGAGTTAAAATTGCCTGATAACATCGGAAGTCTCTCTCAAAAAATGCTTCCACAAATTTCGATTGAAATGATTTTCGAAATAATTGTGATAGGATCGTTTCTAATGATAGAGCTGTCTCTTCTTATTAGAGATGTTTAACATGCTATATTCTGCATGCGAAACGCACTCCAAAAAAGTAAAAAATCGATTTTCTAAATAATTGTAACAAAATAAAATGTTTATAAAAAAGTACGTATACGCCGTAGTGCACACATTTTAATATTACAATTTTGAGTATCCGAATTTGTAAATGCATTTTTTGTTTTTCTAAAATCCTAAGCATTCAAGTCACTTTTTGTTCTTCTTTTTGTATTCCTAAAATTGCCCAAGGCCAGGCTCAGAAGCGGAATAGACAAACATAAGAAGAAAAAAAACGAGAACATTTAAAACCCCATAGGAATTATAAGATACTTTGTGCAACAAATATTGTCAGTACACGCCTTATGGCCAAATCACCTACTGAAAAAAACAAATCTAAATCAATAGTTGGTAACTCTATAAATATTTGTGATCTACGGAAACCCTGTAATATTTGCGCTCTCTCACAGCTTAATGAAATTTCACTGCAGTCAGAGTGAGAGGTAAAAAGCTCTATTTTCTCAATTACTGACAGTCTTTGTGGGACAAAATATAGATGGAATAAGTTCTATGTTTGTTCTATTACAACTAATAATGGAAAAATCATTTTTACTTATTCCAAAAAAAAAAAAAAGAAATTGAGAATCTATCTTTTTTTATGCTATCACTCACACCCAAAAAGTGCATGTTCTTTATTTGGTTAATGTTTTTCGTTCTTGAATTCAAAGCCACTTTCAATTTACACGGTTTACATTTATTGTTCGATGTTAGGCATTCAGGCTCTCATTGTTTGGTGTTAGGCTAAGATCGAACACCGAACCACCAAAAAGTCTTAATCTAGCTTTACGCAGACATTAAGTTCAAAATGACAAACATATTGTTATTTAACGGTCGTGCACCACAATCAGTGTGCTGATCGAATACAAAATTCAAATGTTTGCCTGGAAAAAGCATTGCATACTCAACGGTAAGAGTTAGTTTTTGCCTTCGAACAGTGCTCGTCAAACTGTTTGCTTTTCTTCTTTTTGACAAAATTATCTATCACGATGCATACAAAAGTATGCAACAACAAAGAAGAGACAACGAAATTCCAGACTCCAAAGCTTGTAAAAGTGAATACTTTTTCCAGCAGTATTAACGGATTTTGTTTTTTAATGACAATTTTTTTTTTCAAATTTACAGTGAAAATCTTTTCCGCACAATGACTGATCTAGTAATATCAGAAGGATATGCAGCGGTAGGATACGAGTACATAAATGTGGATGACTGTTGGTTGGAAAAGTCCCGTGGACCACAGGGTCAGCTGGTACCGGATCGTAGACGATTCCCCAGTGGAATGAAAGCACTTTCAGAATATGTAGGTTCTTTTTTTAATAAAGCCAGTTCAGATTTCTTCAATCTTAGAGAACTTTCTCCGTCAGAAACTGAGGAGAAAAATTCAGAATATTTTTTTCTATATAAAAAATGTTTTTTTCTAAAGTTTTTGTTATTAAAAATTTTAGATCCACTCGAGAGGTTTGAAATTCGGAATTTATGAAGACTTTGGTAACTACACTTGTGCGGGTTATCCGGGTATTATTGGATATCAACGCCTCGATGCGGATCTGTTTGCTGATTGGAATGTGGACTATGTCAAACTTGATGGATGTTATTCGCTGCCATTGGACATGGATGTTGGTTATCCAGACTTTGGAAGACACTTAAATAGAACTGGACGCCCCATGATCTACTCATGCAGTTGGCCAGTATATCAAATTTACGCCGGAATCAGTCCAAATTTCTCCTCAATTATCGAGCATTGTAATTTGTGGAGAAATTTCGATGATATTCAAGATTCATGGGCTTCAGTAGAGAGTATCATTGATTATTATGGCAATAATCAGGATGTGATTGCTCCTAATGCAGGTCCCGGACATTGGAACGATCCGGATATGGTTAGTTCATTCTCTGATTTCCGATTTAAACTTTGAACATTTTTATTTATTTATTCTTTCTTTTAGTTGATCATTGGAAACTTTGGTTTGAGTTATGAACAATCTAAGACACAATTTGCACTTTGGGCAATATTGGCAGCACCTCTCCTTATGTCGGTCGATTTGAGAACTATTCGTCCAGAATTCAAGGCTATTTTACAAAACAGAAAAATCATTGCAATAGATCAGGATCCTCTAGGTATTCAAGGACGAAGAATCTACAAACACAAAGGCATTGAAATATGGTCTCGACCGATAGCTCCTATTTATCAAACATACTACTCTTACGCTGTTGCATTTGTTAATCGTCGCACAGATGGAACACCATCCGATGTTGCAGTGACACTACGTGAACTTGGCTTAACTTCACCCACCGGGTACAGAGTTGAGGTAAGTGGTGACATCTTGTGGCTTTTTTCTACCGAATCTATACATTTTGACTTTGGGTTTTCAGGATCTTTATGAAGATGTCGACTATGGAGTATTGAGTCCACAGACAAAAATAAAAGTGAAGGTAAATCCTTCCGGTGTAGTGATCCTGCGAGCTGATGTACAACCAGAACGTTTTACGAGAACGCCATATAATCCGCTCTCGTATTTCCATGTAAAATAATAAGAGCCATCTATTTGTGACTGCTGAATTATATTTACGAAGCAGATAAGTGTTGCCCTAAACAACAAAAAATTATAAATAAAAACTAAATGAGCAAAGCCATTTCTCGCGTTCAATGCAAGAAAAGTGAACTTAAGCTTAGAATTGTTTAAGAATCTGTTTGATTAGCAGTTGAAAACAATGCATTTTACATTTTTTGACAGCTGACCAATCAGTTTCTAACTAAAATATAAACTTAAATTCAGATTTCATGCATTGAATGGGGAAGATTTTCTGTCTTTCTACACTCTTTCTGTCTCTCTATTATGTATTTCAGTCTATGTAAATCTTTTTTGGTTAAATTAACTACTACATATATATTAAGTAAAAACAAAATGAATAAAAATGCGCCCATTGAATTATGTATTTTAAAATTAATTATGTTTTTCTTTTACTAGTTAATGGTAGTGAACAGTCAAATGTAGATGGCGCGTAGTATAAGGTGTGTTCCTTTGACGATTTTCAAATTGGACTCAATTTGTTTTGACGTAAGGCCACCTCGTAAGAGATGTTCAGAAGAAAAGTTATGTGATTTAAACGGTAGATGCAAATAGTAGGTAAACAACAAAAATGTCACAATAGCAAATTTTATTTTTAAAAAGGTTTGGATATATTGCCAGGTAAAAATGGCGGCTTCTAGAACAACTGTTCAGAAAACCCAATTAGCGCCAGTTGGCGCCATTTTGATACCATAACTCTTGTGACTTATATTGTTTGTGGAATGGTTAGGAGTGGTTAGTCTTGTGGCAGTAAAGTTGATAAATGTTTACCATCGCCCAGTAGAGTAGTCACCGCGTAACCATGATAAACAGAAAACAACGTATGCTTATTATGAATGCCATGTCGCCATTTTGGAAAACTAATGACGTAGTAGTCATCTCCGATGCTGACAATCGAGTTTTTTTCAGTTTCATTGTTGTTGTTTACGATTAAAAAAAATGTTTTCTCAAAATCCATAACTGACGTTCGCGCGAACTGCCCATGAGAAAGATGACTATGACGTCACAGAAAACCTGCCAAAAATCTAATGAGCATACCTTGTTTTCTGTTTATCATGCCGCGTAACGATCTGTCACACAGACCGCCGCTTTACTGGCTTCTTGTCTTACTTTGCCATCTCTTTTTTACTATGTAGTGCAAGTGAGATTGAAGTCTAGAGACGTCAATTAGGCTAAACTGAGGCCATTGAGAACACTATCTTTGAGATTCAGTAAATGTACCAGTACTTACAGCCAAGTTCTTCTGCTTGGATTCAAGCAATTTTTTTCCTGTTGGTAGTTGATAACAAAGTACCTACTCATGAGAACTTTACTAGCTAATTTCTCAGCAACAAAAAAAACATGCTTAGATGGTGTGTCTAGATTGTGGTTATCATCTACTTATTAGTACTTTACCACCTTTAAAAGAACACGGTTATAGAGTCAAAAAAGTTAAATGCAGTAAGAAGTACATTATTGACAAGTGATCAGTTTGTTTTTATTATTTTTTTTTTATAAGTTCTAAATATTTTCTTGTTGTTGACTTATGAAAATATTTACTAAACAAAGTTTTTTTTCCTAAAAGCTGATAATATTTTTGCTTAGCAATACAGATTTTCTTAGTTCTATGACGTAAGTAGGTTTACCTACATTTGCAAATAAATTACAATTTATGTATTTCGCAAACCTTTTGATCTTGATTTTATAAAAATGAACTTTGAAATATTATTTCAAGGAAATATTTTAAAAGATAAGACTTCCCTGCTGATAATAATAATAATAAACCATGAAGATAGTTTTAGATCAGTGAAGCATGCTAGACTGTAATGATGTTACTTTTATAATTTAATTGTAAACACGTTTTAAATTTCAAAAATACAAATATGGCTATACTATGAATACAAATTTAAATTAATAGTATTTATTGTGCATTCATGTAACACCAAGTAACACAATCTCAATATCATTAAAGTTTGTTCGAAGAGTTAATGCAGATGCATTCCCTAGAAGTTTCGTTAATATACGAATACGAATAGTACAATCATTTGCTTATCTAATCTGTTGGTTATGATTTTAAATGTCATTTTTACACTGACAGCTTGTGGTACATGTACAAGACTGCCAATTGTCATTATTCTGGTAAAGAACCGACAATTTTTTCAAATATACAAGTATATGGAGGAATTTGTTCCTAATTTTTTACCCCAATCTTGAATTTGTTGCTTCACGTTTTGACCTTGAAATGCACTTTAACAGTTTCATAAGAAAATTAATCGCTCAAAAATGATCATATGGTGAAAAGATTAACACAAATTGAAGGGCTACTCCTCACCTTTTAAAGAAAAGTGCATATAAAATTTTTAGCCCAATTCCTTCATGGCCAAAACGCATTGTGGATCTTGTGGAACGTATTCCACTCAGCTATCTCGTGAAGTTAGCACCGCCATAATCTAAAACAATAATATTAAAATATAATAAAATTTCAAAAATACAAGTATGCAGGAATTTGTTGCTATTTTGTTGCTCATATGTTAAACCAGGCTCGAATTTGTTGCTCCACGATTTGACCTTGAAAATGCATTTTCAAGGTTGTAGAGGTTGTAGAAACAATTGTTAACTTTGTCAAGGAAAAGTTTTTGTAAAAACAAAGTGACTGAGCATTTAGCCTGAATTTGTTGCTCTTCAAAAAAGTGCATTTCTAATTTCTGCTCCAACTCCTTCACCCCCAAAAATCCAAAACAAATGTTGATGACGTCACTCAAATGCAGTTGGATACATAACTTCTAAGAACTCAACAATTTTCAGTCTCTAATTTGTTGCTCCACGATTTGACCTTGAAAAGGTCAAGTTTGTCATAGAAAGGTTTTTGAAATAAAAGAAGTGACTGAGTCTTTAGCTTGAATTTGTTGCTCTACGAAAAAGTGCGCTTCAAATTTCTGCTCCAACTCCTTCACCCTCAAGAAGATTTTGAAATTTTTGCATTTAAGTGCCGTCATCAAAATTTGTTTTGGATTTTTAGGGGTGAAGGAGTGGGAGTTGGAGCAGAAATTTGAACCTCACTTTTTCGTTTTAGATGCCGATAGAAAGCAGGATCACATGTTGTTTTTGTTTTACTTGTTAAAATGATTGAGATCCCAGATTCAAATGGATAATAAAATGCAGCTATTGATTAAAAAAAAAATTTTTAACAATCCAAAAATCTTTTTAAATTTTGATATGAAATAATATAACATTGCTTAAAACCCTTTGTGTTAAAATTTTCATCGTTGAATCACTAAAAATATAATAATAATAAAAAAAAACGGTTCTTTTGGAGGCACAGTTATTAATAAATATAAAAATGTTTTTTTTTTTTAATTAAAAAAGTACGACCTTGCATGTTGTTTAAAATATATAAATTTTAATTAAATTTATTAGAGCCGTTTTTGAGAAAACCAAGTTTTCTTTTACATATTCCTTTTATGGTATGGCAGGTACCGTTAATTTTGATCATAAAAAAAGTGTTGGACGCAACTCATGGCCACATGACTTGACGATCCTTAAATGACTAGACAACTATTTTATTTGCATCACAAATGAATTGTCATGAAATGGTTAAGTTGAAGTTAACGCGGGCGTTACTTCCCGGCCTATAAATCTATCATAAAAGTATCTTTAAAATTTATAAAATAAAAATAAAATTTATGACTTATTATAAAAGTTTATTTTATTTGCAGCAATCATACACCAACCAAAATAGTTGAACAAAATGCGATTTATTGTTCGCATTTTTATCAGCATTCATTAGTTGAGTTCAAGGAACTTATTATATTTATGGGTTTATGTATCTAGGTAGGTACTTGTGAATATATATTTATCTTAATCTCCATAAAAAAACAATTAATGGCAATTGGAAAATGGTTAAACGTCTGGTAAGCTATACGGTATTTAGTATACTTAATTAGGCATACATAGGTACCTATAAAAAATAACTTTGACAGGTGTTTATTTCAAACACATCCCAAATGAACAATCCTTTTGAAAAAAAACATCAAGGTTTAGTCATTGTGCGTTATTATTTTCTTGTAAATAAGCTGTCGACAGCGGCGTAAACAAAACACGTCACAGTCATATTGGCGTACGTGATCACAACATAGGATATTATGTTTGTTTATTATTTTTGTTTTTTATTTAAAAATTATGATGACAATGACAACAACATTTTTTTTGATGATGTTTGGTGTCATTTTTCATTGAAGCTACAAATATTCGACGCCTGTCATCATTACTACTTACATATATCAGAGTTTACTTTCGAAAACAAGTTTTAATAAGTTTTTTTTTAATTGAATTGAAAAAAAAAACAACAAAAATAACTATTCATGATGATCCCACGTGATTGTAAAATGTATATAATACAGTTCATTGTTTTGTTTTGATTTTGATTAACCTTTATATGAGTTGCACAAAGCATGCAATCAATTTTTTTTTGTTTATACTTAAAATTTAAAGTGCATAAATATTTTTTTTTAAGTAATAATCATCGACAGACTATCAATGGAAATTAATAGGTATACTCTTTACAAAAGACAAAGTCCAAGACTGATGATTATCAATAGTTTTGTAATTTTCTTCAAGTAAACGAAACCATGAGTAGTACCCACTTACATTATAGAGAGGAGTTCCACTTAATTAGAGGTTTCACTTAATTGTTGCTCATTGTTTCTCATAGTAGGTACCTATCTGCTAATTAGTTCATTATTTCACAACAAACAAAAAGAAAATAAACAAAAACACATTTATTAAAACTGTCATAATATTTCATTATTCATAAAGTTTCGATTTTATTTGCTGTCCTTGAAATTATTCTCTACAAGGGGAAATTTGAATACATTATGACAAGTTTTTTTTTAAGGTTATAAGAACTTTATATTCGTTGGAATTTAAGCAGAATTTATGTGGAACTATATTAAAGTAATAGGTAAGTTTGAAATTAAAAATTACGTTGCTTACTTGTGTCAGTAAAACACAAGAGTTACATTGTGCATGCTTCAATTTGTTCGTGTTTTTTTTACTTTGTTATACTAGGTCGTGTTGTCATTTACCAAAATAGCTTTGACACGCAGCACAAGTATGTAATATCTTTATTATTATTACGTAAACACGATTTTTTAACTTTACTTAACTGCTACGGATTTTAATAGTTTTTGTTTCATTTGCAAAGGCTATGCATTCTCCCTAATATAGAATTTTGTTTTTATTCGTCAAAGTTTTAAAAGCTCGGCGAAACTAGTAAATATAAATTTATTAACTTTACCTAACCAAAAGATTATCGAGGAAAATTCAGCATGATCCTCACTTAGCAGTATACATTTGCTTGGTTATAAGTAGATAATAAAATTTCAAATCAGCCCATTACCATTTGACGATGCTTTCTAGTACCCACTGAATTTCATTTGTTGTTACAATCATTGGAGATTTTGTTGCCATGGACAATAAATTTACGTCCCTTACTTTGGCGGACACTTTGTGGCGGAATCAAAAAATTGCAATTTCAGAAATTGAAACTAAATAAATGCTAATTTGTTCCGCAAACAAAATTTTAGCTTGCTTGGTTTTTAAGTTATTGAGTTTTCCGCTTAAATCAGTTTTAAGTTAGCGGAAAAAATCTTAAAAACAAAACAATAATTTTGGTTGGCATCCAACTTTGTAGCTTTTTAAATGCTTTTAAGTAGCATAAACTTCGTTTCTGTAGCTGCAATAGCTTTTTAGTTAATTTAAATTCCACTGAAATATGACTGAAGTAAGCGGACAAAAGTAGGTAAATTTTTGTTTTTATGTCTAAAATTGTAGCTTTTTAAATGATAATTTGTTGCGCAGTGTAATTTTTATAAAACTTTCAGGTTTTACATTATTTTTTTTCTTAGAATTCGTTGTTTTTATTAATATTTAATTAAAAACTGAAAACTAGATTATTTAACATATGTCTTCTAGCTTCCGAACAAAATTGAAAATTACAAAAAATACAATTTTAATTTTAATACATTTTGTTTTGAGGGGTCATTTGGTGCCTAAGTGATCGTACACGTACTCGTGCCTCAACATTGTTTGTTTCAAAATTTTATCATAAGACTTCCAATATTTTCTAACATTTTTAACAAGTCTTATTTTAATACATTGGAAGACAAATGTTTACATTTTTCGAGTAAGAGAACGTAGTACCTTCTGCATTTGATAAAATAATTGTTAATGGGTTCTGTTTGCTGAATTTTCAACTTATTTATACATATGTATAATTAAACTGAACAACAAGCTGCACAAGTGCACACTTTCTTCTTCTACTTTTTTCGTATTCATTCTTATGGCACTAAACATCATAACGTTTATTATTTTTAATTTATGTGGTGTATACTTACGATCTCATCACCGATTTCTTTCTCAAACCAAAACACATACCTAAAATGAAAAAGAAACAAAAAAAAACTTCCTTAAATAAAAGTTCAAATGCAAAATAATAAAATCTATTCTTAGCCAATTAGTATTTACATTATTAAAAAAAAAAAAATTCAGCTGCAAATTTAGCGCGCTTTTGTTCTAGAGGGTTAAAGTCCAAAACATTGTTATAATTTATTTGAAAATTATTTTGCTTTGGTAAAAACAAAACAAAAAAAGCAAACAAACTGGTTCTACGAAGAATAATGTTTGCAAAACATATCCCGCACGTTTGAAATAATCAAGTCACTAACAAAACAATTTTAATGTGTTCCACATTAATACTGAGTTATGGCTTAATGTTATTCAATATTTCAGATTAGTTAAGAAACTATGTACCAAGTGGCGATATTTAACGATACTTAAGTTATCCCTACAAACTTGAATAAAATGGATTATAGACTTCTAAGGAAGTTGATCTAGCTTTTATAAACTGATTTTAGCCGACGCAAGAATACTTTTTAACTTAGCGTGGAAAGTCGCGGAATAAATCGTAAATTCACGTAAAATATGCGCGGAATATCGTAGAAAAAAGCGTGGAATACTGGTAAGATATTTTAAAACTAGCAGAAAATAGCATGAGAGGATAATGAAAAAAGAAAATACGCATAAAAAGTGAACAAAATTCGGGAAAGAAGAAGCTAAAACATCATGGAAGAAGGGAAGAAAAGCGTGGAAAATTCCGGAATAAAGCGTCAAAAGTCACTGAAAACATGCGCGGAATTTCGTGAAAAAAGGCTCGGAATACTGGTGAAATATCTTAAAAATTAGCATGGAAAGTTATAAAACAAAGCACAAAGTATACCGTGGAAAAGCGAAAAAAATCACTCAAAAAAGCGGGGAAAGTACCGGAATTGAGTTAAACAGTATACGAAATACTGCGGACTATCGCTGTAAAGTGCGCGTAATACTGGTTAAAGATCGCGGAATATCGTGGAAAATAGCATTTGAAGTCATGAATACCTTAGAAATATCCGTAGTATACTGCATAGAAAATGGAAAAAAACAATGAAATCTTGGAAAGTGGAGAAACATATGCGAAATTTTGAGGACTACCACGGTAAATGCGAGGAATAGCGTAGAAAAAAGTCCATCAAAGAAACTATGAGTGAATGCGTTTTTTTATTTTCGTATAAAAAGCACTCATACGCCATACAGGTTTTTCTTTAAATTAAACTTTTTATTATGTTGTTTAACTGGGTTTTCAAGTTTTTTTGGTTTCAAAACTCAATTTTGTTTTAATTATATGAAAAGTACGTTTAGTGAACGCTAAATGAAGAGTAAACAATTACATCTCAAATTGCTCTTAATTAACATAACTTTTTTCAACAATTTAAATAACATTTTCATTTATTAGCACAATCTTCTTTTCAACCCAAAAATTAACATACTCATACATAATCAATAGAATAAACATTTTTTTTTTTTTCAAAAGTCAAATAAGTTGATGAGACATGAACAACACATAAACACGAGTCGATCCACGCCTCTTTTTTTTTTATTAATTAAGACGAAAGGCCGGACTGAGCAGAAGGTTAATTTTTAAGAAATGACTTGACAAAATTTAAAATATTTTTTTTTATTGTATCAATTGAGGGCTTGTTTTATCATTCAATCAATTAAAAATAGACGAGCCTTCAATTTATATCTAGTTTTTGGCTTGACAACCTAAAAATGTACGAACATAAAATGAGGTCATAAGAACAAAACTAGGCTAACTGCCTCAAATCTGATCCGGATTAGACTTTCTGTCAAAAATACATATTTTACAAAAACAATAAAAATATGCATGTATATTAGAATCACGATCGGATATGAGGAAAAAAAACACAGCTTAATCACTGTTTTAAAAGATTTATTTTTTTTGTTATTTTTGTTTACTGTTTTAATACCCATTTCTACCCATTTCTAGTACGCTTTAGTTTCGAAACACTATGCTACTTAAACTGTAAGACTAAATACGTGCTGCGATCCAAGTGCGACCAAGTTGTGCGTATTTTTTTATTATTTTTAGTAAATTATATTCTAGTATGAGAACAGAATTATTGTGTAGTTGACTTTTCTTTTTTTGTTTTATCGGAAATGACCTTCAATGACGTTTTTATTTGATATAATAAACAAAATATTGTTTACTCAATAAAGATAAGCAATCTATTATTGTCAAATTATTAAGAAAAAAGGAAAGAAAAAAACCCCCATATAAAAACTCAAATATACTTATGTGATATGAAGAATCTTCGAATATTCAGTATATCAATAAAAACAATTTCATTAAAAAAAAATTAAAGATTTTATCATGAAAAAAAGTTGGCGTAAGAAAAAAATGTAAACGAACACAGTTGCGGAAGTTTATAACAACTTGTGAAAATGTTACCTGTTTCAATATCTTGTTTGTATCTTTTATTATTTTTATTTCTTTTTCTCTATTTTTAATAAATTATGTTGTTTGACCTTTATCGTAAAATAGATGACTTTTAATTTTATTAAATTTTTGGTGTAAGACAAATGAAATCGTTTCTTTATTTTGTTTTTGTTTTTATTTTTCGTTTTATTTTTATTTTTCGTTTCATTTTTATTTTTCGTTTTATTTTTATTTTTCGTTTTATTTTTATTGTGTTATTCTTTAAAAATGGTTTTTATTGGTAAACTATAGATATAGCTAAGTAATGCAAGTTTCAATAAAACAAATGAATGTCAGAACATCAAAGGAACCATTATTGGGTCTCGTATAAATAAATTTCATTGGTGAGTAATTGTTTCCACTATTTTACTACTTTTGTGAAAAAATTATTGACAACACTGTGATTTTCGTTTTTGTCACTTTGGAAACAATTTTTTTAAAACATTTTCCTCTATTTGTAGAGTAATATAGTTAATATTCGTAATATTCGTCATATGAATCATCCAAAACCCTTAACTACCAAGTTTGAAGAAAATCGTTTAAACGGCTGTACCTGAAGATAGAGAAAGACAGACAGACGCACAAACAGACAGTATTGGTGAACTAATTAAATTTAATTTTACGAATCCTTAACTTGCGCTATAGAACGTGTATTGCAGGTAATAAACATAAATTGTCTTAAAATAATGGTATGAGCTCCTTGGATTCTTGATTCATACGCACCCCATCAGGCAGCACCTCCCCTCTTGATTGCTTTCTTCTGACGAAACGTAAAAAAATATTTTTGGTAACTTTGATACCCTCCTAAGTAAAGAAATGTTCAAAGTGTCAAAGTACATATTTATTTCTCGGGGAATCGCTGGGGAGGGGGCACGATTTTTTTTTTTTTGAGGAACAATAAAATGCAAAGGAAATCCTGATAATAATTATTTATCGTCTAATTTTCTATTGTTTGTTTAATATCATTTTTTTTTAAATATCTCCTCCCACCTAAACGGGGGGAACATATGCCCCCTTCTATACAATTTTTTTCTTTTTGTTGACTAAATCTACACGCTCTATCTTTTTACCACATTTTATGTAAACATCTAATATAGATGTCGAAATGAACGTGTGGATGAAAAATCTTATACTCGATAGTCGATACCATTACACCGTCTACCTACACGACGGCACATCATGTAGAGCGGCTTTTAACATGGTAACGAACTATTTAAATTCAACTTGTAAATATAAGCTAATTAAGTATGTAGAAAGTAGTCACTAAACTAAGACTTCACTTTAACAAAAGTGCAACAGGTTCTTAGTCACTTTGACATCATAAAACTGCAATTATTTCTGTCACAAAACTGGCGAAAATACAATTGACTTATGACATTTATGTAATAATATGAATGTACATTTACACGATGCTAAAAATAATGAAGCTTTTATGCACTATTAGTGGCAACTTGCCATAGAAAAAAAAAGTGCAAGTTCATTCTTATTTGTGGTTTGTCCTAATGTGGAAAATGATGTCAGCATCGAATTTGCACCACGAGGAACACACCGCCACACAGTGAGATGAAAAGGTATTCAATTTAAAATGAATGCCCTACTCTTCAATATTGCACGATAAGTAAAAAAAATCTCTGTTATTTTTGACACAGTACACGAAAAAAAAGTAGGTTTGTAAGAACAGCAGTATTTCTATATTAATTTAGGGTCGCTGAACAAAAAAATTCCTTCCATTTATTTTTATAAAAAAGCGTTTTCAAGATATGACAAACAAAAATGTTTTCTTATTCTTTTTCAGATACTTAGTACCATTTCCTTGGCAAAAAGGTAGAACAGTCTATTTTTTCGTTTTGAGTAATTAAGTTTTAATATTTAAACTTTCGCACTTCTGTGTTTTGAAAAGGAATTAAGGTAAGAATTAACAATAATTTAATACAATGCTGTATTAAATTATCGTTCTTCTTCCTCTTGGCATCAACAAATTTTTTCCCTGAATAAATAGTGAAAAAGTGGACATACATATATGTGTTATTACAGCAAAACTATAATGATTTGGTTCAAGTTATGTAAAGCTAGGTTCAAGTTATGTAAAGCTAATATTACACGATTTGTGTAAACACAAAAAATTGTGTTATTTTTGCACAAAACCATCTAAACGACATATTAGATGGCAGCAAATGGCATACACACACGATTTGTGTATAATTTGGTGTCTTCCAAATTGCGAACCAGATGGTATTGTGTAATTTAGCACAAATTTATGTGTATAAGTACACAAGTCGTGTGCTTAACTAATGTAATAGAGTACACCTAAGCTGTGTTCAAATGAGCAAATTAGTTTCGTGAGAAACGTCAGAACAGAAAACAACAACAAACACATTGGACAGCTGTCACGAATCTGTTCTGATCTGTTCTGACTCATAAGAAAGTATAGAAAATGCTGTTCTTTACTGTTCGAGACAGCACAGAAAAACCTCATTAAACAGCAAAAAGTTGTACTTTTCTGTTTCGAACAGTCTAGAACAACACCATTGAACACTTATTAAGGCAAAACCTTACTAGGTCAAAAACTCATTTCTTCTGCCTATATTTTTAATCTAAATAAAATATACTCGCACTTGATAATAATTTTTTTTCTTTTCAATGATTTCTGTTAATGGGACTACCAGTAATTAAAAAATCTAATATAAAGTAAGAGTTTTTATGTTTTTGTAATATCATTTGTTTTGAATCGTTTCGTTCAAATAGAACAAACATTTTTTTAATATTTTTAAACTAGCTACTTGCAGGTCAAAGATTATGTTATTACACAATACCGCAAATCATTCGTGCTCTACTTCCGAAACATAATAAAATAATACACATCCTATAGTATTTCTTGTAAGCAAGACTGTTAAACGATACATACAGAACTCATCATCAAACAAAATATATAAAAAAACAACTTAAAAACCACTTTACCAGTTCCATTATTATCTAAAATGTACGAGAGTAATTTCCAACAAGATGCGTTTCAGTTGCGTGCATTCACTTCATTCCAACCAATTACTAAAGCAATAAAATTACAACAACAACAAAAAAAACCTCGTCAGCAGCAGAGTTACTTACTCAAAAAGAATAACGATATAATTCGATGACGTCTGCCGGAGTCTCTCATAATGCACTACACAACACAGACTATACGAGTAAAATAATTGAAATCATTTGGACTTTGGACCTTATTTAAATAGACAGTCAACAAACCAGTCAGCTAGACGTGTATGTAGTTTTTTTTTATTTTTGTTTTTACTTTAAGTTGGATTTATGAAATTACACTCCATTTCATTTGAATTGGTCCAATTTATTAATGATTTTTTTGAATTTTGTTGACTGAAAACTGCTTTCAACTGGCTTTAAACTTGACAAAGATTAAGAAATCATTTTCGTGATTGCCATTTAGTAACACTAATTAATTATGCCGCACCAATTTTCCAGTGATAATCAGTAACGAATCAATCAATGAGCATTAAAGATATCAACCAAAGAAGCAGTGTTACAGAGAAACCCATAATATTACCGGATAAAACCGCAATTTTAATCTGTGATCACGGTATCATGGAGCGTTCTGTCACAATCGAATGTAACAGAGTGCTCCATGATACTGTATACCGTCTTCGTGACTTAATGGTGAAAACCCTTAATTTTATCAAGGAAACATGTGGTTTTATAAGTACAATGCGTGGTATAACCGCAATATTCCGTGATTTTACCGAGGCAAATCGTGATTTTAACGAGGCAAATCTTGGTTTTATCGTGACAAAGCGCGTGATCTTACTAGACAGGGATCTGTGACATTACTGATACGACCAGCAAAGGTACGGGAAAAATCCGTGATGTTATCGAGACAACTTGTGATCTTGCAGGGAGAAACCGCAACACGTTTCATAACAAGTATAACCAGCGATACCACAATTGTAGTAGATTTACAATGTGAACACTGCCAGGGATAGCCCGTAATTTAACTGGAGCAATCCGTTATTTGACATGTGAATGCAACGATTGAACTAACAAACAAGCGACCCGGAGTGTATGCTTAATGTATATCGATATTTCGATTCTTTCGTCTTTTATTTTATTTCAAGATATAGATACAAAGTGGGAAGAAAACATAAATATTTTTTTTTCATAGAAACAATTCATGATTGAACTAACAAACAAGCGACCCGGAGTGTATGCTAATGTATATCGATATTTCGATTCTTTCGTCTTTTATTTTATTTCAAGATATATGTACATAGATACAAAGTGGGAAGAAAACATAAATATTTTTTTTTGAAAATATAAAAAAAAACTCGTTTAACATGACACGAGTTGCAGGCTTGCAGGTTTAGCTAGATTAGCAATTAAACTTAAGGGATTCGTTTGACAACTACTTACTGTCTGCCATAAATAATTAAAAACAAAAGAATATTTTCAACAAATGACACCATGTACCTATGCATGATGGAAATGAATGTTTAATTTTGTTCACCACGAATGATCGACTATATACAAAACGATTAATTGAAGGCATAATTAATATTTAATTAATTTCAATTTACACGTTTTTAAGTCTCGTTTAAGTTTGCTTATTTCACCAGAATGTCAATCAATTACGCAAGAAGAAGGCTCGCCATTTATAAATTTATAAATTTTGACACATCGTGTGTGGTTCTTAAGTTTTTTTTTTTGTTTTCTTATTTCACAAATAATTTACACAAAGATAAGATAACAAAAAATAATTATTGGGCGCGGTTGTGTCAAAAATTCAACAAAAAAAAATGAGATAAAAATATCGAATACGTGACAATAGCTGTGTAGGTGTTCATTGAGGTTAATCTGGAGTCTGGGTTGTAAAACTTGTTGCTATTCAATGAGATAAACCAACTCTTTTGATTGCTGTTTTGTGGGCCTGTTTTTTTTAAGATAAGGATTTTATACGTTTCCTTGTAGGTATAATTTGACTTTTATTTAAAGAATTAAATATGTATTATAAAACCCTCTTGTAAATTTATTCTGCATATTGGTTCATTTCTTCCGATGTGACCTTTGAACCCACTGAACATTGTAATTTATTATTTTTATTATTTATTATGCAATAAAAAATATGCGCCCCCGGGTGGGCTCGAACCACCAACCTTTCGGTTAACAGCCGAACGCGCTAGCCAATTGCGCCACGGAGGCAGATAATCAAGGTTAGGCAGAATGCACACTTCACAAATCGATGTTTTTTCCCCCTGTTCTTGTAATGGTGGTTCTACTTCCATAAGTGAATGAAGGGGTGTGAGCTTTAATTTCAAATACCTATATTAAAATGCAATTTATTTTAATCATGGGTATTGTGACAGTTTGACAATTAAATTATTTAACTACTGTGGCATGTGCATTGTGTTGTTGTAAAGTTTATTAATAATCAGTTAAATGGACGCAAACGACATCCTTTTTTTTGTTAGCAGGTCAATTACTTTTATTGTGTTATGTTATGTGTTGGATGAAAAAGTGTTTTTGTTTTCCTTTATTCACATATCAATAGCTTAAGTTGAATCAATTAGTTGCGGCACGAGCTCAGTTTTTGTAAATCTTTTTTCAAATTGTTTGATGCATACAATTATTAGATCCCTACTTGGCAATTAATAAATTTGTTTTAACGACAGAAAGTGCTTTTGAACATAGGCATAATAGCTCAAACAGAACAAATCAATAATAAGAGCCTATAATTGTTTGCAATTTTGAAACTTTGTACATCCCTGAACAGTTCAAATTAGTTGAATAGTTAGATATATACACACAGCCTTATTCATTAGAATCTGGCTCTTAACAGATGAATAGTTATTACCTGCATAAAGAGGCCAGCCCATAGAATCTGTCGCGTGCGTTACGTCTACGTTTTCAACTGGCAGCTCGATAAAATACACACGTTCTTATAAGAAGCGACCCATAAGAACAGATGCGACGGAAAAAGTAGCCGAACATTTAACTTCATCAACAAAAAATTCGTTGACGAAAAGGACTCGACGAATTGTATGGTTTAGCCCCTTAAAGCCACCACCTATTCAACGTTGCAAAAATTCTTATACATTCAAACTTTTCAATTCATTACAGTAGCTTGTGTAGAATAAAGTACAAAACAAAGGAAAATATATTAGAAATAACTTTCATCTACATTCTACGCAAAAGTTTTATGAATAAGGTTGCGTTCAGAGGAATTCTAAGGAGTGCATAGCGTTACGCACACACTATAATACGTAACGTATATGAATACGGCTGACAGTGCATAAGGTTTTATATAACCCTTATGCAACGTTTATGTCAAATAAAGTACCGAAAATGGGAAATCTAGTACGTTTTTATGTAATGAAACAACTCCAGGCGATTTTAATAAAAATAATCAATATTACAGAGGTAGGTATTTGTTTAAGAAAAATTGATTTTATACATTCATAAAATTAATTATTCAAAATAAGAATATTCCCGAAAATATCCCGAATTTTAACGATTTTGAAAATAATGCACTCACATAGCAACCTTTATGACACATTTAATTTGATTACACCCTTAACCATGGCTCCAAAGTAAAAATTGGGATTGCTTTTGTCCGTTTGTCATATGGAGATAGTAGTCGTAAATACTCTTATTTGAAGATGAACATAAACTTTTGTTTAAATTTTTGTGACTACACTTTGTCAAATTAATAAAAAAAAAAAATCGAAGCAAAGGCAGCACGGATCTGCTAGTATACTATAAACCTCTTTTCTTGCTAAATAAACCTGCCAAATAAATTATGAGTGGCAACTGTATTCAAGTTGTAAATATAAGTTGTATATGCACATTGGATTCAGTCCGCCGATTTATTTTGACGTCTTTGTGCTTTATCTCACTCCCTCTGTATTGCGGATTTTTAACCTTTTTTTAAAAAATCTATGGACTTTTTTTGACATTTGCTATTTTGACATTTGTTGTTTCCTATGTTTGTCTAAGGTTAGAGAGAGAAAAAATATAGAAGTTATGAAAATCCATGTGTTCACACAATTTTGTGTCTGAACACAACGGGGTAGACTTACGTCAAAATAAATCGGTTGAGAGAGTCCAATGTGAACATCGTCTTTAATATGTTAAACTTCAAATCAAGGTTAAAAAAAAAATATTTATGTCTTCATGTATGACATGAAGGCTTAAATTGGAATTCAATGACACACGCACAGAAAAGTTATTGAACTTTCTTCTGTCCATAATATAGTCGTCAAGTTTGTTTATTTTTAATTGATGACGGAAATGCAATATTAAATTGTGGTCGCGCACGCACGCACTGTTAATGTTGTTTGAAATATCTTTTTGATATTCCATTATAATGGACTTTGATATGGATAACGAGGTTAGCTAAATGTAGTCATCTTCATCAAAAAGTATTATTGGATGCACAAATACATTGTAATTGAAAAATTAAGTAAAGAAAAATATAACATCAAACAATTTAATTACACAACATAAAGAAAAATTATATTGTATGAATGTTAAAAAGAGCAACAAAATTATTTTTATTCAACAATGATTGAGGTATTTGCATAGCATGTTAATTGGAATATCAATAATATCTTTTTTTATTTATTTTAACGTATTAGAGTGGTCGGCTGCAAAATCATTTATGTAACTCATCGAGATATTAGATGACACAGTCCTTTCTTTGGAGCAATTAAAGAATCAAAATTTGAGGCGCCTCTTTATTCATTAAGTTAAATTATGAATTTGGGGTAGTAACATCTCTTAAAATTGAGATGTTTTCTGGGGCAAAAGTAAATTCATACAGTACAGTACACTATGATTGATTTAGTTAAGAATGTGTTCGAATTTTTCTCCCAGCTAGCGTTCACTGGCCAGTTTATGACGGGAACACGTTTTTACCATTTCACCACTGTTTTTTTAAGATTAAGGGATTAAGATTTATTTTATGGTATTATAACCACTTAAGTATAGGTTCTTACATTTCAACTTAATGGTCTAAGAGCTAGCGACGAAAAATCAAAAACCCTCTAGCGTAAGTCGAAAGTGGTAGCGGAGCGGAGTGAGGGTGGTTTGAACAAGCAAATTTTTAAGCACAACAACGAAGCTGACAATTTGGGATAACATAGTTTATGTGATTCTGTGAAGGGAAACAAATTGGCAGAAGGGTAAGTAAGGGCAAAGGGTTGCCAGGTGTCAACAAATCAAACACAAAATACAAAAAAAAAAAAAAACCATTAAAAATAAACCTGATGAAATACAAGGCTGAAAATTCGTAAATTGCCAGAAGACAGTGAATTCGAAACCTTTGAATAAACTTATAAAAAAAACTTCAAAAGGTACCAAGCTGAAAATTAATACATAAATAGTTGTTGCCAATATGTATAATTAAGAAAAAAAAATGGAACAAGCTAAGTCGGATGTAAGGGTTGCCAAAAATCAGCAATGTACAAAAATTAAAAACAACTTAACAAATATGTCTGATTACATACAAAGTAGAAAAGCGGTGTTATTATAGCCTTGCTTACGTTATAAAGAAACGAGATTGACAGAAGTGTAAGTTGATTAATTGAGTTGCCAGAATCATCAAACCAATATTTTTTTTTATTTACTAAAAATAAAACCTGATGAGTTACGAAGCTGAAAATTGGTGTCCACATAGCTATTTATTAATATTATTTAAGGATTACAGAAATGTAGATACAGAAGTAACGTTGCCAGACGTCAACATACCAAAAAATTTAAAACAATTATTAAAAAAAACGGTGTAAGATACAAAGCTGAAAATTGAGACCATAATAGCCTTCATAATAGCGTTGATAGAAAAAATCGGCGAAGTAGAAATTGAGGTTTAAAGTCGCCAGATGTTTTATGAATTTGTTAAACAAATGTGCCCTTAATTATGACACTGAAAAAAAAGTCATATCAACTTGAGCAAAAAAGTAGTTGTAATTTAAAGGTTGTGATATTTTTAAATAGACATATTAATTGGTCCTCTATTTATTAAAAATAAGAAATACCGTCAAATTGTTATAATTATTAAAATAAGATCATTTTCATTACAGCAAGTCAAAAAGTGACTTAGTTTACTTTAATAATTATAATAATTATTTATTTTTATTATTAATAATTAATAATTATTATAATAATAAGGCACAAATGATCTATTTTATTATTTGCATACAGAAATAGAAATGCAAATTGTCCATACATATATTAAATTATTCACAGACCACATCTAATAATAATTTCTATTATTGTCCTCGGAAAATGCCCCACTTTTTTTTTGCTAATCTACATATAAATCAATCTATTTTAAACTTCTATCCAAAGTCCAATACACATTCTATATTTTCAGTAGCAGTTGAGTCAATATTTAAAAAAAAAAAAATACACCCCCAACAACTAGCGCGGGGTCTATGAATTTTATCCATGTAAATGTTTGTACCTGCAATCTACACACTTATTTATATTATTTTTTAATTCTAAATAAACTTCACGCTTGAGAAATGGAAAGTTGCCACACACAGAGATGCAAATAAAGTTAAATCTGTTTTTAATTTCTTTTGCTAGAACTTTGCGCAATAAAATGTAAACAACAAAATTTTCATTATAAGGTATCTACTACACGTGTTAACCTAAGAAGAACTACACTGGTAGGAATAGCAGCAATTGCCCCATTCAAAATAATAAAATTGTTGTTCTTATAGTTTCATTTATTAATTTCTTATTCATTCACTTGCAAATCAATTGAATAATAAAATAAGTATTTGATTCAATAATTATGGCTTATATGCTTCTTATAAATAATAATAAATTGTTAAATACGTAGGTAATTCAAAATAACAAGTGGTTTCTAAATTTCAAGTGATATGTTTTGAAGTGAGATACTTATTTTTAGACAAAATTTCTGTTAATCAACAAAATTCTTAGGATTGATTGCTTATTATAGACAAGAAGTCTGTTCTGGCAGTCAATGTTATTGGGGGTTGTTTGTTAAGTTAAGATAAACAAAGAGCTTATCTGTCAAAAAGGAATGATAACAATACATTAACATTATTATTATGTAGGTGAATGCACGTTTTTTGATTAGATTGAACTGTTTTGGTTGTCATTTTATTTTTGAATCTTGTGTGAAAAGATGCAAATTTTCAAAAAAGCTTGGATTAGTATAGGTTTGAGAATCTTTATACAACTTTTTGCAACCCTTTTAGTCCAACCTACGAATAAGACTTAATTTAAGTGCAAAAAATTAATTATTATATCAAATGGTAGGGGTTACCCCAAAGTCCCCACAATACTCACATATTTTAAGCGGGAATAGAGTGTGCACAGTAAAATTATACTAATCTAAGAGATTTTGGGCTGCTGAGTTCGAATCTGAAGTCAGAAAAAATCGATGACGTCACGTTTTTGTTTTCGTTTTATAGTAATATTGTTTAGTTTAAGTATATATGTTTAGTCTATTTGAGATTGTTAACTCTAATTGATGCAAATAAATAAACAAATAAATAAACAAATAAATAAATAAGGTGGTATTTTCGTGTCAAATTATGTCGAAAACGTGACGACATAGATTTTTTCAGACTTCAGATTCAAATTCAACAATTCAAAATCTCTTACGGCCAATTTCTTGACAAAGTTCTAGCTCTTAAAACTCGGTTTAAGGAAAAATTTGAACTCAAATTGTTTCATTTTTATTTTTTTTTTTTCATACGAAAAACTGAGAGCTAAAAATAATAGTTTTAAACTGATTTTAGAACTTTGTCAAGAAATTGGTCGTTAGATAAGATTTTGGGGTCACAGGAAAAATTATACCTAATTTTATTCAACATTGTTGAATTGCATTATTTCGCTTTTAGTAGTTGTTGCCATTAAAGTAAGTTGGCAACACTATAACTTTAAAATTGTCAATTTTTTGAATGAGGATCAATTAGTAAGATCTCGAAATTACTTATGACTCACAAAAAATCAAAATAAAAGTCCAAAAAATAGCTCTAAGAGCGAACGCTAAATTGTGTGAGTATTGCAGGTTTGCAGGCTAAAATAGTTAGTTATAACTAAATTATGCAAAATTACGTTGCATTCGGTATTTAAGGACCTACTTTGCATAAATTCAGCCAAAATTAAAAAGATATTAGAGAATGATTTTTTCCGGTTTATCGTTTTAATTGCTTGTTTCGGCAGCCATATTGGAGCCGTCATTTTATAAATAAAAAAAATTGAGAGACTTTTTGTATTCCCCATAATGAAATCTGTAAGTGTATTAAATTTCATCAATTTTTGTCAAGAAATGGCCACGGAAATAAATTTTGTCGCTAAACTTAATAAAAGCACCACTGATTAATAGTTTTGTAACAAAGCATTTAGCAGTGAAAAAATTCGACCATAAACATACAAAAAAAAACGGTTTTTGACATGCTTATATTAAATTATCTCAAAGCGTGACGTGTTAGTGTAGTTTTGACAAAAACAAAATTCAAAGAAAAAAAAAATGTTTCCTTATCAATGATTTAGTATAAATTAAATACCCAAATCAAAAATGACTTCTTGGGTTCACAGTTCTAGCAAACAATAAAGCAACAACTTGCCCTATTACTATGACATAGACGGTTCGCTAGACATAGAGGTATCACTAAATCAGCGACATAAAAACACGAAATAGATTTGAACTTTTTGAGATAACTGCCACGTGCTTCCTGACAAGTAGTCAAAATATTATATGCATGAAGTTTTGTAGACCACCTAGTATTTCGTTCCCAATTGAAACAGCGTCATCAGCATGAGGTACAAAAAAACTCTAATTTTAATACTAGAGTAATATCTCGTGACATATAACGTGAGTTGCACAAATCAATTTTGTATGCCAAATATGCTGAACGATGATGTTCCGCAATCAGCAATAAAATTATAAGCTTATCATGAACTTCTTGCAACCGCTAATGCACGTACTTGCAACTTTCCACATACACACATTAGATTGTAAAAGGTAGGTTAAAAAATCAAATATGATAAGCATATTTAATTCAAATACCATGCATAGAAGTGCAACTTTTATTTAAGAAACGACAATGATCATCAATGTCAAAGAAAGTCTATCAGCTATTTCTATCGTGATTGTGACCTTTAAAACATCAATTTATTTTTTTTAAAGAAAAAAGATTATCACAAAGATTCGATTCATCTTAAGAAAATCATTATGAAAACTTTGATTACGCCATGGTTATTTGGTATTTCATCAGAATATTAACTGATACGGACTTTGGGCTAAAATTAATATGAAAAAAAAAAAACAACAAAGATGCAAAATGGTCAATGTACTTCAAGTCTTCAATGAAAAAGTTATTCCATACATTTTTTGGGAAAAGGTGAACAGATAACGATAAGACGCTCATCACACGCGTTGACATTGACGTCAAAATGACGTTTTTGAGATACAAAATTTGATGTTTATATTGCCGTATTATTATAACGTAAGGCTACTCTCTCGTGTTGAAACAAAATTGTGTGAACACAATGGATTCTAATAACTTAGATATTTTTTATCGCTCCAACCTTAAGGCCTTGTCAAACAGAGCGCATTTTGAATTGAAGAATTTAGGTTAGATGCATAAGAGGGATTTAACTCATTTTTTATAGGTATACCTACTCATAAAATATACTAACAGAGCAATAAAATATTTATTATTTGGTCTTGTATACACAGATGCTATCATAACTATTGAATTCATTTTTTTGCCTATTTTATTTAAAAAAAAATAATATCAGATTGTCAGTCGTATAAATGCAACAGTAAACATTCTGTGTTTTTTTTTATTGTAACTCGAAAGAATGGTCCTCAGATTCTAGAATTCATTGTTCTATTCCATTAAATCATGTCGATGGGCTATTATTTGAAATTTGTTACGAGTCAACTCGCACGTACGCACTTTTGGATTGTTTGTAAACCAATAAAATTGGAAAAAAAAACTATTTGTGGGGGTTCACATTGAACAACACCAACATTAGCCTGTGTCATGTTTACAGATTTTCGTTATTGAACACCAGTCGAATGACCGTTGAAAAGCCGTCGTAAGTAGTTCAAACGTTTAAATATTTTTCTCGCTTTAACAATTGCTTGTCAATGTGAACTCTTGAACTGTAGTTGGACAAGGATGAATTAAGTGAAATGAATTGAAATATAAGAATAACAAGAAGAAATAAAAGTGTTTCTATGCGCTGGTTTTGGTAAAAATAATACTAGAAAATGTTGCAAGTTGAACGAAAAAAATCTAGTTCGCTGGACCACTAATATTGATGTTTTTTTTCCAGTTAATTTGGGAAAGTCTCCACTCTCTTTTCGCACATAATTAAATCCGCCGTCCAGGTACACTAATTTAACTGCTCGCAAATGCCATTTGAGTTCATTAAGTTGTCTTCGTAGAAAACACCGAAAATTTCTTTTCGCACGCGTAAGCAGCATACTAGACTTTGTGTTTTAAGTACGCTGCTGATGCGAAACAAAATGCTTGCAAAAACTTTGCGAAAAATATCCATGAATAGTTTCTCAAATTGATAAATGAAGCCAAACGCAAAAAATCACCCATAACCTGGATATAAATGAAAGAAACAACAAAAAAATAACTCACATGTCATTTTTCCGCACATAATTATGCGCTCGGTAATTAATTGTATGCGAAAAAAGATTGGAGACTTCCCAAAATAAACTCGTATAAAACAATTTTGCCGGTAGAAAACGGAGTACTGTATAACAAAAAGCAAAAAGTTCACATTTTGCGTTGGTTGGTGTAAGCTTTAAGTAGAGAAAATTATGTGGTGGCGGTGTTAGACAAAATTCCAAGAAATTCCATCCATTCTATTTTTGCTCGTTTCATGCCTTGTGTAAACTTTATTCTGTTTATGTCGATCGTGAAACTAGTCACAAACAAATAAATTGCAACGTTTAATAGCAGACTTATTGTGGTTGTATCCCGGAGACCAAATGACAGATTTTTCCCGGCAAATATCAATATCATTTGAAAACCATCAGACCGGCTGTCATTTTTCCATTTTGACAGCTCGTCGTCCGGTAAGTTAGTCAGTGTGAACCCCCTTTTGAAGCTTCTCGCACAGACGTCAGTCTCAACACAAAAAAAAAAACAAAAAATTCCAGCTCTCATCAATTGTTCAAAACAAAATAACTTTGGGCATAACAATTATTGTATCAGCTACACTTAAACGCCCCTATTGAGGTATCCGTCAGAGCGGAAAATTCTCCTATTTCATCCGTATCGGAGATAGATTATTTTTTATAAAAAAAAACAGAAAACACCAGTTTTATTTGCTCAAACAAATACAAATGAACAAATCAATGAACAAATGTCAGAAAAAAAACTGAAGTGTCAAATTAGAAAGAGACAAAGAAAATTCTTCGAAAAGCGTCATTATAAGGGGGGTTCACACTGACTAACTTACCGGTCGCCCAAATGACAGCTCTCTCCCTGGGACTGTCACTTTTTCCATTTTGACTGCTCGTCGTCCGGTAAGTTAGTCAGTGTGAACCCCGCTATACATACAAAAACAGGCGCGTTCTACAGAGAGATCTCTGATAGGTCCGAGATTTATAAATGGGAAAAATCTCAGCTGTCAATTTCATGTATTCTGCAGAAATTTATAATGATTTCTGACAACAAATGTTTGGATTCATTTCCCAAAGATTTTTGTTTGTGGCGACTGAGGACTGGCCTTAGAAGATAATCGAGATCTCCAATATTTCAACAAAAATCTTATTTAAGTCAAACTTCCCAGTTAAACAAAAAACTAATCGATTTTTCTTATAACAAACTTACCGTTAATATTTCCAACAGGAACAGCTGCTTCCGCCATTTCGTTCTTGTTATTGTTACTGTTCTCGGCGATGTTATTAACCTTACCGTAAACAGCGATTGGGGCCATTTCAAAATAGGGTTGTTCACAATATTAAACCGGCAATTAAAGTAAAAATAATAATTTGCCTCGATTGTGTAGGTACAGCTTTTTAATAATATTTTTGTTGTATTATAGTATTATGCGAAAATATTTTCTTGCACTGACAATTTTTTTTTTAAGGTATTTCGAGGAAAAAGAAAACTGGCAAAAGATAATTCTTCTAGCCACACTTGAACGCGAATGGGAATAATAAAACTTGACACGTTTTTTTCTGTTCGAATGAATGGGTACAAATGTGTTTACAATGTGAAGGCAATTATTTAGCTCTTTTTCAATTGGCAAACTTTTAGAGATAAACAAATTAAATATACCCAGATACACAAAGATACAATTTAAAAAAATAAAAGAAGAAAACAAAAAAAAACCAAATCAAATTATCACTTTATTGAAAATAAATTTAGCACAAATCTGTTCAGAAAAATGATCGGAGCTGGTGTGACGTATTAAAGTTTGTAAATCTTTCCTCATTCCATGTAATAAGCGACTAGATCGGCATCTACCTCCATTCAAGTGAAGGACCAAATTCTTTCGGTTGCAATCACAGGTGTTTTTTAAACAAAAAGATTCTTTTTTAGCCAGCTTAATGGTTTTTATTTTAAGCACTATACTTTTCGCACAATAAAGCACAAAAATAAAAGATTTATAATTGGGGATAAATAATGTTAACAAAGAAACACCGATCGATTACGATCGAACTAAGCAAAAATCAAACGATAACTAAAAACAAACTGTCACCACGCTCTTTGATATATACCTTTCCTTTGCTAAAAACAAAAACAAAACTACTTAATGTTTCGGTTTCCACTCATATTTTTTCTCGTTTATTTTGGTTTAACATTTTCATGCTCAAAAAAAAAAAAAATACGAAAAAATACCGATCGCAGAAGAACAGAAGAAAATTGAAATAAAAAAAAATAAAAACAAAGAGAAAAATTCGAGAAACTAGGTCGAAGGTGATCCCAATTGAATTTCAATGATGAAAATGGAAATGGGGAAAATGTTTGCGCTTTTTTTCTTTTCTAGAAAAAAAAATATAAACAGATAACAGAGAAGGAGGTGTGTTCTTTTTCGAATTCGAGTGATTTATATTTGTTGATCGAATGAGATGGCGATCGAATTCTTGCGAGAGCAATCCACTCTGACGAGCTCTGAGTTTTTATTTCGATACGAAAGGGGCAAAGTCCATTTACTCAGAATTTAGGTATATTTTGAGTTAAAACAAAGAAACAAAACAACTATAAGCTACAAGATCTTTGAGTGCACTCCACGACATGATAATAAAAATAAAAAGTAAAAACATGGTTCTTGTCGGGGTTGGTACAAGCAGTGAAAAAAGAATAACAAAAACAAAGCTGGAGTTCTACGTATACAATACTTATACGAGACCATATGCTTAGGTTACATATAATTATTGTTGTAAGGCACGCAAGGATGATCGTGTTTCGTATTCTTTTATTCGTGTTTGTAGCAGGGCAACAAAAGAAACAGATCTCTTTATCCATAATTTTGTTGTTGCACATTTTAAATTAAGGAGAGATTGCCTGTTATCTGTGGTGTATATGTTTGGTGTACATGCAAAACAATAATATTGTGTGTGAGCGTGTGCATATGTTCGTAACAAAACACAAGGACAAGTTGTTAGTGATCGGTGCTAATGGTGGCCAAACTGTTTTCTTTTCCGGTGTCATGGGAAACTTGTCAACAGCTCATGAAATGGCCGCATTCACATAAAAATCTTAAGCTATCCAGATACCTTTCTGTTGTTGTAATCCTATGTTAACTAACAGCTGACTGAAAAAAAAGTGGCAAATATACTGGCAGCGAATGTATCTTGGATAGGCTATGCGAATGTGAACGCTGCCAATGGCATGCTGGATCTTCGTAATAGGTCAGTTCAGATTAACTCAGGTCTGGAGAAACTCTCTTTTTGACAATGCTACAGATGCAAATATGTATTTAATAACTGAACTTATACACAAGAGTTTTCAGGTCCAAAACAAATTTGAAGTAAAAATGTTAAAAAGAGCTTTAATTTGGTAAAGAAAAGAGTGATGGAAAGTTGTCGAAAATATTGGGCCATATTATAAATAAGTTGTTAATCTTTAATAAGTTGTTAATTTGTCTTTCCTAAGCAAAGCTAGAGTTTTTCTTTTGCAGAAACAAATTAAACCCACTTCTTAGTTTAAACTGTCTAATTCTTTATGTTAAGACCTTAGACCTCAGTTTAAATAGACTCGGGAAGATAACTTGCAGTTCTACTATTAAAAACAAAACATAAAATCACTGAAAAAACAGTTCTCTAAGAAAGCTGTAAAAGACTGGAGTCAATTGGTAATGCAGTCAATTCAGTCGCAGTTAATTGACTTTAATTTTAACTGCAAGTTAGTACTGCTACTAAGTATTTTAACTGCAAAATAAGCAATTAAGTAAGAAGTAAGTTAGTAAGAATTAAAATACTGTTTGTGCAGTCAATGAAAGCAGTTTATTGACTAAAAATTAACTAGCTAGAGTACTTTTTGGCTGGTTTTAGTCTTCTAGTCAGTATAAAGTTTTTTTTATAGGTACTGTTTCATCGGGGGCTATCGTGAATAAATAATTCCCTTGGAATGTTTCCCTCGTCAAAAATTACAAATGTTACCCTTGGAATTTGTTAGTATCGGGAACACAATTTCCAGGGAAATTTATCTGTCATTTCATACATAGTATTATTTTTTGTTCAATCTTTAGTCAAATTGTAAATATCAAAATTGTTTATCTAGCTGAAAGCCATGGGGGCGTTTATCTTAGACTGGAGGGTTTTATCCTTTGATATTTGCCAAGGATAAACCAGTCTTTCTTAGTAAAGGCTTGGACAGCGTCTATGAATTCGACCCATTGTTCAAAATATAGATGATTCAGTCGATAGTAATTTTCAGAGTTACGTAAATCAAGACCATTAGCAAAACTAAATATTGTGTGGAGACAATCATATAACGAAAATTTCTTGTTCTTGGCGAGCCATGCTCGCAAGCATGCGACGTCGCTAAAATAAATGTCAAATTCGTCGAACCAAAAAGCAAAAAACGTTTGAACTTATAGACGATTCGCTGAGCTACGTCATTCTGTTGCCGATTGGCAATGTCCATACAAAAATCATCTGTCAGCGTCAAGCGTCAGTTTGTTGCTTATGCAAAACAGTCGCCTGCTTTTAAATTTTCAAAATGCCCATCTAAACCTTTAATTCCATTCATCATTGATGCTCTTCTCTCACATATAGGTAGCGCTTATTCTCCTTTCAATGCAAAACTGCACCTTGCATGCAGCTGCTTTTTTGACATTTCAACCTAAAAGCAAACAAAAATCCGAAAAAAACAACGGAGGAAAAACATAAGAAAACATCTGTCGCCCACACTTTAATAATCTCCCGTGAAAAAAAATATTTATTTCCATTTAACTCTCTAAAATCACATTCCAAATACAATGTCCAACATAAAAAATCATTCCAAAGAAAACCGTAAAACTATTTCAAAAATTGAAACCCATCGTACGTGCACGGTTCCATTGAAAAAAACTCTAAATCCCTGCACTGTAATTAGACATCCAATCACTGCAAACGATTTGGGTGATGAATTGACAAATCTCATTTACACAGAGGCCAACAAAGAAAACAAGGGTGGTAATTACGATGAACCCATTCTGAACACAATTCTAGCATTGGGTCGACAAATGCAATCTCTGCAACTCGATAGACAACCTATGCGAACCCTGTGCACTATAGATGACCTCTCACCACGATCAAAGGCTGTGGTTATTCCAAAGGTTGTAGCATCAAATAAGTTGTATATTTTATTTATTAATTTATCATTACAATTTATTCTTAAACAGATCTCAAAAAAACTTAACTTTCCCCATGACAAGACTGTCTTTCGCAATCTCATTCCAATCAATGTCAATGACTCCATCTTGCTACCGAAAAAGAAATCCTCACTTCGCAAGAAGTATATAAATCATAAGGTTCCTACACCTGATTTAAGTGATTTCTTGGATCCAATACCACCACTGGAACACATTATACCAGAGCCTGATATCGATTTAATACACAACCCGATCGATATAAATGCCTTTGAGGAATTTTACGAATTTTATTGTGACGTTAATCCTCGATGGATTAGAGACGAATACTTATTATGATCTCATGGAAGAACCTCAATCAATTAAATCTTAAAGTACAAAATAAAAATATACAAATAAATGTGTGAGATTTTAATTTCCATAAAAAAATACAATGTTTTTTTTTTTTTTTGTTCTTCAATCTTTTGTGCAGTAGGTCTAAGAGCTGTTTTTATTTATATCTTACAATCTAAAATTTGGTATCTCATTTTGCTATGTAATAGTAGATTGTGGATTTCTGGTAAACAAAGTCTACTTCGCAGTTATAAACGGCAATCGTGATTTTTTCTCCGAGTCGGTAGTGTTGGGGCTCTCATCTCGATGTTTTCGTTCTCGTTTACAGTCAAACTCATCTTCACCGCTTCCGTTTTAATACTTCTTGGACTCCAGTATGTACTGCTTAGTACTTCTTACTGCATTCAACTACGTTAACTCTATTCTAAAAGTAATTTGAAGTTCTTTACTGTTCTTCAAAGGAGCAGAATGTTATGCAACTAATGTCACTAGCATAAGCAGAGCTGAACGGACCTTTGAAAAACTGTGAGTCCTGTGGTCACTTCGTGGTTGCGAAAAGTAGCTTGACGTTCGATTTTAAACTTTTACAGACTTTGACGGAGCAACGAGATTTCTTTATTGCCACCCTGCACAAGCAAAAAGTTTGGAGGGATGTCGTGATTTAATTATCCTAAGAATGATGTGTATTGATTTGATATTTTTGGATGAAAGTGTAACATTTGATCGATGATTGACATGCTTCCCCTAATGCCACACTGATAAAGGGCGATTAGGTCGTTAGAGCAGTTTAGAGCATCTTCTTTCTTGATAATAGAGCACACAATGTCCAGATTGGTATTTTTTGGTACATAGTTTCACTCCACTCCCAAAATTTCCTGTCGGCTCTTAGACTATCCTGGTAGTCTATGTTATTAGTAGTAACTAGGATTTACCACCTTTGTCGTCCAGATCTTTGAATGCATCCAATGACTCCTTATAGGCATTTGTAATGAAATAAGTCGGAGTGGCCCATATAAAGTGTTCACTAAGTAGTTCAGCCTAACTGAAACAAGTGACGATAACTTCTTGGGATTCGTTTGTAGCGTCACTGATCATTCGCTCTTCATGCCCGAGTTTAACATAGGTTTCTAACCAATAAAACGTCGTTCCACAGTTCGAACATGTTGTCTTGGTTATGAATGCGTAGCAGAATCGTACATTGGATTTTCCTTTTGAACACGCCACGAAGTTTTGTATCCTTTTGAGGCAAAGTCGAGGATGCTTCGGGTTGAGTACAACTTATCACGAACAACTAACTCATCACATCGGACAAGATGACAAGAACAATATTTGATGTAATAAAAACTTAAAATGTAAAATGTACTTAATTTCCATTGGTCATTGAGCCAAATAAACTTCAAAATAAAAAAATGAGCAATCTTCCTGCTTGGGGCCACTATAGGATTTGGAATAAGTCCGGGGTTGGGTGTATGCAATGTCATCGTCCGTATCACCATGGAGATATTATTGCGTGTGTTTGTAAAAAAGCGAAGTACATTTTTTTAGAGTGCATTCGGTTGAATTCTTACTTACTTTAGATGGCGCTTACAATCCAGGGTGGATTTCGGCCTTAACAAACAAACTTCAACAACCTAGCTAAGCTAGTTACAACCAGTTTCGCACACCAAGTTGGTTTAGGTCATTAACCACTTGACCGCGCCACTTAAGATGAGGTCTTCCTCTTTACGTCGTCCGTCGGGTTTTGGATGCATACACTCGCCAGGCTGATGCGTTGGTGTTCCTACACTCAAAACCCAGCCATATAAATCGCTGTATTCTCAGTTTTTGTACAAGCTCGATGTCGCTCTATTTTCTATCGATGCACTCTGGACAAAATATCACTCGAAGAATCTTTCCCTTAAATAATCCCAGCTGGTTTACATTCGAAACTCAGTGTCCATGCCTCTGCCCTATACTGCAGGATTGGGATAATTAAGGTCTTAAAAAGGGTCTCCCTGGTTCTTAGAGACGACTTTAGTATATAAATACCTTCTAAGCCCAAAGAAACAGCGGTAAGCGAGTGTGATTCTTCGTTTGCTATCTACACTGATTTCGTTGTGCGATTTATTAGTAGATCTCAGGTAAACAAAGTCTTTGACTATTTCGAATTTGTAACTGCCTATTGTCACGTTTTGAGTTTTGACCCAGTCGACGGTGTTCGGTCTCTCTTCTCGATGACAACATATACTTTGTTATCCAAGCCCCTCTTTACCGCCTCCGTTGAATACTTGCAAATGCTCCACTGACAGCTCGATTCGATCTCCCAATGATGACAATGTCATCAACCTAAGCCAAGAGTTGAACGAACTATTGAAAAATGTTGCCTCCGGTGTTGACTTCTGACTTGCGCACAATTGCCTCAAACACGATGAAAGATTGCATGGTAGCAGAAAGACCAAGATTTTTTTTATAATTTTTCTGATAACTGTCACCACTTAAACTGACACTCATTTTTCCATTCATTCCTTTACACATCACATCGTCAATTAAATAAAAACAAAATTACTTGCTCCAATGGTTACTTTCGAGGATTTCAAAATTTAAAAAAATATAAATTATCGAACAATAACTTAAACACGTCGCTACGTTTCCAACGCAGTTCCACATATCTAATTGAACAGAAAAAATGAATTACTTACCTTATTAAAATTAATTCCAATTTCAATACGTCAGTCGCGCAATTTCTCCTTTTATTCTTATTCTTTAAAATCTTGATTTTTCTTGAAAACTAAAGAATCTTCTTTTTTTTTTTAATTTGTCTAGAATATTAAGAGAAAAAAAACTGTTAAATTGGTTAAATTTATGACAATAACTTAGTGTATTTTATTTAAACTTAAATTCGAAACATTAAAATCACCTCTCTCTGTTTTGTTAAATTATTTTCTTAAAAAAAAAAATAATTCACACGCACACACTTTTGACTTAATTTCTATCTTCGTCCTCTTCGTTTCATTTATCCCATAAGCCGAGTTCTCGCATCTTGGTCTGAAAGTATCTCTCAACGGAATTAGCACACCGATAGTATTCGGTGTCTGGCTGATTGTAAAATCGACAATTGGAAAAAATTCTCGCCATGTCGGCCATGAAAAGACGTCTCGTAACATAGTAGCCTTTTTTCAGTCGTTCACCCATTGTCTTCATGTCCATGGGATACTTTATATGTTCATAATAATCAGGCACATCGGCCACGACCACTGGTTTGAGGAATGGCCATGCAGACGCATGCTGTCTGACGGCTTGCAAAACTGTGGCAAACGAGGTTGCCAACTTGTCAGGATCAGAAGATTCTTCCAATGGCCGAGATGTACGCTGAGCACGCATTTGTGGCTTCCAGCCAATTTCTCGTAGACCCGGAATCGATTCCACGGGAATAGCAC
This sequence comes from Meliscaeva auricollis, assembly GCA_948107695.1. Classification (NCBI taxonomy): domain Eukaryota; kingdom Metazoa; phylum Arthropoda; class Insecta; order Diptera; family Syrphidae; genus Meliscaeva; species Meliscaeva auricollis. Next base: position 16,036,839 of record OX403618.1, read on the forward strand.
GAACGCCTTCTTTGAAGCATGTCAGTCCGGTTCGTATCTTTTGCACTTCCTTGTGACGCTGTGCTATGAGTTCTTTTAAAATCTCACGTTGCTTCTGTATAACCGAGATGAATTGAGTATACACAATGCTGGGATGAAGTTCACAATGCATTAGAGTGGCACCATCATATTCTTTGATGTAGCCAGCATAGATTGGCCGAGCCAACTTGATGTCCTTAGAGAAGCCCTGCTTTTTGAAATATCCAATAGCATGCTCATCGGCGTATGTAAGAAAATGCCTAATGCCACGTCGAATGCTGTAGTCTTTGAGATGATGCATCAAATGAGATCCATAGCCTTTCTCCTGTTCACTCATGGTAACTGCACAAAAAACGATTTCGGTAAATCCTTGGGTTGGGAATGGTCTGAAGCATATTCCACCAATTGGCTGGCTATCCTTGATGAGAGCTAGAGTCTTGTGTTTTGTATCGAAGACCAATTGACTGATGTACTCTCGTGGCATTTTAATAAGTTGATGAGAGAAAACACTGTGTAGACCTACGAACAAAGAAATCGGAAATTTGATTAGTTTTTGGTCCTCTAAACTCAAGTTAAGCGAGTAGGGACTTGCGACTTACCCAAAAGCCATAACATAGTTTGCTTCTCCACCGTTTGGGACAGCGAATTGCCAACAATGTGAAACTGAATTTGTCCATTTGTCTCTTCCGCTTTGACGATTTCGTCTCTAGACACATTGACCGGAAACAACACTTCAGTCTTGGTGAGAGCCTTTGATTCGGAAATAGTTTTCATAGCTCGCAGCAGGGTTTCATCGGACAGATCCTCATTATCCGATTCACGATCGGTGCCAGTTTCTTTTTTGGGTCGTTTGTATGCCGGTTCTGCGGGACGTTTTAATGCGCCAGCAGCTGCTTCTTGCTGGCGTTTTCTCTGCTGCGATAGAAATGTATTCGGCGGACGATAGGATTGATCCCAAATGGGCGAATCATCTTTCAATATTTCTCCCTTCAGTGATTCCAAGAATTTGGGCATTTGTGTGATGATGGCTCGTTTGTCGGCCGGAAAACGATCACGCTCGGTTATGCATTTCTTCTTCAGCTGCTGCGCCATGCAGAGGAAAACCGTCTTGAGTAGGGTTCTTCCAAACACCAAAGAAGTGTCAAAATGCCTCAATGAATCACAGAAGGCTGGGACATGACAGAACACCAGCCAACGTGTGTAGTTGATTTTGTATGTTGATGCATCTTCGTGCGTCAAGTCAGCCCTTCGAATCGATGGCGGTTCGAAGTTGTAGTGGTTCAGAAAATTAAGGAATGTCTTGGCGACCTCAGTCATGGTGCTTAGCTCGGATTGACTCAGATGATTGTATTTGTAAAAGACAAAACTTGAAATAGCTTTGGCAATGCATGGAGCTTCGAACGGTGGATCTCCCAGGGGACCGCGAATGACGGCTTTTTGTCTTGAAATCACACACTGCCTCAGTAATCGGAAGAGATACAGATAGACCTTTTTTGTGTCCTCGTCTTCGACACGTTGCATGCTCATGAATAAGTTCTCCATGTCAATGATGGCTCCCAGAAGTTCATTCATCTGATCACTTGAGATTCCATCCAAATGAGAAATGTGATTTTGCAAGGGATGTTTGCAAACAGCATTGCGACACTCCTCGGAGAATTCTGGACAGTAAGAACTCTCTACATTTCGTTGGCGATTCTCTTGGAGTGTCTTCCAGCCTGTGCAACGACAGTTTTCTACCTGACAGGCAGAATACATGGATAGCTTGGCTAATTGCTGAGGCAAAGGCAAATTGAAGGCTTTCTGTTTGCGAAGCTGTATGCGTTGCAGGCTGTTCTGGCGAGTTCCTTCTTGGGGAGCGGTTGTTGATGTGGCTGATGCAACACTTGCACCGTGAACTTCTCTAGGTGTTTCCATTTTATCCTTGTTTTTCTTACTTCGATTTAGTTTGCTTTCAAGAAATGTTTTGTTTATTTTTGCACTCACAGAAAATAAAATAAAAACAAACAAACTTGAATTTTTTGTAGGCGACTGTTGCAGTATTATTTGCTAGAAAAGACCAACATTATATCATTAATGATGAGAAAAGAGTTCAGAGATATTCTAATTGTATACTTGAGAAACTTATGCAGCGATGCTACGGAAACACCTTTTTCACAAATTTTGTTATTCGAAATTTTCACACTGGAATGCGTTTTATTGGACACGAAATGTACACAATATATAAATTATAAGTTAATAAATACTAGGACAACAGTTTTTGAATATTTTAAAGTACTTTTTGTGGTGAATTTGATATTAAATGCGGAGCCACATAGGCAACGAAAAATGTCTGCGCCGAAGAAGGAAAAGTTGTGTTTCTGTTTGGTTGTTGACTTGTTGTTGGAAATTATAATGCTGCTATCCTGCTTATTTCAATATGTGATTAATGCATTTGTCTTTGTTTTTCTTAACCGGTGAATTCCAAAACAGATTTTGTGCAGGGATGTTAAGAGGCAAGGTTTGTGTTTTATAGGGTAAATTTATCTTATATCGTCCCGTTTCTGCGTGAACCTCGTATCTACAGTTTTTTTTTTTAAAGATTTTGCTTAACATTAGACATCGCTGGAAAACTATAAGTAAGGAACATGAAAAAATATAAATGCTGGAATAACCTCAATTAATATGTTTTACAGGTAATTCGATCTCTTTTCTTAAAAAAAAATAAACAAAATTTGCTTTGTAGATACGTACGGGACGATATACTCGTATTTCTTTGAAGTCCTCCTTGAAGACTTCTTTGTATTTTGGTTTGTTAGGGCCAGTTGATGTACAAATAACCGTGGAGCAGAAATTGGTATCTTCCGCTCCCAAATGTGTATAGCTAAGTACATACTTCAATATTACATGTCTTTTTTGTGCGATATCAATTTTGAAAATTAACGTGATGAAAATTAAAAATAACGCAATGAAAAATAAACATTGCGTTATTTTTAATTTTCGATACAAAAACATATAGAAATTTTGCATTCAAAAGTGAACAAATATCCCCCAAAAAAGATAAGTTCCAATAACTTCCCTTCAGTGGTAGTTATTTGCCGGTGAAGTTAATTTCCCTGCACCATCGAAAAAAAAATAAAAAAATATGAGCAATGTTACAAGAGAATTTAAAGAAAATGTGGTTAAAACCCCAAAATCTACAATTATTGGAATAAAAAATTAGTACAATATTGAAATTTGTGACAAAACTGTAAGAAATCGCTTGGAAGAGGTTGACTTGCCACTAACACTGCCAAAACAATACCCCAGAAGTTATAGGGAGACCAAAAATGGTCTGGCGGATCATTTTGTAATTCGATTATTGCCAAACGATATCGTTTTGACTATAGCTGTCTCCATTACATCTGAAGAAACAAATAAGGACAGCAGTGGTCGAAACGAAATCGGTCGATTGTTTTCTTTTTATGGAATCGGGCCCCTGGTTTGGAATCTATAAATAAGGGCGTAGTTGTGTAGTTCCAAATTTTCTTAATAACTCGGAGCTACAGTACCTGCTTTAATTATTAAAAAAAAAAAGAGATTTAAATTTTTGTTTCAATATTTATTTATTTGATATTCATTCAATATTACAACATTAATAATACATATGACAATATTTAAGTAATTTGTTTTGTTTTAATAATAGAGTCTTATTTTATTATGTTTTCTTTATTTTGTATTTGTTTAATGCATAATAATTATTTAACGTTTTTTTCTCTGTAAGTTTTTTTTTTAATTACATTTATATCCACTAAAATAACAGACAAAATAAAAATAAATCATTACATTCTAAACGTTATCACCGGAATTTTTTTATCATATCATTTTGTAATCGCATTCAGTACCGCTACTTAGTTAAAATTAAACTTAACTTAAAAAAAAAGTTTGTCTTTGTTTTAATTTTATTTTATAATTCAATAAATCTCTAAACAAATTTAATAGATAATTATTATGTAGTAAATCAACATCATTATTATTACTTAATTTTTTGTTAATTTGAATTCTTGATTGTAAGTAATAAATCTTAATTTTAGGAGACATTTCTTGCATTACAGCACCTAGTACATAAAGAGTAATTTCTTTCTTCTAAAATTATGTATCCTTAAACTTTATTTTAACTTTTATTTTCATATTCATTTCGTAGCCGTGTTTTCTATTACTTAGCAGTTCTTGTTTTAATTTTCATAACTTAATTATGTAAAAAAGAACTGTTCTTAATTAAAATAAATTAAACTTAATGGACAGTATCCATAATTCTTTGATAAGTTGTTAAACAAAAATTGGACACTAACTCGGGTTTAAAATATGACTATAGTTTTATATATTTTCTTTTAAAAAAGTTTATACTGAGTAATAGAATAAACGAATTTCTTAAATACATTTTTGATTAGGAATAATTATTATACTTTACGGATTTTTAGATAATTATTATTTTATATTGATAATAATTACTTATTTTTTTGTTGAATTTATTTTTTCTTTTATTTTTTTTTTTTTTTGTTTCTTATTTATTTTTAATATGAGTTTTATAACGACAATATTTGAGATTCTGTTTACGTTAACAATTATTATTGTTATTAGTTGGAAAAAATATTAATTTCTGTAATTTTATGTGCAAGTAACTTAATTGATTTTTTGCTTTAAAATAGGTACATAAAAGGTTATAAATAAATTATGCAAAATTTAAAATATAAAAAAGCGTTGAAAATTAAATAAAACGGCAGGACTAATTATGGCATTTTTTTATAGAAATTATAATAAAAAATTAAATTGTTTCGTACGATTTATTTATTGAGTTGACCTTTCATGCATCGGTCTGGCACACAGTCGATTCAGTACTTTCTAGTTAAATTGACTGATTAAAACTTATAAAATAAACAAATTTGTCTATGGAAGACTGCTTGGAAAACTTTCTTGTAAGTTATTAAAAAAAAAAAAAAAACAAAGGTCTTAAGTGTTTCTAGTAGTGACGATATTTAAATCATCCATGACATTTTTATACCTATAGGTTAGATATTCCAACTTTAAGGGCATGGTTTTCAGAGCAAGATTAAATTTAAATATGAGTTAACTCCGGTTCCAATCGAGATGGTTCTAATTTTGTATTCCCCGAGTTTGCAACGTTCTTACGTACATGACGCTACCGAAAACCTGGTTCTTCAGTTAATTGGGGTTTCCGGATGCCCAGCACGTAATTTGGAAGAGTTGAGTCGAAAGAATCGAGAATTGGAAGCTAACTAAAGAAAATGAAATCAGTTTGATGGAAAGCTTCAACTCGTGACAAGTAACCTTGGCGATATGAATTTTGCTTTTCTATCGTGAATCGCCCTGATATTATTTCTCAGGCTAGTCACGAGTTGCTGCGGTAATTGAGAGTAAAAAAATCAAGGATCAGGGGCAGGGTCACTCGAGCCAATTATGAAATTCGAATCGTATCTTATTTGAGTGTTAGCTTAAGCGTTTGCGAAAAGATAGGTTCAATTTCAATGTACCTTTCGGTGCAATTATGTCCTTAAACTCGCATGCTAATCATCGAAAATGGCGGTACGACCTATTTCTAATTTCATAATTGGGCTAAATCAGCAATCACAAGAGAGAATTGATCGGCATTCAATGTGATGGTGGGGGCATTTCTTATTGGAGTTGAGTTCCTCACAAGCAAAAGCTTAGATGCTCTCCAGAGTGGCGTATGATTCGTGAGAAGATTAACAATCGTTACTAGACATTTTTGCACGGTACTACATGAGAAATCACATCACTCGCAGCGAATGTTCCATATGCCTATTTTCCTCCGAGAATTAACCACATCATCCCCTTGGGTTAATCTAAAACCTGTCAATAAAATAATTTAAAGCAAAATGTTTTAAATGAGCAAATTTTCTGGCTTCCAAGCATGAACATCCTCTACAATTGGCTTATTTTTCACGACACAAACTCATCATTCAAAAAAATAATCTCTAACTCTCACAAACTGCGCGCTCAAAATCTTATCTAATCAGTCCCAGTAACCATTTAAAATTTTAATTGAAGTGCTTGTTATGTTTAAAAACATTTTTTGTTTAATTAATAGGAGATTTAAAAAGTGCTTTTTAAATAGATTTTTCTCAAGAGTGTACGCAATTTGTTCCACTGAACAGATGTTCTGCATTTGTTCAATCTTACAGTACCTTACTCATATAAATAACTTATTTCAATAAAACCTGTTTTTTAGTTCAAAAAATTAATTTGTTATATTACATAATAGTAAATACAAATACTATTGTGAATAAACTTTCTGTGCGCAGAAAAAAATAATGTTTTAAATTTAAAATTCTTTTCTAATCTATTGACTTACATTTCATTTTTACATTCATTAATTTATCATCATTAATATTCCTTGCGCCCTGGGAAAACAAAAAAATATACAATCAAAAAACAAAAACACTAAACAAATGTTTGTGTAGATAGATTTACAATTCTATCAAAATTAATAGTTTTATTTAAAGAACAAAAAAGTAAAGAAAAGAAATACAATAGTTTACAATCATTTTTGTAGTTTGTTGCATACAATAAACAATAATTTGGAAAAAAAAAGAATTCATACAAAATTTAATTCACTATTTAAACATAATCTTATTTTTGTGTATATTTTCATCACAAGAAAATAAACAAATAATTAGAAAACAAAATTTAATAGAGAAATACATCGAAAGAAAATTCTAGAAAACAAAAAAAAAAAAAAAAAAACGCATTAACGGGCGCAAGGAGACTTTTACTATCTCATTCTCTTACCGTTATAAATTAAATTTGTTAAAAGATATTTTTTAAATAAATTCCACAAAATTATGAATCTTCTGTTCATAAAATTCGAATTAAATTGAGAAACAACAAGTTGACTTAATTTTAAATAGAAACAATTATTTTTGAAAAATATTTTCAAATTTAAGTTAAGATTTGTTGTTGTTGTAGTTGTTTTGGATGTTGTTTTAAGAGTAATAATTTTATAATAGTAAGAGCAAGAGACGACGAAACTGATGATTTTGTTGTTGTATATTTTGTTGTTTGTTGTGGTGCAGTACTTCAGTTGCAATGCAATTAAAATACTCAATAATTATTAAATGATGATCAAACGTTGTAATTGCCTTAGGCAATTTCAAGAGATCTTGTTGCGCCACCACGAGAATAGAACCAACGGAGAGTATTCATCTAAGTCAATGTAGAATATCCAAGAGTATATTTGTAGTAGCAAGAGAGTTCCAATAAGTAGGCTGTCAATACGTTTCAATGAATCAATTCGGGAAGGTGATGATGGAGATTTTCTGGATGCTGAAGTTGCGGCAACAGCAACTGATGATGTCAGTGAGAGAGTATTGCATGAATGCTGTTGAAGTTTTGTGCTTTCATCGGCAATGGATGAGCTGAAGATCAGATTGCTGAATTTACTGGGAATTGCACAGTGTTTTGGAGTGGAAAATGGTGTAGAGAATACTGATGAATTGGAAATTGGAGTTGTTTTGATATATGCTGATGGCGACGATGGGGGAGAGTGATTGGTTTTAACCCCGCCAACCAGGCAAGGCTTAACCAGTAACCCTCAGCTGGGGAATTTGCAATAGTGCGCATAGGTCAAATCGTAAGTTGGGAAACGGCAATATTGTATGTCGCGACGTTTCCATTCGGCCAAATGCGAAGCGTTATCAATTTCACGGAAAGCGGTGTATGCTGGAGATGACTGTTAAAAAGAACAACATGATTATAAGTTTTTGTTTCCTTATAAAATACTTAATTAAACATTTCCGAAACTTACCTTATTAGCAAAAATAGTCACAACAAATTTTCCAGGCTGGAATGTATTTATAACACGCGAGATCAAATCAGAATAGTTTGATGATGCAACGTTACTTTCAAAGCTAACGTATGAGAAATCTGGCTCTGGTGTTATGTGAATTGTCATGTAGCAACCCTTGAATAAGAAAAAAAAAAAAAACATTTTTTTATAATTTTTTTAATTATTGTTTATAGAAAATGTTAAAAATAAGGAAGACAAAAAAGAAGCTCGCGCAAATTCAACAAAATAAAAGCCAAATATATTTTTTTCACTAAACTTACTTGAGGATAATTTCCAGAAATCTTTTTATGTTTATTTTACACGATTCAAAGATAGAAAGAAAACAACAATTTATTTACAATTTAAGTTAAAAAAAAATTGAAATTTTTTCAAAGAAATAAAATTAACTTACATTTTTGGCTATACCATTCATGGAATAACCACATGGGTCAAAGAGATAATCGTCAATAACCATTCCTGGAATGAGTTTATGTATTCCGGCTCTCTGGAATAAAACAAAATATTATTTTTTATTAATTAATAAGGTATTGCAGAAAATCAAAAATTGTATGCATTTGTATACATTCTAGTTGCAATTTAATTGTTCAATGGCGAATAAAAATTTCATCTACTTAACCCTATCCCAAAGACAATAATGAAATTCGAATTATATCAATTTTTCCTGCGAAGAAATTTGAAATGTTAATGCTTCCTTGCGAAGATGACAACTCTACATTGAGGTCAAGTGAAATAAGTCCTAAGGAACTGAATTTTAAAAATTTTGTTTTTACCATGAAAGTTTTGGGGTAGTTTTAATTTCTTTTATACTATGTATTTATATGCCTTTTTGGGTGCTTAATCAGAATCTGAGGTTTGACAACAAAATTTCGTAACGCAACATGGTCAAAAATCCAGAGAAACAGCTAAATTTTCAGTTCTAAGGAATTTTTAACCTAAAGGATTAGTAAGGTTATTCTAGTAAACATTTACAGCAAATTTCAGAATTAAAAAAAAATGTTCTTGGGCCAAAATACTACAATAACACGTTGTACTAAACATTTTAGAGGTTTCAGAAATTGATAAAGTTTGAGGCATATTTCGGAAACTGTTATGGCTACGTAGTCAAACTTTGGGCTCAAATTCAGTTGTCTTAAACACGTAGGTACAAAATTGTAACCAAAAACTATATCTTCGTTCCTTACCACTAAAAAATACACACTTTTACCCAAAATATTTGAAAGTACTTTTCTGATCCTGGATTTTCATACTCAAATTGTCCTGTATTTGACTATCTGAAAATGCTTTTCTTTGAGAATATACCTTGTTTACAATTAAAAACAATAATAATAATCAGCCCTTTGGGAAGATTTTACCAAAACGCAAGTACTAAATAAATATTGATATAGTTTGAGGCATATTATCCATCATTTTCCATGAGAAATACATTGTATGAGTTTCCTTTCGCATAAGAAAATCCAATTTTATTTTTGCAGATCCTATTTATAACTACTTGAAAAATCAATGTTATTTATAAAATACTTTTATAGCAATATGTTTCCCTAACTTAAATTGTAATGCATTATAATTTTTAAAGTATAAGCAATATACATAAGAATGATACATTTTTCTTGACCTTTACTGTTAAGGTTGCTTCATTAGATTTTATTGCTTAACATTCACCTTGTAGGTTGTGTGTTCATTAAAAATGGTTTCCCATTTAAACAAGATTAATGAACTTAATTGAAGAAGCCCTAGTTTACACTATGTACATAAATAAGTATGAAAAGAATGCAGGTATGTGTGTACTTAAACTCTTTACATTATTATGTATATCAAAAGATGTATTGATTAAATAATAATAATAATAATAATTTGTGTGACTCACTTCAGTGGCTTCAATTCCACTTGAGCATTCGTCCTTAGAGAATATTGCCATTACTTGTGGATCTAATTCGGTCATTAATATTTCAATAGTTTGATCTGGATCGGGCATATTATGTGAATCTTGAAGGCATCTAGCAATTCTGTCTCCGCCTCCTCTCCCACGGTTCAATGTATACAAATACCAACATTCTCGATTCACAGAACCCAAACAATAGGCTCGTCCATCGTCAAAAATTGAATCCAAAAGTGCTACCTCCTCATCGAAGCCACGATGGGGAGAAATCTGAAGGGAAAAGATGAATTAAAACATTTATATGAAAAGGAGAATAAGAGGCTCAAGACTTACCTGCAATTCAGGACGTTTGAAATTCTTTCGTGAGTAAAAAAGATCTTCCACGTCAGTATAACCGATTTCTTCGGCCATCTCCAGAAGTGGCTCGAGACATTGCAATGGAGTTGTATTACCACAAGTTTTCAATATCCAACGACGTTTGGAAACAAACATGCTGCTCTCGCTAAATAAATAAAAAAAAAAGGTTTGAATTTAAATAGAAAATAGCAAAGCAAAATAACTTAATCGATAATTAGTAATTGTTAATAGACTTGTTGGCTGTTTCTGAGAAGGGCCCTAAAATGCCGGATTCCTTCAACTCGAATGGGAGTACATGCGATACAATATGAATATTTTAGACCTGCTGTGTATTGATTTTGAAAAGGTGTTCAATAGTGTCAACAGAGAATTTATTTGGAAGGTTTGAGGAATTAAGTAAGTAAATAATTAAGCTTTTATCAAACTGTGTCCCACAAGGTCAGTGAAGTCACAGTGCTATGTGTTATTGATTCAATGTTGTCACTTTCTAATGAAAGTGTATCAATTCGAAAGAAAAAAAAATTCTTATTGAAAAGTGAGATGAGGTAAACAATTAACTTATAGAAAAAAAAATATCAGAGAGAAATAAACTCTTGCTTTTTCTTTTCTCTCGCAAAACGATGATGTCAATGGCAAGTAACAAAATTTAGTTTTGCTTCCCCGGTCTTCGACCGAAAAACAAAAAAAAAACAAATACTTATTGTAAATTAATGTTTTCTGTTTTTGTTTTTTTTTTTTCTTAACTTAAATTCATAGAAAACAAGAAGAAGATTTTGGCAACAACTTTGTATACCTGACGCACTTAAATGTTTTTGATGACACAACAAAAAACAAAAAAAGTCTGCAAAATCTGGCATCGTAAGAAGATGCGTTTCTTGTTTGTACGAGTGACCAGACTCAAGAGATTTAAATATAAACCTTATACATATACTCGTATATTTATTGAAAAGGTCATCATATTAACATCCGTCAGTTATTTTTAAAAATAGCTAGAAAGTTTTGCTGTGTTTTGGGATGCAATATTTTATAGCTGCTAAATGTGTAATGGACAGACATTGGGTTTATATAAAATAGCAAAGTGATATATTTTGTTGGATTTTGATATATTTACCTAAGAACATAAGCATCAATTTGATCATTGCGCGAGAAGCTGATGATTTCACAACGAACCGATTTGAGGAGAGCATCCCACATTGGTCTGAAAAAAAGAGAAAAATAGTTTCTTGTTAAAGAAAAATATATATTGTATATATAAAACTTAATAATTCAATTTTATTATATTCTAATCATTATCCATAAAGTATTGGTCATTTGCATGTTATTTTGCATTACGATGTATTCTGTAATCGGTTTTTTTCTTTTGACTACTGATTAGTTATACATTTCTGATTACGATGGCCTACAAGATAGGGAGAATATTACTTTGTTTTTTATCAGAAGTGTTTATAAGAGCATATAATTTAATAATATCGATTTAGTTTATCAGTCATTACTCATTAAATAACCTAAATTTGATTCAGTTTGATATTTTCGTTAAGTGAAGTATCACGTGTTTGTTTAAGTATTGGTATTTATTTTATTATGAGGATTAATTAAAAATATAATAAACAAATAATTTATGAGACATTGATATAGGCTTGCAAAATGTTTGCTGCTTTTTTAATTTAAACGTTGTAAGAGCTGTAACTATGCTTTTTAGACTCAGAGACAACAGCAGTTTTTGGGTTTTGGCATTAAATTAATTAATGGTAATTTTGGATAGGTTTTTTGTTTATGTTTGTATGGATGTATGAATGTGAAAATCTCTCAGGCCATAGTAGGGTTAGATAATAATAATTTTTATTTACAATTTTTTTTTTTAATTACAATATAACTAAAAATTGTTGCCCCTAGACAGATTTTTCTTGTATGATACAAAACATTTTGTTTCAAGACTGGTCTCGATCTGCCCGCAATATACACAGAAAGTGTGAGTTTTCAAATGTATTTTGCGGGCAGATGGAAACGAATCAGCATCGCACTTTCAGTGGAGGATATTTTGGGCATATCAACAGCTACCTTAGGTACTTACTAGGTAGGTACTTAGGTAAAATAAAACTGAAAAAGTAAAATAATGACGAATTTAAAATAAAAAAATTGGAGTTCTATGGTATTGCGGAGTTATTTAAAAAAAATTACTAACATTGAAAAACAGAGAAAATGAGTATGTCTTTTTGTTTTTCTATAAAAAAATTAATTTAGATATTTGAACATTTTTGCAAAAAGAAAATTATTTAACGTACATTTAGATAAGATCATTTTTTGAAAAAAAAAAAATTAAAATCCTTGGAGCCGATTAAAAAACAGTTTTATAAAAATATAAAAATTCTTAAACCATATTTAACGGGCATCATAAACTAAAAATTGAAAAAAAAAAATCACTGAACCGTTTTCGAAAAATTGATTTTTCAAAACAAACAATAAAATAAAATATCAATATCAAGAATTTGATTTTTGTATCAAAATTACGACTTTCGTTTTTGCAGTAAACATACAAAATATACAAAATCTTTAAAGATGGCCAACATTAACAAAACAATTAACAATAAAGTTTCTCTACTAAGTTTGATTAAAATCAAATAATTATCTTAGACTGCAATTATCACATTTAATATTCTATTAAAATTATTGTTAATAAAATGCATCCGATTTAGTGTTACACACAAGTACAATAAATTCTATTGTTATAATCTCGTCATTAAATTTGCAGGTGCCTTTCCCACATGCATGACACGCGAATCTAAAATTTTAAACAGAAAAAAGCAAAAGTGAGAGAAAATAACCACCACTGTAAGTGTTGTCAGATGATGTTAGGCTTCTAGGTCGAAACTTTTATGTAAGAAAAACAAAATATATATTTCGTTTCATCGACGCATGAGGAAAAAAAATGACATAAAACTGCATTTTTTATGAAATGTTTGAGTGCGAAATTGATTCGTCTGCAGAATGGCTTCTTTTAAATTTATTTTGCTTTGTTATTTTTTGTATTTTTATTATAAAAGAAATTAAACACCAGGCGCAAATATGGTGGGAAATGAAACAACAAAACAAAAGTCTCGAGTTCAATTTACGTAAAATCAAAACCAATTATTATATTTATGTATGTAGGTATGAATAAGAATATGTATTTCATTTCATTATATGTAGGTTCGAATTACATAATTTTGAATAATTTTATGTTTATAACAACAATAAGGGCACGTGTTAAAATATTCTGAAACTATCACCTTAAAATAAAATAAGTAAATAATTTATTTACAAAAAAAAAAATTAGTTTGGCATAACTCAAAAAAAAATCCACGAATAAAAATTACCAATTTTATTTAATTCTTTGGATAAATGCAGAGTAAAATCAAATATAGATATAATTATTACATATGAAGGTTATGTGTAGAAAATACTGTTAACCTAGTACTAGTACGTTTTTTGTGCAGAAAAAAATAATTTTATAAAAAACACATTTCGCCATCTTTTGCTATGGACCTGAAGGGGTTTAAAATTGTACCTTAAACTATTTTAATTTTCCGTACACGTAGTGTAAAGGATAAGTAAAGCAATTAGTCCAAAAATGTTTTTTTTCAGAATTAGTCTATTTCTTCATGAAATATCATGAAACTTAAACGTGACATTTTCATGTGCGTTGTGCAGTTGTCGTCATCGGTGCCTTCGTCGTTGTTGTTGAAAATTTATAAACACTATAACTTATGTAAGAATCAACGTAATTGGAATCTAAAAACGAAAAAAGTTTAGAATAAGCTAAAATTCGGTTAAGCAATTTTAAATAAAACCTTCCTTTACTTTTCATACAAAAAACCCTACAAAATTTTTATGGGTAGTACCACAAATTTATATTTATTTTAAATGTTCCAATGCACAATGGTGCTGATTTTCGAAATAATAGAGGTAACCAAAAACTGGAATACTCAATTCTCAAAGTTTTGGTAAAAAATCAAAATTTTACACTTTTTTGTTAAGAAAAATCTTGCAACGGTACAGAAAACTTTGGGATTACCAATGTTTTTTTTTAAATTTAAGTCCATAGTTTATGAGAAGTTAATTAAAAATCGATTGTTGAATTTGGTCCTTAACATTTTCTATTTTATTTTGCATTGAACATACACAAATATTTGTCATCAAAACTTAAGAAAACAACTGTACCTACATACATACATTATAAAGTCTAAGAGCCCAATCAAATTTTTGATATGAAATGTTAGGACGCACGTCTATAGAAACTCAAAAGTCTGGTAGGCTTATTATGGAACCAGGAATAATATCAGAGCATCACTTCCAGTATTAAAAATGTTAATTAAATTAAGTTTCTCATTCTGGGATGAATTGGAATAATCGTGTTTTGCTTTACTTTTTAATAAAAAATACATAAACACATAAACCTATGTCTCGATAAGTAGAGCCCGGAAAACCAAAGTCAGATTTAGAAGTGGAAGCACAAATTTACTATACATCGACTCTCTCATCTATAAAAGCAAAACTTTGTTCCCTAGTCTTATAGCTGACGTTATAAACATTGCTAGTTAATCTACGTTCAATTCCAATTCATCTCAAAAGTTTTTTTTTAACATAAAGTGCATATAACAACACTTTATGTGTCTGTTGATAAGATTTGCCCTTGTACAATATTACACAATACACGTCTAGCCTATAATCTCATTAGTAGGAATTGCACACTTAAGCTGTAGTTGTTGTTTCATTCATATTTTTTTTTTAAATAATAATTGTATGTAGCGAATGGTTTTCAACTCATCAGCATCCTTTAAAACAGAACGTCAACGTTAATTTGAACGATTTCATCATCCTCCAAATTCAAGGTTCGATAAATAAAATCTTTATATTTAATTTAGATTTTCCAAAGAAGACATATTTACATAAACAAACATTGATATTTATTTATGCTAAATTTTAAAGGATATACGGAAGAAAAATGACTTGGACAATTTTTTTAAGTCTCTTATAATAAATCATAATATGATTTTGCATATCCTAACCTACAAGAGTCTCTTTTTAATTTTATTTTCAAACGTTAAATGAATAATGAATATATTTACCTCCATAATATTTTTATTATATTCTGTTTAAGATGAAAATTTAGAAAAAAAAAAGATGACACCTACACGGACGCATTATGATTTACCTTTACCTATATACTTTATCTCCTTTTTTTCAATAAATTCAAGAACTCAAATCTGTGTAGAAAAAAACAAAGCTTTATACATACATATTGGTTTTATCGATTTTTGCCAGTTTTTTTTTAAATTTATTTATTTAAAAGTCAACACATAATATACAAGCAAAAACCAATTTGTGCGGAAATGAAAATTTGCATACACAATCTATAATGTTCAACCAGTGGGTAGAAAATCCAGACAATGTATGCTTAACATACATAACAACGTTTTATAAAGGTGCAAGCATAAATAATAAAGCTATATATTTTGCAAAATATATAGCTTTGCTATCATGGATTTAAAAGGATATTAAAATAGTACCTTCTGCTTGGATGAAATTCAGATTGGATGCATGTTCTCTTTAGGGAATTTCGAAATAATTAATTTTAGTACAGGTCAGCTTTTACATTTATGGAAGAAAACTTTTAAAAAAGACCAAAAACAGTAGAATTTGTGCTGGCATATCTCAGCCACTTTTAGTTATTTTTACTTTTTTGGCCTGCCATATTAAAATTTAAAGCGAGTTCTTATATTCCTCGCACGTCCTGTATCTATAATAGCTCAGACAAAATTATGAACAATTAATTAATAACTTTAAAAAATAGTTTTAGCAATAGCAAATAGCAAACCTCAAGAACAAAATCCCCAAAATCCAAATGAAACGACACAGCTTGTTGTAGTTTCATTTAACACATAGTTTCTGTTTTCTAGTCAAAGAAAAGAAATCAATTAAAATTTGATTTATATTGTTGTTAAATTCAAAACACCATCGTCCTAGATAATCAAGCACAATTCGGTGCCCCCCTAAACTCAACATTCTCGTATGATTGAATGTTCGAATGGTGTCTTTAAAAAAAAAACTTATTTGTTTATTTAAGGTTATCATAAAATTCAAAAAAATTTATATGATACCATGATATTGGGCCATGTCTTGATTATGTTTTTTTTTTTTTAATTTGTAAAAAAATCTTTTGGAAAAAAAGCACATTCGATAAATATTATAATATTTTAAAATCTATAGTAAAACGAATTATTGAAGCAAATTGCGACCCAGACGTAAAACCTTTTTATCAGATTCTCCAGCTATTAAAGTTACATGGTTTCGCACGAATAAATACAAGATAAATAGTAATTAATTAGTAACTCAATGTTTTAATTAAACATTAGTACTCGTAGTCTGATGTGAGTAATGAAAGTTATTTGCTAAATGACATCAGATATCAGAAGTGCCGGCCGGCACCATCACGTGTATACATTATGTACATACGGTTAAAATTCGTTTCGTAATAATTCAAATGAATATTTTATAGCAAAGCGTTTATTTGTAATGAATTGCTTTCAGAAAAAAACGTGATTTTTAAAAGATTTTATCTCAAAAATCTCAAAAATCACTGTGTTCTGAGAAATATAAACCTCAAGTTTCATGTTAAAAGAATATAAAAGGGAACATTGTTGTTGTATTTTCGTACTAAATATTCAAACATTATCACTTTCAATTTTTTTTTATGTCAGAGGAAGAAATATTAATTAGAAAAACGAATTGAGTTAAACTTTCTCTAATCTGTCTTACACAATCCATATTTTTTCCAGCTTTAATTTTCATTTTAGATTTAAAACTTTGTTGCAATTTTCCACTTGAAAAAAATAATTTTACAATTAAAATAAAATATTGAAATAGAATAAAATGTATAGGTAGATTACATTTGAGATGTCGCCGTTTGATAAATTAGAGTTGCATAATAATGTTCAATAATAAAAACGTGCTTATTTCGAAAACAAACCTTGAACACATTTTATCACATAGTTTTTTGTCAATAAGTGTTATGATCTCACGATAGCAGTTGAAATCCAATAAATAACTATCAGACAAAAAAGAAAGTACGAATAAAAAACAAAAATTATACCTAACCGTATTAGTCATGAATATTATATGTATACCTAGATCATTTAGTTTATTTAGGTTATAGAAACATACATATTTAATCTTCGAACTGCGATTATTTAATTGATAGACAAGCAGGAACGTAGCGAGTGTCCAATACATTGGGGCATTGGGGGGGGGGGGAGAATGGGATGACTTTGAGTGAAATATGCTGACGATTAATAATTCATAACTATTTCGAGTTGACTAAATGACTGCTCACAAGAAGCAAAATCACAGATTCGAATTATTCTATTGTGATATTGGAATACCACAAAAGTTTTCAAAATGGTTAAATTTATTATCTTGTAAATTATCTTGACATAAAAGTTTGAAGAACCATTCGAACTCCTTTTTATAAAAAGTTTCCAAATTAAAAACAAATGCGTTTTCAGAATTTTCATAACCGACGCGTTCTATGATGTTCTTGGCCATTTTCTTTTGCAAAATCATGATATTGGAAGATAATATTTATCACTGAAATACCATTTGACTGAAATGTAGCTATGATTTTGTAAACCAACTCTTCTCCTCTCTTTATTTTTTTAGTTAGAACAGATTTCTCGTCGATTTGGACTAGGTTTGCACTACTAGTGTAGTCGTACTAAATTTTTATTGCAAATTTAAAGATTTTAAATAAATCTACATACTTAAATGATTTACCTACCCGAAAAATCGTAGGGTTATCTCACGCACCCCTCTCGCTACGCCCCTTTTTAATGTTATCTCTAAGTAAGACACAAACAAATCTAAATCTATATTTGTTAAGAAAATAAACACTATGCCAGTTGTTGTCGTCAAGCATTCAGGCAATAGAGTACCTATAGAGCATTGGGTGTCTAGAGTTTACATAAGATTTGATAAGAATGCAAGTATCAGACTATTGAACCCTAACTACACGGAAATGTTTCGAATTTTATTACCAGATAAACTTGACATTGGGATGTTTTCAATTTTAAAAATAGAAAAACCAAAATTGATAGATATATTTATGAATATATGATTTTTTTTTAATTATCTTCAGTTCTTCATTATAAATGATGGGGGGGGGGTCATCAATTTATGTAAACATTGGAAAACCTCAACTTATGAAATATGTCTAATAAACTCATTCTAATTTCTAACCTATTCGAGCGCACTACTTTCTTAACAAAATTGACACAGTTCTTGAAATTAAAGCTTCGTGAAAGTTTCAAAATTGGTGCTCTCAATTTGGACCTTGTTATTGAACTTTTTTTCTTTTAATTATTTTAAAAGATGTGATATTTTTCCAAATATTCTTAATACCATATTTTTCATGCATCCCAGAGTTATAATTACTTTTCTTTTGACTATAATATCTTTGCATTCACTACCATTTCAAACTTGTGTAATGTATGTGTGTATCCTTATTTTATTTAATCATATACAAAACTGTATTGAAATATGAAACCATTGATGTTTCTTATAAAATTTACACAGCTCGTTCTTAATTTAATCTATATCCACTCTGTGTGTCTTTCTCAATGGTGTTATATACAAAAGTATATGATATAAAATGAAAACCATATTATTTCTCATATTTTACACACAACTCAAGAGCACATCTAAATAATTAACAACATCGCGCAAAGAGGCAAAACTACATGTTATTCAAAATGCATGCAAACGCAAAGACTGTTAACATTACCCCATAACCCACGATAGCACACTATACTTGTGAGGGGTTTAATTTACGCTTTCAAGACTCTTGAATGTATGCATATAAGGAACACTCTTGCTCACTTGGAAAGGATATTTTTAAAAGTAATTTTTTTTTTTTTATTGCTGAAGATTTCAACAAATTTAAAAAAAGGAGCCCCAACAATTTCTTAGGACTTTGATTACAGTTTAAAGTCAAAAGACCGTCTCTTAAGGCTTTGAACACTAGCTAATATGGATGCTTTTAGATGTGTTGTTTTTTTGTTTTTTTTTTTTTTAATCTCCTTGACGGTTTGGTATTTGTTTCGAATTAAATTTTATTTCAAAGACTTATCAAATTCAACATTCGATGATAAAAATTCTCAAAAAAAAGGTGGCATGGCGTCTGTCGATCTGTGAGTCTGTTCGTCTATCTGTAGTGTATACTGAGCCACAGCGGTCGGCGCTCGAGGTAGAAAAATCGGATTTAACATCGGTTTAAGATTATAAACAACTCAGCAAAAAATTAGAACTACCGGATTTGACGAAGTCCACTTCCTACGAAACGACAATGTTTCTGGACTATTTAGTTTTCTTTCCAGAATTTTGTTTGTATTTTAAGATTTTTATAATTCTTTATCTTTTTGGAAATATACTTACTTACTTTCGTTTTCTAGATTTTTACATTCTCAATTATCAATCGATTTTTTGGTTTTATTTTATCAAATATTCTAAAACTAGAATTGTGTATATGAAAGTTTCTATACACTCAAAACCCAAAGGTATCAAAGCTCAAATTCTCATTAACTTTAATTTTATAACTTAATTTTTGTCAGTTAAAAGTTTAAAACAGTTTTATCTACTCAAATAAAGTTTTTTTTTTATTATTTTGAGAGAAGGCCACCCACAGACAATGGTTTGATAGGGCATCAGTGTAAAATGTAAACAATAATAATACCTATTCATTAGAATTTGAGTGTATGTATGGTCCTGATTGAAGCTCCTTTGCTCACCCACCACACACAACCACATCACAAATGTATGCAGATATGCAGATAATGTATTGTACATTCCGCTGCCATTCTGCATCAAATCTTATTTTAAGCAATTTTAGCAAAACTTCATTTGCCATAAACAAACATAGAAAACTATTTTTCCCTGAGACTATACATATAGCACTTACGTATGTATGTACATTTGTACATGTAACGTATTTGCATTCATTATAAATGTTTTTTTTTTTGTTTTTAATTTCTATTGTAAAGCTGATTCTTTAGAACAAGCAACAACAATAAAAAAAAGGTTGGAAAATTATAAACGAACATTAACACAAAATACAAATGGAGAGTTCTTACGAAAAAAAAAAATATATTATAAAAAAATACAATATGAGATATGAGTGAACCGTATACGTTTATTTCCCACACCCACCGAGAAAACTATTATTGTTGTTTATTTTATTTTGTTTCGTGACTTGTCGTGAGTGCTTGATGCCAGCGGCAGGGGGGGTCAATGTCAAGGTGGCCGGTCGCACGAAAAGAAATATATTTGTTTTGTTTTTATATCTGTTGATGAGGGGACTTGCAAGTGAAACATATTTTTTTTTTTTTTTTTTAAATGAAAGACAAAATTATGAAGAAAAAAAATTCTGAGGAATACAAAGTTCATGTTGCATAACTCTTAAATGATAAATGATTTGTGAGGAAAATAAGATAGGTACACAGAATTAGGTAGCAAGAAGTTGATGCTTTTTTTTTATTTTGCGCAAAATAGTTTGGTTTTTGTTTTATATTCGCAGGAAAACTTTTATTGAACCTTTCAAAAATCGAAAGTTTTATTCATATGTTTGAGAAGAGTCCAAGTAGTGTGTTTTGTGAGATCTTTTGGATTAGCAGAACAATAACGTCGTCAATAATATCTTTCCTGATTGTCATTTATTTTCAGCTTTCATAATTTTTTTTGGTCACTTTTGAACTTTTCTCCACAACTTTGCAAGTTCTGATTTAAGTTTGAGTCTTTCCCAAAATATATAAACCTTATACCATGGTGTCGTACTCAAATCCCCGTTACTTATGTTTGGATTATAAATTCAATCTTACTCCATAAAAGATTTTTAAGAAAATGTATACTTTCGCCAAACAAATTAATATAAACAACATTTTTGAGGATCCATACTTCTCGTCTTAAAACTGCGACCGCTATCGAAAAAAATGGCTTAAGTTCACCAAATGCTGCCAGATTCCAAGGACGAATGTGTCATATGTTGGAGAACGATTTTAGCCATTAGCTATCGAAGCCGCGTTTGTTAAATCTTTATCAAAAACACGAAGTTTAATTGCAATGAAAAAGATTTATTTGTATCGCTCAATAATAGTAGATTAAACTTTTTACTGACAAGACAAGACCTCAAGAACCTCTAAATCAGAAAACAAGAAAAACGCCAAAAGGAAACAAAAATAAATAATAAAATCAAAGCATTGGACTACAAGATAAGACTTCCCCGAAAAAAAAACAAAGGCAATTTTTTCGGCCGATAAATTGATGCCAATTGTGTTTCTGCAATACATTATGGAGTTGTATTGGTCGACATGTTTTGGATCTCTACTTAATCAGCTGAATACGGGATTGAATTGCTTGACCAATCCTTATACTCACCAGATCCACCTACTAGCAACTTTTTAATGTTTCCTAAACAAAAGGTTGCAGTCGAAGGTTATTTTTTTTTATTTTGGCGGAAACTATCATAAATCATTATTGAATGTAATAACAAACAAAATAGTCTTAGTAAATGGTTTAATCGTTTTAGACAAAGTCAAAAATATTAATTTAAGAAAATCGGCAGGTTGGTATAGTGAATAAGGTTTTTATAAAGATAAATTCATCAAAATGTAGACCCCGCTCGCCCCCTGCCGAAAATCTAAAAAAAATTTCTGGTCTGGAGTGTGCCCAAACAAACGCTGAGAACCAACCTTGAAAAAAATTGTTTGTTTCAGGTTGTTTTTGAACTCTTGATTAATTAAACATGTGATTTAACCTAAGTAACTTATATAGCTCAAACATCAGGTTTGCTTAGGAACAATTTTAAATTATTTAACGTACATTTTGTTTGATATAAAATTTTAATATTTTCGATTTTTCAAAAATAGGTACACATGCATATTTGCTTAGGCTAGCAATTTAAGCGTGTGCCTCAACTGTGTGAATATAAGAAGAAAAAAAACCCAAGTATAATTTACATGCAAACACTTTGCAAAAACAAGCAAAATTTAAATGCAAACATGTCTGTATTTTTAAGCATTATGTACCTTCGCCTTGGGAGAAACGTGTACGAAAAAATGTTTTAAAATAGCTTTGTAGTCCATGATGGTTTCTACACAATAGATTAATATGTTTTTTCGTACTAGATATCGGTTAGAAGATATTTGCGTTTTAAAGAGACGTATTATACAGGTTTTAGTGTTTTTAAAGGGCGAATGATATCGAAAAGAAGTTTCTTTAGTATTTGTAGGTTATTTGTCCTTCTATAAAATAATAATATTTTTTTTCTAAGAGTTAATTATATTATATAAAAAACATAATTTAAAATTTTTGGAAATATTTAACAAAAACAGATTTTCTTAAGAACGAAAACCCATAGTTTTTAGTATTTTCAAAAATTTTAAAATGATTATTATTTCTGTGATACATAGTACATATAGGTATAATGAAATTTTTTAGAAGGCACATAATCTACAAATACCCCAGTCAAAGTCTATTTAAAGGTTGAAAGTTTTTTCGGGGTGCTTAGCACAAATCGGAAGTTGACTAACAAAATTTATCACTATAAACAGAAGTCATCAAAAAACTTTAAAAAAATTCTTTTTGACGTTAATTAAGAATTGAATTTTTGAACAACAACAACAACTTTAATTAATTAAGAATGTAAATTCTTTCCGCAAAAACAAGAAAAAGTTGAAAGTCTATAAAAATCAGTCCTTCTCCTGGTGAATACCAAGAGTATAGAAATTACATTATTCTCCAAATAAGAGGTTTTTTTGCACTGTACGTACATCCCGAAAACCATGCAATTTTTAAATTTGTTGTGATTTTTTTTAAATTTTGCTGAATAAAAACAAATCTGGATGACGTGGAATAAGTCCTCCAAATTTGAGCCAAATCGTCTTAAAAGTTATACATTTTCACTAGGTCAACCAAATATACTTATAAGAGCTTTACTATATAAATCATTCACATCTTTGTTTAATCAATTAAAAAAACTGTACGTGATTGAATAAGCAAGTTCATGTTTCCTGAAATCTCAGAGATTGAAAGAAGATGAAAAAAGAGTCCAATTTTTTTTCTGGTCAGTTTTTGGCAGGCAATTTACTTATACGTATCTCTGGAAAATACTAAATACGGTCTTTGCCAAGATAATTGCTCGATAAAATATCTAAAATACAATTTAGATATGCCATTTAATTACCCTGTTGCAACGAAAGCCGAACTAACGTAGACAAGGCCAAGGTACGTATACCAAAGAAATTTGCATCTTCATTAAAGATTGAAAAAAAAAATCGTTTTGACTTCTAATTTTCAAAAGCTCATTATTTCCGGCTCAACTAGAAGGGATTTAGGATTTTTAGGAACAGTTTGTGATAAGTGCTTCAGAAAAAGAATGGTTAAAATAAAGCGCAAAATATGATGGTAGGTACAAAGTCGAGGTTGACTTTACTTCCACTTCAGCTACCGCTTCGCATTGTAGCGCTCTATGACCACCTCAACCACTCGCCAATACAATTATTTATGCATTTTATGTAGGCGCCCTAATTTATACCTACCTAAGCTATATTATGTCGCAAGTCAAAATGAATCATGACAAAGAAGTGACAGCAAAATTAATGAAGTTTCTCAATCCAAAATAACTCTTTGAGTCGACCTTCGCCTAGGTGTTATTTTTTGATTTATAACCTAATTATAAATACCTTTAACCTACCTATTTTAAATGGAAAAAATCTTTTTTGTTTATTTTGTTTTATTAAAATACATGTAGGAGTAGGTAATTAACACAAATGATAAATTACAAAACTAAACCTCAAATTCTCTATCTTTTTTCCTAGCAATTGAAGCTACTTTAAAAACAAACCAAAAAAGTTATTGTCAGACATGCGGGCTGCACATTACACATAACCCTAGAATTTCTCATTTGTATGCATCTCAAACAAACCATAAATAAAATCGAAAATTGTTAGCTCAGTAAAAAAAAAAAAGCTGCAAACTAAAATGTATTGTGTAAATTTATAACCGGTTTATTATTTTATCAACAATTGAAACACAACACAAAAAAAAAGTTCAAAAACATAATAAATTACTAAAGAACTGGATCCCACACCGGAAGAGACCTCGAGTCCGGTTTTGCAAAGAAGCCGGCAATTGGCGCAGAAACCAATACAGAATTGTGTATAATTTTCTTTGGAAAATCAATAGGATTTTCGAGACTCCTAAAAATAAAACCTCCTAGGAGCGGAGCCACAACTTACCTGCGAATTTTCCTCAAGTCAGCATTATTATTTTCAGGATTTGGTGCAAACCAAATTTCAAGTAACTTCTCCACTCCTTCAAAGTAGTGCAGGGAGTTGTTATTTATTACTTCGTTCGCCGCCATAACGAGTCAAGTCAAGCTTTTGTTGTAAATTTTATAGTTTTCCCACCGATTTTAAATGATGTTACACAGAAGATCACGTTTTTTTTATATATTGATTTCTATAAAAATCAGAGGTGTTTTGTTTTGTGGCAATTTATACTTTTTTCTTATGATATCATATCACATTGGAAAACAACGATTCCAAATAAAATTGATTATCAAATCTCGAAACAAAAAATGCACTTTTAATTGAAGGGAAATTAATCTTCGAAATGAAAGTGTGACTGTGCTGTGGTGTGGTGACAACGGGCAGGCGGGCGGAGAACTTTAATTTGCTTTGCCACCCTCGTTCGATTTTACGAAGAAAAGTTTAAAACAAAACCAAAGAAAATAAAAAGAAAAACTTTAATGAAAAAAAAAAGGTTTTTTTCCTCAGCTATTTTTGTTGTTGTTGCTTTGCCCAGGGAATGTCACGCTATTTAAATTTATTTTTTCTAACAAAATTGCCTGCACTTTGGTGTGCTGCACTCTTTATTGTTTCAATTTAAAACAAAATAGAACAAAGTAGATGAATGAAAACAATTTTTTATGCAATATTGGCCGCGAGAGAGGAAACTTAAAAATTATTTTTTTTTTTCTTCTCAGACAGGAGACATCAAAACACAGACACTTAAAATGAAACAACCGATTCAAGTGATCGCCCAACGAAAACTGGCAAAATTTTTTGAAGGTACTTTTACTTTTCGATACTCGAGGAAAATTGCCGGGGCCGGCGCAAAAGAAAATTATATTAGTTGCTCTATTCACCGCCAGAGGGGGAAGTCGAAAAGTTTGACATTTTAAAAAGACAGGGACGTTAACGTGTAACTTTGTTCGTAGTAACTGTGTTCCTTTGGTACTTGAAGTAACTTTTTTACTTTTTGGGATTTTCCAAGACAACGTCATGTGAAAATAGCTGTTTTCGTGGAACTTCGTCCACTCAAGCAACACGAAAATTACCCATTTTCTCGTTTCCAAGAAGAACCGACCTGGAACCGACAATTATTGGAATTTCACATACACATTTAAGGCTTGCGATTAATCGCAAAACTTTTTCCTATAAAAATCGCGTCGCACATGTCGTGACGCAAAGCCTTTAATGCTTGTCCAAACCAAAGTGCGTCATGACATGTGCGACACGATTTTTATATGAAAAACGTTTTTCGCTTAATCGCACTTGGTGTGGGTACTCTCATATGACGCTGTGTAAATAAATTTTGGCGTTGTCGTGTCGCACTGTCGCACTTTGGTTTGGGCAAGCCTTTACAAAACGCAACATTTTTTTTACCTACATACTCTTTCATATCAAAATTCAAGAACAGTTATTTTTCCTTTTTGTGATTTTTACCAGAGCAGGATATTTTGGGATATTTTAGGGAATTATTGCTTTTTTTGATTGTTGATTTTGAAGGAAATATTTGTTTTTACAGGGAAGTTACTGAACCTTGTTGTTGTTTAAGTTTGTGAAGCAAATAATTATTAAAATTAGAAATCCCGCGAAGCAGGCCATCACGGTACAGTTTATTACCATCAAATCTGGTATGTACCTACAGCTATATACGATGTATCAAATTGAGCGCAATTTTATTGTCTTGCTCAGGAGAAAGATATCTGAGAGCTCTGAAATTCCTTAGGTAGGACAAAAAATCTCGGCATTCAGTTTCGTATTTTGCGGTGATTTCTGGGACGTAAAATTTTTGGATTTTGTTTGAACATTTCTCCATATGAAAAAGGGGGAAAGTCAAACATTTTGACCAAACCTCGCCAAGGGAGTTTCACTTCAAAAATTGTCTCCAAACCCGTTTTTTAACGATTCCTGCAAATGCAAAATAACAGTTTATCCGTTTTTATTTGTTATCGTAACGATGTGAAATTTTCCTTCATTAATAGTTAGGATGCTATCCTTCTTTGGTTTTAGTTTTTTATTTTGATTTTATTTTGAGAACTGTATTAAATATAATTCAATCTTAGTTAGATATGTACACATATTTATAACAAACAAAAACTCAACAATGCCTTTCACCAATTTACAAAAAAATCTTAATTCCTATAAAAAAAAATTTACTTTTTTATTAATTTCTATTTTCGAAAGGTGCAACCCATCCACCAAATTCTTTTTCCAGTTCTTCAGCAACAGCCAAACAAAGTCTATCACAATTTTTGGCAGCCACAACTTGTATGCCAAGTGGTATGCCCTTCGAGTCCAATCCCATGGGGACCTAATTGCAAACAAGTAAATATCAAAAAAAAGTTATTTTTTTTTTTAATTTCAAGTAAATATATTCTCACCTGGGTAACTGGTACACGCAACACATTAAAAATACTAAAATAACTGAAATCCATAATTTTAATTAATGGATAGAAATGGAATGGTGCAGTTCGTGGTGAGCTGTGAAAGAATAATACTCCATCATCACCAAGGAGCTCGGCTAATGCTTCGCTGCATTTTGTTGTTGCCTCTTCCATTAGAGGAGCCTTTTCAGCTGGAAGCAATCCATCGATGAGGGAATAAATAGCAGCCATTGTAAATTCGCTGCGTCCCATTATTTTCTTAAAGAGCTCTACGAAAGGATTCAATGAAGCTCCATTGCCGAGTAATTTATTAAAATCGGCCGGTTCACGAGTCATCCAGTAACGCCATAGTTTGCTACTAATTTCAGTTCCCGGCAACGATGCTAATTTAACATCTTCACCAGTAAGATCTGAGAAGTAACGTGTTAACCTAAAAAAAGATAAGTAAACGAAAAGGTCAATTACCAACTTCACTTACATTGATTGGTGTACCTGAACAGGACTACAAGATCTCGACATCTCATACATACAATCAAAAGACCTTTCCGAAGTAAGAGAACATTTTTAATTTGCTACCTCAGTTGCTGTTAAGAAACATTTCTGAGATCGCAAGAAGTCTGAACTGACTTACCTCTCTTCGAGATTTTTAGCAATAATTTTTCACGCTATTTAACGTCCAGTAGTTTATTTAGTATTATTCGGAATGGTTGTAGTTGTTTATTTATGACAAGGTTTTTTATATGAAAATATATGTAAATCCTATGAAGCTAGCACAATTTTCGTTTTCACTTGAATTCGGTATCAGGATGCATCATGCATGTACCTATAAACCTACATAATCACATCCAAAATTAGCTATCAGCTTTTTGCAAACTGCGGCGTAATGTTAATTGCTTTTCAATTAATTTAAGTGGACTACATTGCAGTTTAAGGAATCTGAATCAACGTTGATAACGTGATTCTACATGCAGAACGCAAACAATTTCTGTTAAAGCTCTTTACCTTTAATTCTAGAATGGTCAAATGTACCACTATCGACAAGAAGATTAGGTTTTATCTGGCATTTTTGAACACTGACTCATTGCAGAGCCCATTAAAAAAAAGTAGAAATACTATAGTATTGTGTTGTTGTATACTGCCTGCGTGCATCAATAATCAAAAATAATAAAAATAATTACAATACACTACACATATGACAACCACCTATATTTTCTATTACAAGTGACGAATACTTTTATAATAATTTATAATAATAACTAACCTGAGCTAATAACAATTTGGTGAAAGTTTAACGAAACTCCAATAAAATTTAAGGAGAAAAATAAGAGAATAAATATGAAATCACTCACTTGAACATCATAGATTGCGCTTCACGATTCACTGGATTGCAAGCAGGCATATCATTGCTTGGAATATAAAAGTATCGTAATTTTGTTACATCAACTTCTTCATTTAGTTTCAAGTCCATAGATTGCTCTGGATCTACGAGAACCTACGCATGAGGAACAATAAATGTTAGTTTTAGAATGTCTGCAGAAATTCTCCAACCAACCTTAAAAATTGGCATCAAATCTTCTGCGTATCGAGACATAGGTCCGGCACACACCATTGTTTCTTTCTCCTTGCCAGTTCGGAATGTACAACCTTTTGTATTGATAGCTCCAACGGTTGGTTTATGACCAAAAATACCACAATTAAATGCTGGAATTCGAATAGATCCTCCAATGTCGGTTCCTAAAAATGTGGGAAGCCACATGAGTAATATTCAAAATTGTATTTAAAGCACAAATAATAATCTTACCCAATCCAAATCCAGTTGCACAAGCTGCAATTAGAGCAGCTTCACCTCCTGATGAACCACCAGCACTTCTCCTAGTGTCATACGGATTGTTAGTCTGTCCAAATAGCGAGTTACGACTTTCAATCCACTTATTGACTTCGGGAACATTGGATGTTGCAATAATGATTGCACCTGCTTCCTTCATCAATCTTACACACTCAGCGTCGACAAGTGATTTTTCATTCTTTCGCGATATCAGTCCGAGAGTGTGGAGTTTACCCTTCACCGAGGTACTATCTTTTGTGGTAAAGGGTACGCCGAGGAACGGCTTCTTGGTGAAGTTGCTTTCAGTCAACTGTCCGCTGGCAATTTGTTCATCGATTGCCTTGGCTTCATCCAGTGCCTCCATGAAAGGACCATCGACGACAGCATTTAGTAAAGGATTGACCTCTTTCATGCGGTCAATGTAGGCTTTGACAACATCGTGAGCCTTGAGTTTTCTTTCCCTAATCAATTTAGCTAGTTCGACTGCACTTTTTGTACAGAGTTTTTGATCATCAGAGCTGATAGCTGGAGAACGTTTTCTATCACCCAAATACCAACCTAGACCGAATTCAAGGATGGCATCTACTGCTATGTGCATAAAAATCACCAAGCTCGCTAAAAGGTTTGCCCAGAATGAACCCATTTTCGAAGTTCTCTTACTACGACGGTGTCTCTGTAAAGAACAAAGTGCAATTATGATTGTTATGCAATTTCTTTTGTCGGGGTTTGGTTATAGATGTTATTGGTACCGATTCCGTTTCTTAGGGAAAAGAATTTCAACTTACCTTTTTACTTGTACTTTGATCTGTGTCTGATGCACGGTCTTTGTGGCTTTTGTGTTCTCGCTTACTGGTGCGCTCACGGTGTGAACGACGATGGTGCTTGTGTCGATGACCACCACTACGTTCGCCTTCCGATTCTTGAGTGTTGCTATCTTCAATTACGCTCATTTTGATCTTTATCCTCGTTTGTTTAAAACAAAAATAATGTGCTTATCTCAAGAAATTTGATATAGAACAACAAAATTGGAAAAACGAAATTGCAACGCGATTGATTTTCGTTTGAAAGTTTTTTTTGTTTCACAATGAAAAACGCTGATTTGATCGAACTTTGGATTCGATGTGAGGCTTATTAGCTCATTTAAATTCAATGAGTTGGATATTTAAGTTGAAATCAAGTTTAGCATAGTGACAGGTAGACGACTAGTGTGGATTTTGGATGGAAATGGAAGACACCTATGGTCGGAACAGGTATAAATAAATTTATTTTGTTTTTGGAGGCCCCTCTTTTTGTCATTTCGTTTTCGTGGAGAAAGTAGTTTTTTCTTTGTTTTGTTTTCCGTAAACAAAATTTTGACAGATAAACAAAAATATCATGATGGCAGCGTTCAGCGAAGTATATTAATTCGTGGTTGTTTGTAACGATATCTGGATGTCAGTTAATGTTTTTTTAAGAGCCTGTTTCAGCAAGGTACGCTCTCCGCGAGCCTTTGATTTAAATGCAATCACCAGTCAATAAGAATGTATGTTTTATTTGCCCCCAGATCTGATCCAAATTGGATTTTTATTTAAAAATTACATGTATAACAAAAACAACACACAGAACTGGATCTTGTATTGTTTCTGTGACACATGTAAATTTGAAGGAACTCCAATTCGGATCAGATCTAGAGGAAAATATGGCTATCACACCGAACCTTCATATAGATTTCGTGCAGAAAGTACGAAATCTCATCGAAATCAACTACATCTTGTTTGTAATCTAGATTACGACGCAATCTCCTACAAAATCTACTTGATTTTGTTAGCGGAGACACATTTATAGCAAATTGATCTCTATTGTATAACAGTTAGAGCAGCTTTTAGCAGAAAGACAATGGGAAATGCCAAACAAAAAAGTTTATGTGCTGTGTGAACGGTTTAACGAGATTTCGTAATTTTGATGCGAAATATGGTTGGTGTGGAAAAGGCAATCTAGATTACGATAAGATTTTCTCAAAATCCACTTGATTTTGTTAGCGGAGACACATTAATAACACATTGCTCTCTTTTGTATAACAGTTCCATAAATCTTTTAGCGTCGAGACAAATAAAAATTCAAACAATAATATCTCATTATCTTGTTGCACCATGGTAGCTACGCAGAGCCGCACAGGAGCTGCGCCTAGGACCACAATATTCACATTTATAGGTTTTTGACAATGTTGCGGTTGACACTCGGTCCCGAAACAAAACCTAGATTAAATATAATTTATTAGAAAAATACGCATTTTACAATTATGTACACATTTATTCACATTCAGTAACGTTAATAACATAAAATAAAAGTAATGTATTCATTTCTCTTTTTATAAAAGGTTATAAATGTAAAACTTATAGGTTGCAATATTTTAACAATGTAGTGTATGGTTTGTTGTATGTAAAGTAAAAATGTATATTATAGGTAATGTGATTAAAGTATAAACAAAGAGTGAAAATTATAAAAATACATTATGGTATAATACTTAAAAAAGAAAAATGGCATAACTAAGAAGAACATTTAAATTTGTGTCTGACATTCTTATTAAGACATATTTCGTGAATCTTATGCATAATAATACACTGTTTTCAGTTTAATCACATTAAATTTGGCAACATTCTTGCTGCTCTTAAAAAAACCTTAATTTGAAAACCAAGTTAAAAGATAAAACATCAATATAAAAAATCCTCAGATTATGAAAGGATATTTTTAGGAACACTTTGCACAAAAAATACACAACTATTTTGTTTTTCTTCGCACTAATTATAACAAATAATGTTGACTATTAAATATAAATAAATACATAAAATAATATAGAAACAAACATATACATATATAAAATGGTAAAATATTAAAGTTTGAATTCAAAATGAAAAAAAAAATATTTAGTTTGAATTCATAATGGCTCAGTTCCATAAAAAGAGATTGTGCAAACGTTGGCTTTAGCTATATTAAGCGAGAAAATTTAAGACCTGAAGGCTGCTAGGGCCTCTGCTTGATAAAATCGTAATTTTTTATAAGCAATAAACAAATGTCCAGAAAATGGCATTAAAACAAATAAATGACAATGGGAATATAAACCTCGCCCTTCTATCAATCCAAATGGAGATCTCTTGAGGTGTCATCGTAGTCCAGCCACTGCGATTGGAGTTGCCATTGTTCTTGTTTCCCCCTACAAAGTTGTCATCTATACTGATGGATGCACATTTGGACATGTTATTGTTTGAGCCTTTCTCAACATCCAGTGTAAGGTTGCCATTGCCAGAAAAGTCTTCTTCACACTGAGTTGTTATAATGGGTAGAGTCTAAAATTAAAAAAAAAAAACAATATTAAAAAAAATTTTTATAAATAATAAAAACCAATAAAAAATAAAAAGATAATAAACAAACATAAATGAAACTTGGTCCACCTGCCAAAACTAAAGCCATATCTATGAAACTTAGTAGATATTGAGTTAGTATTTTAACATATAGTGGTTTTGTCCTTTCCGAACACATCGCGAGATTAATTTAAATAAATAGCCCAAAAATATCGGAAATGATCAGACCGGGAGATATAGATCAGCCTTTAAAGTAGTGATTGACTAATTTTAATAAATAAATTTTTTTGTTTTTGCATTTGGTAGACCAACTTGCACCTCATTCCTTAAAACACTTTTCTTTCTACTTACGTGAACAGTTAAATAATTATTGTAATTCTGCGATTCCCTATTACTGTGCTCTGATTGTCCATCATTTAAACTGGAACATGATCTTGACTTTTGCATTCCCATATCTTTTCGGGCTAGCCGTGGTGTAAGTGTTGATTTTAAGATATATTTACTGTTGATCTTTTTCAATTCGACATTCTTCTTTCTTCTCCAAATTGTATTTACGAAAGCAAATTCTACCAAACTTCCAAAGATAAACAATGTGCATCCCAAGAACCAAACTTCCGAAACCTTAATATAACTGACTTTAGGCAGTGTTTTTCCTTGTGCTGAAGCAAGTGTGATAAATGTCAACATAGTACTCGTTCCTGAAATAAACAAAAGAAACAACAAAAATTTCATTATCTAGAATTTATCGAATTGGACATACATGGCGTATGAGTAACTTTTTTTTTAACTCCTCAGTAATACGAAAAAATACACTTACCTAACATAATTCTTGGTGCTGACTGATCGGCTTGTAACCAAAATGATACCCATGAAATAGCAACAATCATCATTGAAGGCAAAAAGTAGTCCATAAGATAGTAGCCAACTTCACGTGTCAGATGTACCGTGAAACTTAATGAACTGTAATTGCCAGCTAAAAATAAAAATTACCAAATATTTAACTGCGCCGTTGTCTAAAATTAAAACATAAGTAGAAAAGATATATACGAATGACGAATACAGTAAATTTTATCAAACTTTTTTTCATCCGGCAATCAATCTTATTTTAGGAATCAAGATTACGACAGTAGAACATATTAATACAGCTCTTTGAATTCTGTCTATATCTATCAGCTAGCTTAAGGGCTTAGGGGTGAAACGGTATATGTAAAGTGCAAAACCATTCCTTTACTAAATGTCTGTAATTTAGCAGACAAAACTTGATACGTGTGGTAGTGGGAATTGAATATGTTTAAAAGTACTCCAAAATTGGAAGTTAATCAAAAAATATCTTCGCTCAACGTCTGATGGTTTGTACTAACTCTTCATGTCACTTGAAGCTTTTCGTACTCAAACCAAACC
The DNA here is from genome assembly GCA_948107695.1 of Meliscaeva auricollis. Classification (NCBI taxonomy): domain Eukaryota; kingdom Metazoa; phylum Arthropoda; class Insecta; order Diptera; family Syrphidae; genus Meliscaeva; species Meliscaeva auricollis. The sequence continues at coordinate 16,070,253 of OX403618.1, forward strand.
CTAAAACTAACTTATATTGAACACACCCTAGAACTGGACCCAACGTTTGCATAAATTGGCAAATATTTGCAGTAGAATCTCTATAGAGAAAAAAGTTTACAAAATTACGAAAATACTAATGAGCTTGGAATTTTGTTTTCTTTCCTGCAAGCTTCATTGGTTTCAAGTAGTTTATGAATGATTTATAAAATAATATTAAACAGTCTTGTTCATTTGAATAAAATCTGTAAAAATTTATAGGTAATGTGTTGTTCATAAAAAAAAAAAAACTACTCAGGTTCACATATATGGCCTGTAAATCAGGCCTTGCTGCATCTCTGCATTAAATTAACGTCTAAAATTATGACTTATATTAATTAACTCAATGATTTAATAAAATATAGAAACAGCAAATATAATTAACTTAACTATGCGTAGTGGAAATTAATGAGTATATGTTATGTAAATTTCTTAGTATACCCGTTTAAATTTTACTTCGAAACACATTTAAGACCTCAGCGAAATTCCTTACGTTTACTAAGATTAAAAAAAAATTGGATTCGATTTTCAGTTTATTTTCGAAGGAAATTTTCTGTGATCTGAGAAACCTAAACCCTGAACAAATAAACTGCGATTTGTTTGCTGAATGCACTAATTTCAATAAATTGAGTACACAAGAAAAGTGTCAAATCATTTAGTTGTGTTTAATTTAATAAAATGAGTGAGTTCACTACAATAAAAGATTTATTCTTAAAACGATAAGGACATACATTAAAAAATCTAAACATAAATACAAAAACAAATCTTACCAAAAGCTCCATGCCTTAAATCATTCAAATCAGCGTTAACTACAGTTTCATTGGACCAGGAACTTAGCAAAACATATTCAGTCAAATGTAGATCAGGATCAAAAGTAACCGGAGATTTTGTTTCCCAATGAAGAACCAATTCTGATGTATTATACATCCCTGTTAAAAAGAAAATTGTAAAAATAATGAAAGAAATCATCAAACTCAATATGTAGACTTACAGCTCTCTAAAACCGTTGAGCAATACTGTTCATCGAAGGGAAACTTTTGTAAATTCATCCAGCAGTACAATGTTGCTTGAATTCTCGTTGAAATGATAACAGTGCCATCTGGTGAGATCGATGTTAGAATATCCTTTTCCGCTGTACCTAAAATACTTGAATCTCGTTCGTTGGCAAAGAAAATATGTGGCACCCAAAGTGTATCCCTTAATGATTTCTCGCCTAAAATTGGTTGTTTTCGTTTGGGGGCAACTTCTTTGAATACCAATCGGGGATCAACAAAACGTAATTGTAACAATGCATGCATTTTAAATTGTAAATCGTGAGCTTCTAAATTTTGCATAAAATAAACATAGGCACGAGTGTGTACGTCGACGGGTAGGCGTTCACCTTTTTCATTGAAAGCTGCAAAAACAAAAAAAAAAAACAATGATATCTTTGAATAACTGTCTAATATTTATAAATCTTTTTTGCATTTTTCATAGATATTTGTTTATTAAACAAAACGTGATGCTGATGACATGTTATGTGTTTTATGGAATCTGTATTTGATATTATGTAGGTTTTCACGAAATAATTAAGGAAACAACAAAAAATTATTGTTAAATCTGTATTTATATAAAAACATTGATATTACTATATTAGAAACAAATTAAATCATACATTACATTATCATACACACATTCTTAACGTCAATTAAAAAAAAATATCAATGAGGTAAATATTGAATTTACTGCCGCATCTTCAATTTTTTTTCTATCTGTCATATTTACTGAATAGTTAAGCGATATTAATACAACTATTTAATTATAGTCAATAAATTTTAATAACTTACTTATTGGCCTTTCGAGACGATCATAACGGCAAGGTGCCGTCAGCCTTTGGATCAGTTGTGTTTGTGACAAACTGTCAGCATCGATTAATGTTGGACATTCTTCGTCCGATCTGGAAAAAAAAAACAAAATGAAATGTCAACATAACCGTATCAGATATCATAATTTAAGTCGGGTTTAAACAATGTGACTTAATCGTAGTCATTTTTAAACTCCGATTTATCTTAGACGACTGGGTTTTATCTCATGTTTGAGTCTTTTTTTAGAAACGACTTAAACGACGTGAATGAATTTGCCCTAATGTGTGTATGATCTTTAATGTGCATGTAAACATTTTTTATCAGAACGGGTTGTTAAGTAACATTTTTAATGTTAGCATTTTCTGATACATGTAGCAAAAAATATTGAGCTGACAGTTTAACAGAAGTTAAAAATGTTTACAAACTATGCAACAAATAATGAACGTGGTTAGCATGTTATTATAAAACTCGGTGATGAATGTACAGCTATTGGTGAATTAATTTATGCATTTGGTTTGATTGAGTCATTCAAATAAAATATTGTAGCATGGCAAGTTGAATGACCGAATACATTAGTTAGTATTGGTTTGTAAATAATTAAATATTAATCGCCTGAGATTTGTTATGCTATAACGGTTATAATGGCAAAGCAACATTAACATTTATGTAATTTTTTGTGTAAATTGCTATGTAGTGTACATCTAATCATACTATGACGCCTAACCAACATTTCCGACATGTGCTACTTAAACGTTTTTAGATTTTAGGGCAATCACTTGAAATAAATCGCATCCTGAGCCTGACACACTCGACTCCCTGACATGAAAACAAAATAAATAAAGGCTAAAAATGGGGTTTTCTTAAGCACTTCTGGACTTTGGGGTAACAATCTGAAATTAATTGCTTTCTTACACCCTCGACTCTATAAGTCTAAGCCCCTGACAGACGGTCCCGAAAATACGTTTTTTTAAGCATTTTTAGACATTGAGAAAAACCATACTTGAAATCAGTCGCATGCTTACAACCTTCACTTCCTGAAATAAAATATAAGCAGGGCATACATTTTAAGCTAGGGGCTTAACCCTGACAGACGAGCCCGATATTCATTTTTTTAAAGCGTTTTTATACTCATGTGTATTTCTTCATACTTCCAAAATCTGTTTTACTATATTTATCTAAAGTTTGGAAGTATTTTAGTCACGAGTTAAAACCAGGCAAAGAGGGCGCAGGATCCTAAGTCTACAACCCAAAAGTGCTTAGGTAATGGTCCTTTTACCTACTTGGGCGGATTATTAGTCCAACCACATATTGTGAACTCAAAAGCCACTCAGTGCGTCAAAAGTCCATACAAAATTCTTATCGACTTTTGACCCACTGATTGTGTAATTCTGACAATTTTGCAATTTTCGATTTTTTTTACATGTTAAAAGTAAAGACCCAGATTTTGATAGAAGATAATAAAATACACATTTTAATTCAAAAAACATGAAAAATGGGTAGGTCAAAAGGTTACCGCGAGTTTAAAATATTTTTTTGTTAATTTAAAATAAAATTCTACAAAAAGCCTTAAGGCAAGAAAAAGGATCATCCTTTTAAGTGGGAGGGCAAATTTTAAAAAAAGATAGAAAACAAAATATTATTAAATAAAATACACGACTAAGTCGCACGTACTTGCTCTTATAGATAATGTTATACTATATACGATAAGCCTTTTTAATCAAAAATTTGTAAATGCAGTTTTAGAAAAAAAATTAAAAAAACATAAAATTAGATTTTCAAAATACTTTTGTTTGACGTTTAACAGACAGACAGTCAGAAAAAATTGTTGGACCCATTTTTTCGCATTCTCCATCATTGTAATGTCATGTTTGCTTGTTATCTCAACTTTTTTTTCATACGAATGGATAACTTGATATATAGTACCTATATCGCAAGTAAAAATAGTCGCAAAACTTTTGGAAAGCCATCATCACTTACAAAAATACGTTACAGTTTTTTGGTAAGCCATCTATTTTCTCTAGTGGAGTAACTTAATCTCAACAAATGAAATTATCTCGAAACCGGTCCGAAGACGTTCAAGTTGGATATTTTTTTCAAATATTGGTTTTCAAAAATTGTTTAACCATTAGGGATAAAAATTGCAGCTCTTGAGTATGAATCAAAAAAAAAAACAATTTCCCTTTTTGCAGAAGAAATTCACCTTTATTAATTTTCACATGTTTTGTTGTTAAAAATACTGATTCAAGATAAATTCAAAGGAGGATAAAACCGATCTTAAAAAATTGAAAGATTTGTTCTTTGTGTCACTAATTCATGTAAGCATTTTCGTATCAAACTTTTGAATCATTTAAGTCAACTAATGCGGTAAAAATGACCAATTGACTGTATTTTTTTACAGTTTTCGTAGGTAAGTCCATTGTTATAAGCATTTATCACTTTTATTTGCAATGTTTTAAAATAAATCTGAAATTCTATAAAAAAGTAAGGCCTGAAATTCAAAGACATTAAATCTGTTTAGTGATGGTATCGTAACTTTTGCACGTCTACTGATAAGACAGTTAATTCCTCGTATTGCTTCTCTTTTCTACTTTTGCAATATTTTAATTAACTTTCTTAAAATTGTTTGTTTTCTCTTTAAAATATTATTAAGATCACCTGCACGTGTTTGAACAATTGTGTTTTAACAATATTGTTTTAACAAAACATCCTCAGGCGTCATTATTGAGGTGATCTCATTGTTTCCTGAGATATATATTGTGTAATGAATACATACAGTTAAAACAAAAACTTTACATGGTAGGTATCATCTTGATTAAAGAATTTTCGAAATTATATTATTATTTAAATTATAAGTGATAAATTGCAAATTAAATAGCATAATAAGTAAATATATCCCCCAGGCTGCGCTGACTGATTTATTGAGGTAAATTTTCAGTCAATCAATAAAGATAACATACCACTGTTTGATCAAATGTCATAATTGGCAGGTAAACATTAAACAAAATATACTATCTTGACGAGCTTCAAGTTGAGTGTATCAGGTCTAGGCACTGTCACGTTATTTTATAATAGAAAAGTATAGGCACTGGTATATTGTTAACAAATAAAAAATGATTTTTATTGAATAAATCAATAAAAGAGCGCGTAAAGAAAAGAACAAATTTATTGCCAATTAGTTTTTTAAGATTGTTTATGTATTTAAATATTAAAATGCTGTAATTTGCATTGCAGTTTTAAAATTAACGTATGAACTAAAGGCAAAAGAGCTCTTTTCGTTGTTTAAATTTTTAGTTATGATTGTCAATGTTAAATCCTTTGACTGGGTATCTTAAGTCACAAGGAGTGCAACAGATTATTTTTCTTATAAAGTTAGTTTCACAGCCAACACTTAACAACAACACCCATAGAATCCGTTCCGTCCACGAATCCGTTTTCGATGAAGTTAAAAGTTCGGGTAGTTCTCATAAGAACGTGTAATAAGAACGATTTTTTAATAAACGTGGTAAAACATGTCAACAATTCTATTGAAAATGAAGTTCGTTTACCAGATTTACCACTTTACCAAGTTTAATGGCAAACAGTTTCCTTACATAAGGGATCTAACGATTTTCAATTATTTTTTTAATTCATCTAAGAAGGTAGAACAATTCAAATTTAATCTTTTTCTTTCAAAAAAGATTTAGAAGTTGTAATAGTCATTTTAAGAAAGATTATGGTCTTTTTAACATTTCTTATAAAATTGTATTTTTTTCTTATAATTTTCTTATAGAGTAGCATTAACTATACGAGGAAGTACGTGGAACCCAGTCGTGCATTTTATGTTTTCTGCAATTTTGATTGTGATAAAAAAGATGTTGGCATAATATGTCACTTTATTTGTTGAAAATATTATTAAATTAACATCAATATCAGTTAATGGGAATTCCACTTGAGCCAAAGCTTCTTATTATTTGTTAAAGTGTTTTGTATTTTAGTTAGCAAGCAATTTGCAGATATTGGTTATAAATAAATATTTTCTTTTATTTCATTGATCTTTATTATTCACTTTGAGCTTTTATTCTGTCTGGTCAATATTTGTTCAAAAAATGTTAATTTTGAAAATATATATAAGATTGTCTGAAATTTTTTTATTCTTTATGCACAAACTTAATTTTTTTTTACTAGTTTACCTTTTTTGTAGAATATTGTAGTAGAATATACCTACTTTAAATTGTAGTAGAATATACTTTAAAGTATGTTGTTATTAATAACAGCCGTGTTTTACCTGTATTATTTTTAAACTCGAGTTCTATTACATTCATGGTAATTTTCTTACTAAAAATACGGTCAAATATTTTTTTATTTAAAAAAGACCGAAATAAACGAGACTTAATATTCTTTTAGCAAAGCTGGTACACTTCCAGCATCTGTGCATGCATCCGGTCAGGCCAAACTGACGCATTACATCTTTTCTCCAGAGGTTATGAATACCGTTAAAAGGTCGTGGACCATTTTTCTGATAAAGCTTTAAATAAAAGAAAAACTAGAGAATACACTTTTGGTTTAAGTCTAGTTTACACTTCTGTATTTTCTGTATAAATTTTTTGTTATAATACCTTCGCATGAAAAAAATTATCAATAAAGATAAACAGCTCAGAGAATTTTAAACACAGGTTCACCCTTGGTGACCAACTCAAGAGGGATAGAAAATAAACTATATTAACCATTCATATTTCAAAAGGTGTGGCGTATGTGTAACCTTGACCAATTCAAATAAAGCGCCCCCACAATGTGGTGAATAGCATGTCTAGCTGGGGCAGAAAACTATAAGATCACGTGGGATCGGGTTCTTACATATACGAGTATACAGGTCATTTAATGTCTTCAAATGTTGAAGGATTGGAGACCTAGAGCCGACAGCTCTTCCACGTGTATCGTCTACTTAAATAATTCTTCTTGAAGACTAACCAGAAATGAATAACTGACTGTTAATAGATTTTTCCTAACATTCGTTCCAGATGGGTTTTTTACATGAAAGGCTCATTAGAGGCCTTCATCGCTTAATTGATGTTGGCTGAATCTAATAACTTAAACAAACAAATACCTAATCTTTGGAAAAATAATTAAGTGACAGCTCCCATATCTGTAGAAGAATAATTAAGTGACAAGTTATGTTTACGAAATACAAAAAAAAAATAATAATTTTCCACAATGCACTTTACGCGTTTAATATTATATTGCAATTAATCATTTAAGTTAATATTCTTTTGATTTCATTAATGTTTTGAAAGATTTTTAATGAAATTGTAAAATTGAGAAAACAGGAAACCACAAAAATGTTTAATAATTTTTATTATCTTCCATGTAAACAGATCAATCTTATTCCTTACCGCATAAATATTGATGGGTTGGTGATAAAAAAGTTGAAAAAAAAAAAAAAATATTAACAACTTTTATATATGAACATAGAAAGTTAAATCGATTGCTTTTGATGACAACAAACAAATTGTTATCTTTAGAATTTTATCTCTTTGTTCAATTAAAATGTAACAATGTACAGAATTTGGGACGGGGAATTTATTGCGGAAATCTCTATGTGAGCAAAGAAGCCGATACAATATAAAAGATACGAATAGAAAATAAACAGATTTATTATCTTTTTGTTTAATGACTTTCTTTGTAATACTTTAAATTATATTTAAGTAATGTTATTCATCCCTTAAAATAAATCCTAAATTTATAAAAAAAAACAGAAAGAAAGACAAAACAGATAAGGAAATTATGGAGTGATTAATAAAATAGACAATAGAGATCTACAAAAATATGCGATATTTATAAAAATCAATTGAATTTTATTATTACCTATCAGCAAATCTATATCCGTTTTTTTTTTTAAATTATGATATGGTTACCAAGGTGATAACAAAAATTCTATAAACTGAAAAACAAAATTTATGAAGTTACGATTGAAATTACAAGCCATGTTTTTAATGAATTTTAGTTATAGAATTTTGGTTTTCTTCTTAATGACTCACTCGATTTAAACGATTTTTCTTACATGAAAGCTTTTAAGTTGCTGAATGAGAGTTTTGTAACAAAATTTGAACAATGTTTGAATTTTTTTTTGAAAAATTGATTTTTTCAAGGGGCCACTGCATAATTTTTTTTTTTTTTTGAAAATACCTTGTAATTGTTTTTTAAAAAAAAACTGTTTTTTTCTAATTTATTTAAGAAACTATTACAGGGATATCCCATTCGGCTAATTTCGCAAAACTGAACAAACGAAATTTTTATGGCACAAGTATCAAATTTTCAATCCCAATTTTCAATGCAAGGGGCCCACATGCTTTAACGGACAGGATAGAAGGACGATTCATCTTGTTAGTGGGGGCACAGAAAAGGCACTCAAAATACACGAATGTGTTTAACTTTCCTTAACCAGGTGATTTAGTGTCGACATATACATCTCTTCAATGACTCAAGAGTACCCTCAGTTTTTGGGGTTTTCACAAGTTTCCCTCCCATACACACATTTTTTTGAAGGCACATAACAACATTAACCTCCATTTCTTTAGACAAGAGGTTTGTGGGTAACTTTTGGGTTGTGTTTCTAAAAATCTACACCCAACTGCTCTGTTTTTAAATATGAAGCAACATAGTATGTGCAATGTTCGCAGAGATTCTAGGTTCTCTACTACAAAAGTCTCCATCAGTTGTCATCAAAAAGAAATTTTACTTTTGGTAGAACAATAAAGAACCACAAAAGAAAAAAAAATCGAAGTTTTTACTATTTTATTATATCCAGAATTAATTTCATATTATCGGCGGTCCTAACGCCATATGATTTGCAAATTATGTTCTTCTAACGTTTGTTTAAACTGTTAGATCTTATTCTCCCTGTTAGCTTTTTAACTATTATGAAATAACTGTAGAGACCGTGATTTTTGTACCAACATACTTCTTATCTTAATAAATAGTCGTTAGCCACTTCTTATATAAAAATATAACATTTGTGTGTCACATGCATTTTTCACATAGCTTATACTTTCTTATTGATTAATAATAAACTAAATACAAGAAAATAAACTTACACGACATGTGTTATTGCTGTCAAGTAGAATAAAATTCCGAAAAGGAATTTTATTACAGAGTCGTATTTTGAATTCACCATTGTAATTTTATTTCGAATTTTGTTTTTAGTATAATTATTCTATTTTTTTTTTAATTTTCAAGTTAACATGTGTAATACTATGACAACACAGAACAAAATTAACAATATAAAATAAAAAAGGAATCAGTTTCACAGTTTAAAAGGTCCTCCGGAACCCAGTAATTAGAGAAAATCACAGACTTCTCATTTCACCTCCGTAGTTAAGCAAGTTTAAAAGGCATTTAAGCTTAAAAAAAAACTTTAAGAACAAAAGAGAGCTATAATGAAGAAACAACTGTTAAGGTACTAAATAGTCTTTAGAATAATATTGTTAAAATAGCTAGGTAAATATAATTAAGACTGTTCTTTATATGGGAATGAATTTTCAGACTTCACCAGTAGGTATCATCAATCATATACAATTATGAAATTGAATACATATAATAATACATGTGTACAATTCGTATGTGTTTTGGTATTAAGAGAGTGATCATTGGAAATTCCAAAAAAAAGAAATACCTTATTGCTAAATAAGAATTGAGAGCATTTATAAGACAATGAATAGCTGATAAGAGTTCCGAAGACAACTGTTTTGTTTTGTAAAAAAAAAGAATTCATCTGATTTCAATCACAGCCTTACCCTCAACACGCATTGAATTAAGAGAGATTTTTCAAGAGATCAAACAAATATGTTAACCGAACATCAGCTATTTCTTGTTTTGTATGTACGTTACGCATATAATGTATGTATTTTATGTATTACATTATGTAATTAATTAAAGTCAAGTTGTTCAATAAAACCAGCAAAAAAAATCTAACAAATAATAAATTTATATTTATATATTAATTACATACTTCTGTTACCTGGAGTTCCTTAAAGTATTTTTTTTTAATGAACTCGATGTTAAATAAAAAAATTAGTTTTTAGTCTAAGAAAAGAAGTGTTATTGAAAAAAAAAATTACAAAAATGAATGGATAACTTAAGGCGCGTCAAGAATTTAAATATTACAATAAAAAAAGTTTTATTTAAAACTTCTATTAAAAACGAACAGGGGCCTATAACAAAACTACAAGTACGTCTATTACAAGTAAAGTTGCTCATTTTTAGATGAACAATTGTAAAATTTCATTTGTTATACAAGTACTTGTAGTTTTGTGTTATAGGCCCCAGGACATCTCGAAAACTGTTATTTTTGGCAAAAAAGTATATATTTTTGAAAGTGTATGTTTTAAGGCTTTACTTTTAAAATCAGCTTAAGCATTTGTTTTAGGAAAAACACGAAATAAGTAATCGAATACTACTATTCTTCTGTACAATAATTGCGCGTTTTCATTATTATTGATTTTAATTAGTTTTCTTACAAAAGAAAACACATGGTTAAAAGTTGTTTGCATACTTTATTGAATGTCTGATTGTAGAGTAAAATACATAACTGTTGACGATGTTATTATTTAAAGGTTTTCGACAACAAAATAAGAAGAGTGAATCTACAGCAAATCATACAATTAAATTTATATTGAATAAAAATTAGTTCACATTGTTCCATAGCAAATTTATTTATAATATACAGACACTGACACACACACTGGTGTAGGTATTCAAGACAAATAACTACGTTTCATATCGTTTTGATTGTTTTCGAAAATGAATATAATATAAGAAAAAAATGTTTTTAAGAGACATCTACACTTTTTCTAATAAGTGATTTTAATTAAAAATTTGTTCGATTAATTTAAAACTAATACATAAATGTATTTCCGGATGAAAACTATAAGACTTCAAATGTGCAGCTTTAAGAATTCTTTGATTTATTCATTTTGTTTTAATTGCAATTTAATACTATTATTTTATTGGTCATTATAAAAGATATTCAACAGTAGTTCAATAAAATCATTATTCATTTAAATTAAAATCAAATAACCATCTGTTATTTTAATTTGTTTTAAATGACCGTTAATTTGTTGTTGTTCTACCAACTGCTTTTAAGTCAGTTTGAATTTTTCTTTATTTATTGATTAATTGTCTACATTAAGAGCTTTTATCAGGATATAAATAATATTTTATGAATGTGTAATCAACATAAGCTAGAGTTAGACAATATAATAAAAAAAAAAGATAAAAGATAATGATGAAAAATTATTAATAGCCAAAAATTAAACATAAAGCCATCATAAAGTTTTCATTACACTATTGGCCTACCAGACGACAAAGGGCTGTCGTTTGGCCAATAGGGATTTTTACCAAATTGTCAAATTAGATACTTTGGTACGGTGACAGTTCTCAAATGAAAAAAAAATATAAGCAATTTTGATTTTTACTGTTGGTTTACTTAAACGTCAGTGGGCCAGAGTCTCGATTTGACGTTAAGAAGCTATGAGACAGAATGAAACAGAGATGTATTGCTTTATTTCCAAAAAGCCCCATATCAAAATCATTTGACAGGCCGCCGTTTGAGTGTTCACATTATCAAAATCGATTTTCAATCCGGCAAGACTGACAGACGTCGTCGTCCGCTAAGCTCGACTATGTGAACCCTCCTAATATCGAAAAGCACATATAAATAGGGTTGTCCCACCAACAACAAATCTCACTGAGAAATAAATCAAAAATCCCAGCAAATAACATTCCTACTTACAACTGGACAGCTGAAATTTTGTGTCCCACCTAAAAAAATTAAAAAGAAGTGCTTTATTGTAAATTATTTATTGAAATTACGGTGCCAAAAAAGCACGATCGTGCCACATCGGCAACGCTATAAATGGTTTCTGGGTAATTTATGTTACTTTTCAATATCTGATCAAAATCTTAGTTATTAATGGAAAACGACATGAAGTATCATTCTACTTCGCCACCCTACTAATATTATTCAAACAATCGTGCCTTTTTCAGGTTTTGATGCACCACGCAGTTAGAACAAGACTTCCGAAGCTAACAACATCCCGAAAATCAGTGTTATGCAATTTATTACGATCTAACGGGACGTTTCGGTCTGGGTGCCCCACTAAATATGGAGAAAAAAATTGTGTTGGCCGCCAAATAATTTAATGAACAAAAAGTTTTATTCGATTGTTCTTAAATTTGAAACTCAAATGAGATACATTTGACAGATTGTAATCAATCTTTCAAGATCTTTTTGAGCAATATGCGTTTTATTGGACTTTACTCATAATAATTAAGTTAATGAAGAATTACGTAGCGGTAGAAACTGATCTTGAAATCTTGTTTTGAGTTCTAATTGAAATGAACATAAACTTAACTTCACTCTCATAAAATATTGTGCACATTTTTTTTTTTTAATTTTATGCATATTTCTAACATAATGAGGAATTTCTAATGGCTTGATGGCGATACAATAAAAAGGTGTGTGAATTAATTAAAAGAAAATTATAAACAAGCACAATAATTCAAGGACATTTTTGAATATAGAAAGTCAAATGTAAGTGTTTAATAGCACAAGAAAATGTCCATAACTACGCCGCCACCGCTTGTAATATTTATGACGACAGAATCTGTATAATGAGCCCATCATGTGAGAAGTCACATGTCTGAAGTCGGCCTTAATGCGAACGAATTTATTTTTGAACAAAACAAAAAACAAGGTTTTACTTTGTCTGGTAGATCTTGCAACGCACATAAACAAGGGAATACTAAGTCCAAGGTATTTTTGTTTTGTTTTCACACAAATAGGTAATATCAACTAACCTGAAGATGATCTCCCCTGTTGGTTTAGACAGATGAATGCTGGCATTAACTTTAGCACTTGGAATAAGTCCATGTGCATCTTGTTCATATTCGTCAGTTGCTGTCGTTATTATAGCTTCACTTCCATTATTGGTCGATATGCTCAATACAATTGTTGGGCCATCGTTAACAGTTTCCATAGGTATTGTCCTCATTGTTGAACTTATTTCCGGGACATGATTATGTCCTGCAATATCGTTTTTCGAATCTTTACCGCCAGATGGCTGCAAAGAATTACCACTGTTTGTTCCCCCAAGAACTATTGATTCAGATTTCAATGGAGCCTCAGTTAGATCGTCCAATGAAGTTGTTGAAACTAATAGCTCTTCCGTGATGAGAAGTGGGAATTCGGTTCCATTTGTGGTTTGCAGAAAATGTTGAGCCGGGGGCTGAATTTCTTCATCTTCCTGTTTTATTATTAATTTTGTCGTTGCGATTATCGGAACTATTTGTATTAAAATGGCGATAAGAACCGTTACAATATTCAAATTCGCCATTGTTCTAAAATTATTTTCGTCTAATTATAAGATCACAAACACTTCTTAGCACGCAAAAAAAAAAGAAGAAAACAAACAAACCCGACTTAATATCCTGTTCCGCTTTAAAGCGGCCGTTAAGCCGATCAATATATTTAAAAACGATAAATGATGTTTGTTAATTCCGGCGGAAATTCAAGTAAAACAAAATTGTATTCACTTCAATTAATGTGCACTTAAATGAAGATGAAAAATTGGAGCTCGGAAAACTGCGTTCAAATCGTGCAAGCTACAGGTGGAAACTGAATGAACTTCAGGTAAAGTAGAAAACTTAAAAACCACCAAAACCAGAGAATTTTTTATTTAATTTTGCTTGTGAGAAAGAGAACTTGGATTTTGTGTATCTATGTCTATACATGCAAAATATAAAAAAGAACAACAAAAACAAATAATAATACAGCAATAAAAACATAGCTAAACAAGACAGAGAGTCGGTAAAATAATGTTTAAACTTATACTGGGCGTGTAAAACCCCAAGAAATGGATATGTAAATCTTTAATGACACTACCGGCCGGTGGCATGGTGGCGCGGCGTGCGCTTAGTCTTATCAGCTACATTTATATGAATGGTTCAAGTCTTACGAGAAAGAATAAGGTAGTACGTGTTTAATGACTTGATTCTGCTGTGAGTGGGGGAATAATTTACTACCCTGTGTTATACTAGTTATAATTTATCTTTGTAGCTCGATCACTTTAAAAAGATTAAGTGCTACCCCTAGTCTGGCTGTTATTGTAGAGTATTGGGTTTTCCTTCCATAACTTGTTCTATTAGCATTTTAATAACATTGGAAAGAAGACTGAGTTAAAAAGTAAGACAAGAATAATGTGGGAATAAGAATCGAGTCATATCACGAGCAATGTCATTCATGATTCTTCTCGGAATTCCAACAAAAATAATGTCAGGTTTTTGAACTGTCTATGAAAAGAACGAATCTTGTAAACCACAATAATAAAAGCTTTAAATATGTATAAGGAGTGCAAGAATGTTTGCAAAAATGATTAGTGAACTCAACTAACTTTTGTGTGCGTAAGCACACCTGTGTATTAAGAAGCAGACTGAAGGAAGAGGCTTCGTGCAATCTGAATTGTTCGTAATATTTTTGTTTTAGTAACAACCTCCAACTCAACTTGTTAATTTGAGAGTTGCATTTTGCAATATAAATCAGCCAAAAATCACCAATGCAGAAGGGCCGAGAAGAGAGGTGGGAAGTTTAGGTTTGCGTTATGTTCCGTTTGAAATTTACTTTCAAAAAGACATGTTTGGAGAACTTCTATCTTGCTTTTTCATACTTAACATTGATCTGCAACTATTAATTTGATCCGCAGTCAGATCTTCAAATCCGCTGAGTAATCTGTATTATCCCCACGACTGAATATGAAGCATGCTCTAGGCGCACTGGGGAATGCCAGTGCATGTCAGTGTGAGTGTACCTATGTCAGAAAATTACATCACTGCTCGGGTTTTTGTTAAAAATCGAAAACCTCACTGCAATTTCTTTGGTACATGTTAAGTCAGCTATAATATTATTTAACTCAAAAATGTATTATGGTATTTTAATATTCCTTCTCCAAAGTAGCATGAATTGACTAACAAAAAAAACCTGGTCCAGTTCAGGACACTCACATTGTGTGCACCGAATAAAGTGCAAATACACTGGGGCAAACAAAGTGTGACACGCGTATTTTCCAATGTGACTTCAGGGCATTCATTAAACAAACTTATTTTTGACATTTATCAAGTGAAAGACAATAAAAAAATTGAATTATTGTACCGATTAAAAATTTTCCGATTTGGTAATTAAGATGAAGGTTAACTGTAGGGTAGAAGTATATTATATCCAAATATATGTTGTTGAAGTATTTTGGACTAAATAGTGTAGGGTGTAGTGTTGAATCTTTTTAAAGAGAGTTTCAAAATGAAACAACATTTTTGTTTTCAGAAAAAGATGCTACGGAACTGTATTTTTTTGATGATAACAATTTGACATAAGAGCGAGGTTTGAACAGACTTTAACAAGCAAAATAGATCAATTTTTTGGTTTTTAAAATACTATATTCGTAATTTTATTGCAAGAAAAAAAAAGTATTCACTTTTTCTAGTTTTGAGTTTTAGGAAGAAAAAGTAAAGCAAGAAAACTGACTTTAAAGTCAGTTTTCTTCCTTCACTTTTTCTTCTGCAGGCACAAATGTTTTACCTCAGTTCTTTCTTCCCTGATACCAAAAAATCTGGTTTATGAATAAGCTTTTGAATGTTTCTTAGGGCTAAACCGAGTGGCTACACAAAAAAAAAACAGACTTGAGTACAGTTCAAAACGGTGCCGCCGATACCACCAGCTTGATATAACAAAACAAAAATTGGCCCTGATGACGTTAAACGTTGACAAAGTTAAACACTATCACTAGTTAACAGGCAGTGGCAGTGGTTTAACCTAATTTTAAAGGCACAAGCTGTGCATATTACTATTGCCAGGCAGGATCAAACTGTAACAAGAATCATTCGAATAAATATCAATGTAACACTTTAATGAAAAATAACCTTGAGCAACACCTTTTATTTTTCTGAAAGGGACAGTAGATTAATATATGAATTCTGGATGTTTTAAAACAAAATGCTTTTTCCATTTATACGATTTTGGAAGGATATCACACTAGACGCGTACGAATTTTTAATGTTTTATAATAAATATTGTTTAAACATTAAAAGAACAGTGTAAAGTTATGCCAACAATTCGCCTTCACCACACCACAAATTAAATAGCTCAAGAACATATCCGCAACATCTCAAGGAGGCCGAATAACCTACAACGTGATGTCGCACCACTATTTGCCCAAAATTGTTTAATTAGATTTAAAATTTTTAATTACAATTTGAAAATTTGTATATGTAGATTCCAATCACAAGGTATTATAAACATATACGTATGGGTCTGAATGCACAGATACAACCAATAGGTTTTTCGATTTAAAAAAAAAACAACAGTATTTACACTTAATTTTTAAATAAAAAAAAAATTAAAGAACAAAATCGAGAGCAGTATAAATTACGTAAAAATGTTTAAGCCAAATGCAAACAGATGGCGTTACAATAAAGGGACCGCCATTCGACCGCCGCGCCATAATAAGCTACGCAGTCTTGTCGCCAATTTTATTATTGTTTACCTCGTGATTTTGGTATCTCATTTTCGCCTCGATTATTAAGTTTATATTTTTTATTTGTTTTTTCTTTTTGTTTTTTTTTGTTTTGCAATTATTATTAGTGTTTACTTCTTCTTCTATTTGGGGCTACTGGTTTTACTTTATTTTTGGTTCAGTATCAGTCCTAAGTGCACATAGATAATAATAATTATTCGAGTTCAACAAATAGTTTACCAACAATAAATTGTTTATTCATTGTTGATTAAGGGAGTAAATTGGCGAATCAATATAGACTTGAACTTGCTTATATAACCACAACTACCACGGGTGCGACTCTCTGGGCTTAAAGCTACGTAATAAGCATTGAGGATGTACAGAGAATACAGATACCGGAAGGCCACTTGCTTGAAATGAGATTTTGTCGCAAGCTCGTAAAACACAAAACTTGAGGGTGGTGCAAATTATTTCAATGGAATACCTACTTTAGCTGTTTACCAGTTATTTTTTATGTTAACTTAATCGTTAAGTGCAATGAATTGATTGATAAATGATAAAAAAAAGTTGGAAGTGTGAACGAACGCGGTAGCTCATTTGGTGATAAAGACCTCGCAAAGTGGCTTAATAAAGTAGGCTCTTAGGTATATTATTAAAAGTAAACTAATAGTGAGCAGTTATTTAGTATGTAACACTGAACTCTGCTGGTGGACTATTTCTGTTTCCAGGAAGTGGATTTCTAGGACATTTTTAGATGTACCCAAAACAAAATTCTTTTAAATTCAAATGATTTTAATGAAAGTGATAATATATTTTTTGTCGTGTGCCAGATTAAACTTAATAGAACTTCACATAGCAAATTACAACTTTATTTTCCCGATGCTTCTTACAAAGGATAATGGTCAAATTTGTGTGAAAAATGGGCGTAGGTCTGGTCTCCGGCGTTCTTGGGACTTGTTCCCAAATTAAGGAATTAAGTACTAGTAATAAACTTTCCTTTTAAATATTTTTCAATTCTGTTGGATCTACACCCATTTTGCCCATCATCTTTCAACAGTAAATTTAAACTTCTTCGGGTGATCTGATCTACCATGTTCTGATACTATAATAATGACTTATATATTTTTAACACCTTTCACCCTGTTGAATGTTTTTCCCAAAATACAAAATACATTATCCCAAAAGGTGATCACATGTCGAAAATAAATATATAAGCGAAACATGAAAGAACTATCGTTATGGCATAGATAAATGAGAACGACGACCTCACGTGGGAGCCATATATGTAGATTAACTTCGCAATGTCACTCCCGTTACTTATATTCATAAAGTATAGTGATTGTCGGCCTTGATTTTTTTGTGGACTATATTTTTAAACGCAGTTTTTGAATAAGTTTGAACTAGGTCCTTTTTCTTTTATTTCTATAGAGGATCTTAGTATTACTGTGAATATTAGTTGTAAATTTTTTCTAAAGTATAATATACCCTAGCATATTCATGTCTATCACTAAACTTGGTATGATTAACCATCATGTTAATAAGCAAATAGTTCCTCCAACATCCGTCATTTTGGATTGTGATTTATTTTGTAAATTAGTTAATGGGAACACGATGCATACCACAAAACTTTTATTCTTTTTTTGCTTTTAAAGAGGTCCCAATTAGTAAAATATGTTTTTCATATATAGTTTTTAGGGTCAGTTAATAATCATAAAAGTCAACAAGTTTCATATAATGTGCTCAGTGATATATGAACCTACGTTTTTCATTAATTTATCAAGTGGTCACTGTGGCGTATGTGTAACTTTTTTTCTATTCGAAATTTTAATTTTAATTAGTTGTTGATGAAATCATATAATTTGCATGCGAAAATATTTAAAAATTGGGTGGTAATATATCTTGAATCCATACTTTATAGTAGGTATATTATAGGAAGTCAATAAGAAGCTCTTACTTTTTATTGTTTCTAAAATATTTATTTTTAATATTATTTAAATTCCAGAAGCTTATTTATTCCTCTGGTTAATCACGTTGATATTGAACGTATTTTTCAAAGTTTAGAATTAGAAAACAGTGCTCAAATAATTAAAAAAAATTAATAATGAATTTAAGGGATCAAATTGAAAGGACGCACGCCCTGAATTTTATCAGAATCATGTTTGTTTTGGTTTCTTTATAATTAACACTATTAAATCTTTTGAAATAAAAAAAAACCCCTTTCATTTAAATTATAACATACAAAATTTACACTCATCAACTATTCTCAATTGAAAACGAATAATTTTGCGATAAACATGTTGTTTCATACTTGAAATTTGAGGTAGACGGCCTGAAGGAACTGATAAGGCTTGGCAATTAAAAACTATTTGTCAATTCACCACTAATTATGATTAGACTTTACCAAAGCACATTGCACTTGAACCTCAACTTCACTTTAATACATAAATGGCACTCCAAGGCAATTGACTTCGCGCTGCTATAATTATCATTACTCGTATAATAATTTACTATACCTTATCGTTTTAGGAACAATATTTGAATGAGATATATATACATATGTAAATAATTATGTAGTTTAAGGCAAGAAACTACAAATGCAACACTTTGTTGCATTTTTACCTGCAAACTATAGATTTGACAGTTTTGATGAGTATACTTCCACTCGGCAGATCATAATTTACCGAAACGAACTCCTTCAAATTGAAACCCGTTTATAACCTCTATTAATTTGTCATTATACTATTAACTTATTATTATAATTTATTAACTTTTATTATGGAAGGTATATGATTTTTTTTATAATGTAGGAACGTGTGTGTACTGTGTTTGTCAGCTTTGTTTACAAACTGCTATTCAATTCTTGTTTAAAATAACTGTCCTCTTAAAGTTTGTTGACTAGGGATAGAGGCAATAATTCATGACGCATATATATCATAATATTTTATTATTGTTTTTGCAACACTTTTGCTTCTGTTATAGTAAACTGATGCATTCTTTCCGCAAATTTATTAATTAAGTTATCTTTGTTCGTTATTTTTTTTTACCGAGCACGTGCTATTGGTAAGTTAATTATAAGAGCCAATCATAATTTTAAAAATGATTAATGTCGACTTTAGAGATGTGAATTTGTTAATTTTAGAACAGCAAGAAATTATGTTGATTTTATTTTGTTTTTTTTTTGTGTGAAGGTTGTGAATTAAAAAAAAAAGACGAAAACGTGTGCCACTTTTTGTATGATTATATTTTCGGCAGATTTGTCTCTATATTTTATATCATACAAAATTTATTATTGATCAATAAAAGCAACACAAATGCATACAATATATATGAATTGTGATAAAAGGTGACTATTTGCTAGACAAAATTAACCTTCTATGGCGTTTAGCCTATATAATCTCCTTGCAACGTGCATAATTTTTTTATAAATTACTTTTTTTTGTTTATAGGCATCATAAAGACTGCATAGTGTTATGCACTCTCTATAATAAGTTTATAAATTTGGCTGTTGATAATTGAATTTACTTTATTTTTTAACATCGCTCATTAAAATAATAATGTCATAGCTCAAAAATCATCTAATTTCAGTTATTGAAACTACTGCATAATTTTTAGTAACTTAAAAACTGTGGGAACTTAAAAAACATTATAGAAAATTGGAGTCGAATCATCGTGTCGCATACAAAACCAAACAAACGTAAACTTTTATTAGATTACAGATTAAATAGAGACAGGAATGGTCGTCGTTTACGCCGCAAAAAAATGCATAACAATGATTTTTTTTTTAAATTTGGTTTCACCCTACTTGTGATGTCTACCCATATCCCAAAAAATCAGTGTTGTGCAATAGTTTGCGACATAACGCGATTTAATTGGTCTTTTATATCTAGGCTAGTGAACCTAAAATTTGTTTTCGAGGGCAAAAGGCGTTCAAAATTCGTATTACACAATTTATCCTTGGCCGATAACCTACAATACTACATCGTAAAGAGTATTATTGTTTGTTTTAATTTGCTACAATTATTGTATTTACTCATATGTTACTAAAAAATCATAGAGGTATAAGAATAAATTGTTTGTTCAATCTGAAACAATAAAAATATGTTAATTTATACCACACTTTAACCTCAAATATATAGCACTCAGGAATATTTTGTTGAAAAAACTTATTAACGTATTGAAGCCAATCTGCATTTTGTTTCCTACTATAGTCTTTACAAATCGTGCAAAATATGAAGAAATCATTTTTAGTATTCGTATTCAAACATGCTATTTGTTTAAGTTAAGTGCGTCAGTAAACCATTTAAACGATTTATATGCGCAAAATTATATTTCATATATTTTTTTTTTCGAATACCACTTAAACTCAACAAAAAAAGTTAAATTTATTTTGGTTAAAAATAAAGAGTGGCATAATTTTTTTTTTATTACTTTTGGAACGTGATGCTACACTTTTTACACAAATTAGATTTGAATAAGGTTAAAAGCATTTCCTTTGAATCGGAAAATGATTCATATTTACCTAAATGTGTTGTTAATATTTGTTAAACAATTGAGATTATGGTGTTTTAAGAGGATCGGAAGTAAGCAAAAGCTAAAATAGAATTAAAGTAGGAATTCCTATCTAGTACCCATTTCTTCATGATAAGGTATATTTAATTGAAATACAGATTGCATAGATTTATAGCGGCAAAATACATGAAATTAAGTTAGGCTTTACATACAATGTGATTCGGAGAGTTCGTATTCGCATTAAAAACAATTATGGAACTTGTTTGGTGAAGTATATTATTACTATATAAAAAACTTCTTTACCATTGACACTAGGAACTTTTTATAAAAGAAAATATGGATGAAGTGAGTCCATACTCCCACACAGCAACGCATTCGTTAATAATAAATACCCTTAGTTCATGCAACGGGCGGGAGTAGTCTCTGGGGCCTGATTCTGTTAAAACAAATCGAAAACTAGCTATCGATTGCTGTTCAATACGGAAAAAAATGATGCCACAATTTCAGAGCATTTTATTTTTGTTTTTTCCAGATATATGAAACAAACTGTTCGCACATACGAAAACATTTGTTCGATTTCGCCATACAGAATCTCACCCCAGAAATATTCTTATTTTTTTGATAACTCTTAAAGTAATCTTAGGAAAATAAATTGGTTTTTCATAAAGTGGGATCAATGTATCTACACCTTAAACATGATGATCATATTCATCCAGCACCATAATCTGTCTATAATCTATGAAGATTTCTGCATTTTTAATTTGCTGGTTCTATCCAAAAACTGAGGTTTTTATAATGAAGTGTCGCTCATTTTTTCAGAATTGAAAATCTAGAACAATGTAAATCTACCATAAAAAAGCCAAAATATAACGCAGCTGTCCACACGTCTCCACAAGAGTAAAATCCAATAAAACTTCTCTTTCGCAATCTCATCCACAATCCAGAATTTTTTTATCTTGTCATTAGCCTCGTTTTATTTTGCTCACATATGATCTGATCTAGCTTATACCTACAACGAAAATAAAACGATGTGGATCAAAATGGAGGCAGTGTTATATTTACATCAGTATGTTATGTTGTATTTTTATGAAGTTAAACCTGACCCTTAAATAATTTCATAATCAAAATTTGCTGAACGGGTTCATAAGAGTTTGTGTTTGTTTTTTTTTTTCGTACTATCAAGTTGGCAGCAATTGCTTGTCAAGCGCAATTTTTTGTAATTTAAAAAAAATCTCAACGTTAATGGCGTGGCTCCTGTAAATTTATATCCAAAAAATAATTAAAAATTGCATAAATTCTTTTAAAAATACAGAATCCTGAATTACATCAAATCATTGGCGCAATGGACGACTTCCAAAAGATTGAAAAAATTGGAGAGGGAACCTACGGCGTTGTCTACAAAGGCCGCAACAAAGTGACTGGACAAATTGTCGCCATGAAGAAGATACGCCTTGAATCCGAAGACGAGGGAATTCCATCGACAGCAATCAGAGAAATTTCACTACTCAAAGAGCTCAAACATCCAAATATAGTCTGTCTGGAGGACGTTCTGATGGAAGAGAATCGTTTGTATTTGATTTTTGAATTTCTTTCAATGGATTTAAAGAAATACATGGACTCACTGCCCTTGGACAAAATGATGGATCCCGAATTGGTGCGATCGTATTTGTATCAAATAACAAATGCAATACTCTTCTGTCATCGGCGTCGGGTACTTCATCGAGATTTAAAGCCACAAAACTTGCTGATCAACAACAATGGGGTCATCAAAGTGGCTGATTTTGGCCTGGGGCGATCTTTCGGAATTCCTGTACGCATTTATACCCATGAAATCGTCACTCTTTGGTACAGAGCTCCAGAAGTTCTTTTAGGATCCCCAAGGTACTCATGCCCCGTCGACATTTGGTCTATTGGATGTATATTCGCCGAAATGTCCACAAGGAAGCCTCTATTCCAAGGGGATTCCGAGATCGATCAGCTTTTCAGGATGTTCCGTATCCTCCGTACGCCCACCGAAGATATATGGCCAGGAGTTACTTCTCTGCCAGACTACAAAACAACATTCCCATATTGGTCAACCAATCAGCTTGCCAATCAAGTCAAGAAACTCAATGCAGTCGGTCTGGATTTGATCAAAAAGATGCTCGTCTATGACCCGGTGCATCGTATCTCAGCCAAGGCAGTTCTCGAGCACCCATATTTCGATGGCTTCGACAAAAAATTAGTTCCCACTGAATAATAAAACAGAAACGAAAAAAAAACTTAGTTTATAAAAAGATATTTCTACGTAGTCGCACATGTCTTACTCAATTTTAGCTTTAAAAGAAACAAAAAAAAAAAAAACATTTAACTGGCCTAATTTAAAAATACAAACTGTACAAAATAATTTTAAACGAATTTGTATTTTGTCACCTTTTGTAAAATGAACAAGCGACCAAGGCTGACTTATCAGAGAGCAAAAGGCTTCGTCTTTTAGAAATATTAAATCGTAATAGTTTTTATGTCTAACAAAACAAAATTTGTTTTTTTTTTTTATATTTAAGTCGGCAAATATAGATCAATCAACGTAAGGATAGAATCCGTTGTTAATTGGTTGAAGCAGTTGGCAGGATATTGATGAAGTTATCTATACTTACTTGGAATCAAGTACTGAAAGAGAGGTAAGAAATACTAAATTATTTGTTCAGTTATAGCTATCATTGAGCAAACATACAGAATAAAAGGTATTTATTTTGCGCATGTTATACAAAAATCACCCCTATCGGGAATGAAAACTATCGAGGAATTTTGTTTGGGAGATGTGCTCCCAATCGAAATATTGCAGAAATTTCCTTCCGATTTCGATTGTAATTTGTTCCTCTGGTACTGAGAATAACGGAAAAGTAAAAAGCAATTTCTTAATGTAGAGCCCTTCTCAAAAAAAAAATACCCGGGAGCTTACATTCCCGAAAAGGCTGAAAATGGATTCTCCAGTGTCGTTTTAAAATTAAATTTTAAGCGGGATTCTCAGGAGGTTAACATTGTACTTTCACATTTAAACGAAAATATTTTTTAACTTTGAGAAAATTTAAAATGAAATTCAATCGGTGAGTAAGAGAACAGTACAAGTCCCAAAAAATCAATTTTGAGGGGAATATGTAGAATATGCTCTACAAACGCAGACCTATTATTTATGACAGATAAATTTCCTTGGAAACTAATTTCCCGATGTTCCCGGTATTTACATTCCCAAAATCTTTACGAGGGAAACATTTTCAGGGAATTTTGTATTTATACTTTTAGCCTTGATTGAGTGGTTACATTTTGACAGATGGACTCTTGCATACGTCGCCCACAAAACGACCAATACTACTTTTCGATTTCTTATCGGGTTTTGGCATTTTTTATTAGCAGGTTCAAATTAAGTGTATAGAACTTCTACGTGCGAAATCTTTACTAGTTATATCATCTTTGGTAAAAGCCTTTTTAATTAACTTACTTTGTTGTACCTAGTTGTTAAACAATTAGAACCCTCAAAATACACTTCTTGAAAATCTCGAGAAGTATAAAAATGAGTTTCAAAAAATGCAATTACCGTTATTATTTTTGGCTCCAATTAAAAAAAAACCAAAATGCAAAATGTCATTCTTCTCAAATACATACATACACATCTTGAGAACAAACAAAACAAATTATATCGTATTATTCTCTATATAACACCATATTTGAGAGTTAGAAAGATTTACATACAAGGACTTTATTGCAAGCTTCAAATGGGTATTGGTAAATACACTCAACTGAATAAGCACACAAATTTTCTGAGATACTTTTTCCATTTTTTCCAAACATTGTATGGTCATATGTTATGGTGTTGAGAAAATAAATGGAATATGTCAAAAAAAATTACCGCTATTTTTTCTATGACTCTCTATTCCAAAGCATTTGATTTGCTTCAACTGAATAAACACAAATTACCTTGTTTTTGAGCTTTCTGAAGAGATTGACGCATAAGATCATTAGTTGATATGTTTTAAATGAAATTGAATCTTTTTATTGAAATTCTTGTGGAGTGATTGAAAGATGCATGAATTGTATTTTTTTATTGTTTGCCAATTTAGAAATTGTTGTTCACAAAGCAAATGCGGTTCGTTGTGATAATAACCAAAAGCTATTTAAATCGAAAATTCCACCTTCAAAATTCCGCCTACAAAATTACTAATTGAGTTTAAAAACGACACAGCTGTAACGGACCAAGTCAAAAGAAAAAAAAAATCGAAATCAAATGCCAAAATTTGCGCAAGATTACTACGAAGTAGTTAAAAGGCATAAGAAAAATATGTTGTGTCATTTTATTGGGCAACATGGTCTAAATGTTTATAGAATATCTTCCCATTTTGTATCTAAAAGTAATTCACGTTCATGCTACAGGGTAGTGCAGCAAAAACAATATTTTGTATGTTATTTTTTAGTTTGATCTTTATTAGGTTATACTGCGTTGTTCTGCAGTGATTTGATATTTTATCAATGCAATTGGCTGCTACTATGTTTGCGCTGTTCGAAAACTGTTTTTCACTTTCCATACCATATCCCATGCACGGTTTATTATGTTAAGTATTCTGGATTTTGGTTTGTCAGAATTTTGACATCAACTCAAAAAAATAACTGTTAGTTGTATTGCATTAAATGAATAATTATTTCCAACAGAAATAATAATAACATCAAGAGGTTAACAAATAATTTTGGTTTGAAACGGTAAATGAAAAAAATTAACAACTTTATATCCTAACATATTTTATTTATCTACAACATCAACATCCATACCGCCATGTGGCTGCATGCACTTAAGTGTAAACTCAATAAACTTTAAATCCTTCAAATACTCGGTCATTCGCTTGAAATGCCTCTCTGTGTAAGGCAAAGTCTCTTCGATCATCTTTCCCATTCCTGTTGGCTGGAATTCATTGGCCAAAACCAAATTGATCAATGTATTTAACACCAACTGCGCTGGTCGACAATTTCTACTGTTTGTATTCCACGATATCGCATGTCGCATTAGACTCTCTTTATGGAGATCGTTTAGGCTGCTTATGGTATTAGCCAAACCGGATTCTCCATTCTTGATGACTGTATTGATAATTTTCAAGGTCAAATAAGGCTTCTCTAACTTCAAAGCCAATCGAAGGGCTTTCAGCATTTTCTTTTGGGCTATTAGATTGGTTAATTCCTGCTCTTGAGCAGCCATCTCTTGACGCTCGTGGATCTCAGAAAGTTTCTTTTCCTCGGTAACATCTTTCCATCGAATCAATTTAGAATCAGCTCCTCCGCTGAAGAAATGTGTCTCACCATGTGCTACCGCCAATGTCCATATCCGAGCTTCATGTTTGTCTAGAGTTAAGGTACACTCGCTGTTTTTGATATTCCACAGTTTTATCAGTCCATCACCTCCAGCCGATACCAATTGCATTCCTTTGGAAATGAATTCCGCCCGCAAAACTGAACTCTCGTGGCCTTCGATGGTCTTCAAACAAGTCATATCGGTGAGGGACCACATGCGAAGGCTGCAATCAGCCGAAGTGGTGAGAAGAATTTGATCGATTGGCGAAAAACGAACGCACCACACTCCTCGACGATGTCCGCGAAGTACACCAAGAAGCGTCAAGTTTTTGCTGTCCCAGAGTTTTGCAGTTTTATCCTGAGACGCTGTGGCAACAATTAGATCGTTTGGTGAAATGGCCACGCAATTGACATCCTTCTCGTGGGCAATAGCAGTCGTTGTACACACCAAGGGATATAAATCAGCTTCCTCAGAGGAATTGTTGGAGAACGACTTGGGTACTTCCCAAACTTTGAGGCAAGTGTCTTGACTGGCCGAAGCACAAATTGTATGGGAAACTTTGCCAAAAGCTACTGACCCCACGCTCGATGTGTGTTTCGTTCCCTTAGCGACACACTTAACAGTAAATGAGCCTGTATCGAGTTCCCAGATTCTGATTGTGTTGTCTTTGGACGAGGAGAGCAAAAAGTTTTTATGTGAAGAAAGAGCCAGCACGATATCGGAATGTCCTTTGAGAATGGAACAATTCATGTTGTTTGTGTCATAGAATTTGATGTCTGAACTGTTTGTGGCCACGGCAAGGTAACGTGAATTCTTTCCCACAAAGCAGACATCAAGAATTTCATCACTGAAACCAATCAATTGCTTGGCACAGTGAAACGTCGAGATGTTGTGCACCATGATGTTGTGGTCAGCAGTGACCATCGCCAGTTGATTGGTCTTACTGCATTCCAGCAGCTGAGTAACTGCCAAGCCACCATCTTCGGAAGCTTTGGAAACCGAACTGTTGGTCTGTGTGTAAATGTTCTTAGCATCTGAGCAGTTCCATATGCGGATGCAACCGTGTTCTCCAGCTACTGCAGCGAATATCTTGTCCTTGTTTTCTGCAGCAGCTAGATCAAAATCATTAGGTAGTTTAAGCGTCCTGGGGAGGATGCAAACTCCCTCTAGACCTTCGTACAAAGGTAGAACTTTCATCTGTGCCCCGTTTTCAACGTTCCATAGAATCAGAACCTTGTCTCTGCTGACAGAGGCCATGATTTTCAAATCAATGTCAAACGAAATAGCTGTAACCTTGGAATAGTGTCCAGTGAAAGTGGCTTTAAGAACCTTGCTGGCGTAATCCCAACAATGAATCTTGGTGTCATCCCCCGAACCAAATACCAGAGTATTTTCAGTATCTGGGTGGAATGCCACCAAAGACACCACACCTTGACTATCACGCAGAGCACACAGACATGTTTTTCGCTCATAGTCCCAAATTCGAACCGAACCATCTGATCCACCTGATGCAACCACACCTCCTCGACTACGAAACGCTAATCTGGCAACTGGTCCTTTATGAGCGCTCTTCCACATCTTTACTAATGTTCCAGTTTTCTTCTCCCACATTTTTAAAAGCCCACTCTTGTGAGCGGTTAAGACATACTCGTCATCGGCACTCAGAGCAAACGTATAAACAACATCCTCGTCAAGGTCAGCAGTTTGCACTTCGCCAATTGTGTTAACTATATTACCACTATCGATGTTGATAACGTTGATTTTCCCGACATCTTGACAAAGGAATTCTTCTCCAGTGGATGTCCAGGCAACGATTCCCCCAGTGTAGAATGCACCAAATTGGGATTCAGCTTCAAAACTGTTGAATTATTTTAAATTTGAATTATATTTAAAGAGGTATATGTTGGATACTTACGCTTCTTTTAGTTTAATATTAGTTGCCATCTATTTTGTGGGTTTTATTTGATTTAATTCTTTAAAATATTTTAACTTTTTGGGAAACAAAAAATTATTCTTCTGTTGCACGTGTTGTGTTTTGGTGTTAAATGAAATGATGACAGTTCTCAACATCAACAAAACTATATTACCGACAAAAATAAAAACCATTCTCCGACTAATGTTGCTACTTTAATGACTATAATACTTTTGTGTGGATGGTAATAAGAGTATTAAAAATCTGTTAGCAGGGGATTATTCCGGTAAAGTTTAAAAAAAATCTCAGCTGTCAGCTTCCTGAGACGAAAAATTTCTGGATTCAATTTTTCAGAGATTTTGTTTACTATCTAACGCTCTTGACAACGTTTTGTTGGGAGAGCCATTGCATATGCTTTTCGTGTTTATTTCGTCAGTTAAAACCAATTATGTGTAATGTTTGTACTATTTACCTACTTTTCTGCAAGACTCCAGTGTATTATATATTTTATTAAAGTAGTATCTCTGATTGGTACAATGTTATTTTCTTGTCGTTGGCTACACTGTTTATTATGACAGAAATTACACATAACCTCACTTTAAAAATAAAAATATTTATTTATTCCTCCTGCAAATTGCATCTTTGCTTAAAAAAAATAAGAATTATTATGATTCAGAGAATAAATACGATTAGACTGTTTAAAAATCTCTACACACCCAAAGTCAATCCGTCAATTGTCAGATATGCTGGCACTGATAAACCGCTACAGCAAAACGACCAAGAAAAATGGTCAGAAATATACCGACTACCGTTGATCCGGCTTGCCTCCGCCTTTAATAAGCTTAAAATATATCAAGCTATCGTAACAGCTGCTGGAACACCTGCAACCTTAGCACTAGAACAAGCTGGACACTTGGCTCCAAACTTTGGTTTTGTATTTGGGACACTAGGTGAGAATGAGAATGAACAATTGGATAGCAAATTATACAATCTGTGTTGCAGGTATAACTGGAGTGATAACTTTGACTATATGCAGTTTGCCAGTGCATAAATTAATTGGATTTATTTATATGAACGCTGAAAGCGACAAAGTTAAAATTGGTTATGTCGACTTTTGGGGTAGAAGAAGGCATCATGTTCTAGCTGTTGAAGATATCCTTACGCCATGGGAAATACCCGAAAGAAGAATCAACCTCTATCAACCAGTTACGAACCGTGAAGATGAGTCGCAATCCTTCAAGCTTCTCCAGCGTTTTGGAGTAGTTCGTGATGCAGAAAGATATATTAGAGTATTTGGAGACGGTTATGTTTAAATGATTTTTTTATTTTTCTAAGTTAATAAAGTAGAAACAGAAGAAAACAAACTTAACATCTAACTCCATCTGTAATGAGCGTAAGCCCGATTGGCTTCAGCCTGTTTATGAAGATCTTGTTTCTTTTTCACCACTCTTCCTTGTCCGGAGGCAGCATCTAGTAATTCCCAAGCTAACTTTTCAGGAAAATGGACACTCTTTTCTTTTTCTTGAGCAGATTCAATCAGCCAATTCATGGAGAGGAAGTAAGACCTCTTGGTCGTTACTGGCACCGGGACCTGATAGGTAACACCACCCCTCTTAATTGGTGTCAACTGCAGAAGCGGACGGCAGTTCTCTATGCCCATATGCAAGATCTTCAGGGGATTAGTTTCAATCTTTGATTTTTCTTCTGGGTCATCGGCTAGATTATATCGTTCCAATTGAGTCCGCTTGATATTTTCGAAGGTCCTATCAATCAAGTCACGAGCCAGGACCTTTTTGCCCTTGCGCATTACGTAATTTGTGAATTTGCTCAAGATATCATCATGGAATACAGATGAGGTATCATTATTACGAGCTGCTTTAATTGGCAAATGAGCCAACTTCAAGTTTTCTCCAGTTTCTCTCAGGAAAGATTGTTTTTCCTTCTTGAACACAGGATCGATGTAGGTCGGAGGATAGACTGACATGTGTTGTACGGCAACAACTGTCGGTAGCCTGCAATGATTCGAATGAAAAATTATGTTTAATCAATTGAAATGATTTTATTTACCTTGTAATGGCTAAGGATGTGATACTTCGCAGCATTTTGCTAGGAAATTTTGGATATTTTTCCTCAAATAAATTTATAAATGCACCAATTTCATTTGGAAAAATAAAATACCAGCCCACAGGAGAACGGAGATGGTTGACAGCTTGTGTCAGTTTAAAAGTTCTGTTTGTCTGGTTTTCTTCTTAGGTGTGTTCATCTAGTTGAGAAAATAGTTTGTTTCTTTGGCAGTTACTTCTAGTTACAGTGTTTTTTCTAACGAAACAACGTGACACTTTTGCAGTGACACGACAAAAAAAGCTGCGAACAGCATTTTTGGAAGAAAAATGTGGAGCCATTTTGTCGTTTTGGTGTTGCTACTCTCTTATCCCGCTTTGTAATATAAATTTGACAGCTAAGAGCAACTGTCACTGCAACTACAACAAATCCGAACTGCAAAATAAGTGCAGTTAAATTCACCCAACTGGCTTTCAAAGTTACTTAAGAAGTTTTTGATGTTTTTTTTAATTTTCTGTAACTTATTTATCTTCATTCAATAAATGTATGTTTTACATGCACGGCAAACAATCGTCATAATTCTGTCAAAGAATGAACCTGCTCATTGAATCATAGAACAGTAGATGTGTGTAAATGTGTCAAAGCTGGGAAGTATGTACGCTACCTTAAATTATTTATGAAAGCAAACAGATTTTTTAAAAATTAAAGTTTTTCAGCCGTCGTTTTGTCTTTCAGCTAAAATCTAGCAGCTCGCTGGCTGAAAAAAAAATAATATTCCCGGTATCAAATCGGCTAGGAAATATTCGCTTTCGTTTTGTTTTGAAAACCCATTTGTTTTGATTCCCAAATGGAAAACCAAAACTGCAATCCTTCATTGAAACGAGGTCGAAACGAAGAACTCGGATTCTTCAAAATTATTCACACCGACACAGATCCAGATGATCATACAATAAATGCCAACAAGAAAAGAATCACAAGTGAGTATAAAATCGTGTATAATGAAACTCGTCAATCGAATCGTCACAAAAATCCCAGTGGAGTATGGAAGTACTTTGCACTTGCAACTAAACAAAAATCAACATCAGACATTTGCAAGGACGAACCAGATGACAGAGTTCTATGTATGCTGTGCTATTCCAAGGGTCGCGTGCATGTGTACAAAAGTAAAACATCCTCGTCCAATTTGTGGAAGCATCTCAATCGAAAGCATGACATTGAAATTCCTACTGAACGAATGTTTGCTGTAAGCACATCAAGCCTGGATCGTTTCGAGTTTGGTAGTGAAGAAATAGGTGATGGAACTACTAGTTCAAATGATTACCCATTACCAGCACTAGATGAAGACACTAATGATGTACTCATTAAATCGAATGATTTCGAGGATGTAGAAGAGTACACAGAGGATGAAGTTCAGAATATGCAATCTGATTTGTCAATTGAAGAAGAAGAACAGAATGTCCACACTCTCTTCAAATATGATGTTTG
Organism: Meliscaeva auricollis; assembly: GCA_948107695.1. NCBI lineage: Eukaryota > Metazoa > Arthropoda > Insecta > Diptera > Syrphidae > Meliscaeva > Meliscaeva auricollis. Next base: position 16,101,933 of record OX403618.1, read on the forward strand.
TCCAACGACAATTAGCGCACCAAAAGGTATGGAAATAATCTAGTTTCTTCTTTTTGTTTGTCTTATTTCAAATATATTTTTTTTTAGATATTGGATTGGCAATTTTAGAAGAAGTTGCTAAGAGGCCAATCCTCTACGATGCACAATCGAACAAAATCGCTTCACTGAGAGCTACAAAAGAATTGATGTGGGTTGAAGTTTATGAAGCCTTGGGCCAAATCATCCCAATTGAACGCATTCAGAAAATCTGGAAAAATATTCGTGATCGATATAAGAAAATTCGTAACATTGAACGTGATGGCATGAAATGTTTAGCAAAGTATAAATACTATGACCATCTGAGCTTTTTGGATGATGATGAACAACTGGGGTAACTATGGCGGGCATTTATATATTTAATTTCTATTTCTTTTTCCATAACCACTTGCTTGGTGGCAGTAATTCAAGTTGTTGTTGTTTAAAGGTTAATATGATGGCGTTTATTTGTAAATCTTTCTTGATTCAGCCATCTCAGTCGTTGCATCAATATTTGCTTGGCTGGATTGGTTTCCTTTTAAAGCCCGGGAGATCCGCTGTTGTATCTCCTATATATCCTATACGAATCACTCTTTCAAAACCTTTAACAGCTTGAAAAACTAGCGAATTACTTTGCGAACATAACAAAATATTTTATTAATATTAAAAATGTGAAATAGCTTTATCTTATACAAACAAAAATTCCCTTTAGGTGTCAGCTTTCAGATGAAGAATTTGAGGAATTACCAGATAAAAAACGTAAGACGTTTTCTTTGAAATCCATAAATATCTTAACAATTTATCATGCCTTCAGCTCACACAGAAGACTTTTCATTCCTAATTGAACAAACCGATGGTATACTGACCAGCGTTGATGATCTCGTACAAAGTGATCAACAAAATTACACTACCGAAGATGTGGTGAGTGATACAAGCAGCAACTGCATCGTAAGTAGCAGCAATCCACCTTCACTGACAACTACAATTTATCCCCTGGAAATGAATCCCAACAACTCTGACATTATACTACCAAAACGAACTCCATCCCCAACCCTTGTAGCAGCAGCTGCGACTCCACAACCACCACAAACTCCACTACCAGCAGCACAACATATTCAAACATCTTCTGCTTCTTCGAATAACACGGAACAAATGGATGAATTCGATTTATTTGGCAAACTGATTGCCAATAAACTCCGCAGTGCACCCAGAGATCGAGTCAATTTGATAGAAGTCAAAATAATGCAAGCAATTCTTGAAAACACTTAATTAGCTTTTCGAAACAAATAAACTGTAAATAGTTAAATATTTATTTTAATGCACCGAAGTGTGTAATATCAACATATTATATGAAAATATAAGTAGATTAGTTTATAAATAAAGTTAAAATAGTTGAAGTTGATTGGTGAATGTTATTTTGTTTTTATTTTTAATGCAGTTGCGGAAGGATCATTTCATTTGGTATTTGGTTTCATTTATTTTGTTTATTTTATAGAATTGGTATTATTATACCAAAATAGGTACCTAAACTATGTATAGATCCATTTTTTGTTAAGGCATTTTGCTTTTTAAAATAGAAACCTCTTGGAATTTTTGAAACCTATTTTAGTCATCCTCACAATGACAAGGCTCTATATCGCAAAATTCATCTTCTTCAGCATCACAATACTCATCGGCTTCTCCGTTCTCTTCAATACCCTCAATCTGACTAATACATTCGGCAATGATCTTGTAGACCATGTCACTTGTTTCCTGGCTGCTGAAAGGCTTGCCAATTGGAGGCACATGAACAAACAAACTCCTGGAGCTATTCTTGTCGAGAGACTTCAAATAAATGTAACCACACAGATAATTACCAACATCATCGGAGCAAACCATTGGTTCATTGCAACCACATAGCGGACTAGTTTTCTCGACGATTTTCTTAACATCCAACTTTGTGCGAATTTGATTGCAAGCTGTGCCATTGTTCGCCAAACACGCACTTCCTCCGGATAGTTTCTTGCCAGAGTAGTCTTTGCGATTGAATTTGTGATTGTACGCAAGTTCTTCAACGCGAATACAATTGGCACCTCCATGAACACCACAATGGATAACGAGCTAAAATAATAAAAAAATTACTCAATCACCCACGTTTATCAAATAAAATTACAAATAGACTATAAAAAAAAATGTTTACTTCTCTTTAGCAAGCGATACATACCGCAGGTTTCTTCGCCCAAATTCCATCGATAGATTTATTGACATCATCATACTCGACCGACACAAGTTTCTTTTCGATTTGATAATCAATTTGTTGATCAGATTTTAAAGAATCTGGCAGAAGGCGAACAGCTTCCCAGCTGGCATTGACTTCTTCATGACCAATAAATGGTCCAAATCCTGTCACGACAATCAATGGATTCATTATGATGATCAATGTGAGAATGTTTTGAAACTAAAAAAAACAACGAAAAATATTTATTCATTTATTCACTTTATACCTTCTTTACAACTTAGAGTACATACGTACCTACGGATATCTTTTTCCTACTTTATCTGGATGGAGATAAATTTTTATTTTAATGCAAAACAGTGGTGATTAGAGACGATATAAATAAACTACAGTTGGTGTTGCTACACTACACCCTACAAACAAAAACAAATTTGTTTTTGAAATAATTTTTGCTCGATAAATAAATTTTGACAGAAGAATTATGATGGATGATTTTTGTCGGTTTACCACTCAAACTAGAATCGAGTGGAAATTGGAGTAGAAAATGTTTCCGATTCAAAACGGTTAATTTCTAGTGTTCAGAAAATCAACTATTTTGAAACTTTTTTTTTTTTAAATAAAACCCTGTTTGATGAGTAAATGGGAAATGAGAATCTGATAAATAGCATTTAAATAAGAAATTACATCATTTCGTTTGAACGATCATTTGCTGTTTTGTAAATCTGACTCTTCTTTCTTACACACCTCTTTGTATCTGTAATGCAGTTTGTTTCCTTCTCATGAGATAATTTCCCATACCAATTTAAAATCTGAAATAAAATAATTTTCGCCTCATTTTCACGAAATTAGATCGAATTATCCATGACACCCATCCATTAAGAGCTGAACAGAATGCAGAATGTCGCTGACATTATGTCAGATTCGTCACACATTTGAACTTATGGAGCGATGAGTGACGTCATTCTGTTGCTGATGGGTGATCGATGCTGATACAAATTTCATCTGTCAGCGAAGTCGCTCAGTGGCGAGCTATGCATTCTGTTCAGTTCTTGAAGGCTTGCCCAAACCAAAGTGCGACAGTGCACCACGAAAACTACAAAATTTATTTTACCAGCGTCATATGAGAGTATCCACACCAAATGCGACAAAGCGCAAACCGATTTCCATATTAAAGGCTTGCCCAAACCAAAGTGCGACAGCGTGACACGACAACACCAACATTTATTTACACAGCGTCATATGCGATTATGCGCAAAACGTTTTTCATATAAAAATCGTGTCGCGAATGTCGTGACGCACTGTCGCACTTTGGTTTGGGCAAGCCTTAATATCTCATTTGGGCTCTAGTCGAAACCGGCTATATGATACATTTCCGAACGCACCCAATTTGCCAGCAACGTTACGAATCTTTATACAGAAGATTTGTGGTTCTGTTTCTGTCAACGTGAAAGAAGTTTCGGTGATTTGGAATAAAATTTATCAGACAATTATTTGCAATTAATTAAAATGGTTTCATTAATAAATACAATAGAAACTTGCCATGATGATATGATTCATGGAACTGAGCTGGATTATTATGGCCTCTATCTGGCTACGTGTTCTTCAGATAATTCAGTTAAAATATTTGATGTTAAAAATGAAGAACATGTCCTCGTAGCTGAGCTTGTTGGACACCGCGGACCTGTTTGGGAAGTTTCTTGGGCTCATCCGAAATTTGGAAATGTTCTAGCATCATGTTCATATGATCGCAAAGTAATTTTTTGGAAGAAGACTGGTCCAACTTGGCACAAATCGTAAGTTCAATAGTTAAAAGATTATAAAATGTATGCCGAGGAAATAGGCATAGTAAACATGTTTCATATACATATAAGTGATAAAAGACTGCTCCTTATTTTGTCCTAAATAAAAGTACATTCTGGTGCTCGAGTGAAGACATTAATAAAAATGTAACTTAAATCTATTTTGGACAAAGTCAGCAGCAGACCTTTCATGCGTTACTCCATATCAAATTGATTACCTACTGTTATGATACTTTCTCAAACATAATATCAATCTTTTTTAATTGACGTATTTTGAATACAGATACGAGTACAACAGCGAATCATCAGTAAATTCCATTTCATGGGCACCACATGAATTTGGTATGATTCTAGCGTGCGCAAGTTCTGATGGCTCAATCTCATTTCTCACTTTTAACACGGAACACAATACCTGGGACTCGGAAAAAATTCCCAACGCCCATGCGATTGGCTGCAATAGTATATCATGGTATCCTTCTACTACTTTTCCATCAATGGGTAATCTTCAAAAGCAACCCGCAAAGCGCCTCGCTAGTGGCGGTTGTGATAACTATGTTAAACTTTGGATTGAAAAGAATGGTCGGTGGTTTGAAGAAACCCGACTAGAAGCACATTCCGATTGGGTGAGGCATGTTGAATGGGCCCCCACTTATGGAGGATGCAAAACACAGATAGCTTCTGCTTCTCAGGATCGGCACGTCATTATTTGGACAAGCGACAATATGACTTCATGGACATCAAGAACTCTAAACGTTTTTGATGATGTCGTTTGGAGTGTCAGTTGGTCTTTGACTGGCAAAATGTTGGCTGTCACTGGTGCTGATAGCAAAATATCTATCTGGAAAGAAAACAAAGACCACCACTGGACATCGGTAACTGACTAAATTTCATGAATTTTTTGTAGAATTTAACATCGATTCGAATTGATTGATTGATGTACATTGTTAAATAAGGATCAAACTTTCCAGGAACAAATATCTTCAAATTCACAAATTTAACATCAACCAGAGTGCTGTTAATATTTTTTTAAGAGGATTCAAAATTCTTTTTCACAAACGTTTCGTTAATCATAAATGTGTGTTGCAAAATTGGAGTCTTTTTTTGATTTGTTAATAAAAATATAACCAACGATAATAATAACTTTAAAAAGATGTCTTATCCTCTTGTCTTTTACTTTAAAACGACAAGGTATTTGTAAGAAACTCCAAAGACAACACGAAGGGATAAACAAATCAATCAACCTAAGTGTTCATTTCAGTTCTGCTAATATAGCGCCACCGCCACAAATTGAGAAAACAAATTTAAAAAAAGTAAGTATGTAGGGACGTGATGCTGCAATCCTGAAATTAGAGCTCTAAGTAAGATTTTACCTGGAAATGAAATATAGCTATAGAATATGTTTCTGGAATCTAGACTATTACCTTTTTCAAGAAAAATCTAATATTCCTTTCATTACCTTTCACCGTGTCAAAAATATATTTGTGTGACACAACTTCCGTCAAGACACCGTTCCACCGCTATACCGACACGGTAGATAAACTTGAACTACTCCTCTCAATCAGCCGCGCTTTCTCTAATCGGCCTGCTGTGAAACTACGGGCGTATGGGCCAGTCGCCAGATTAAAAAAAGATTTCATAATGCAAAATGGGAGATCTCAAATTTTATGATTGAAATTGATAAGTGGGTTATCCCCGATTATACCACAAAAAATGGTGAGACTATAAATATCTGGAGAACGACTTATTGTAGAAAAATTGTAAGAGCCTTTCTGGTAGACAGTTAAATTATATTTCAGTTTTTTGGATTTATACTTTTACAGTTTCAGGACAAAAAGTTGCGTTTATCAGCTTTTTAACAAATGCTCTATCCGTTTTGATATGAGTAAAAAATAAAAAAAAACATTATGGGGCTACTTTGCCAAAATGAAAGTGCAATTTATTAATTTGTTTATGGCTAAAAACTTATTATCGTTAGTAAAATCAATTAAAACATACTAAGCAGTCAGGAAGGTGAATTGCAATCGATGTGCCAGCATTTCCTTTCCCGAATTCCCAAAGAAAAAAAAAGCATGTTTTTACTTTTTTTGGGTTCAGAGAAATATGTAACGAGTAGCCCAAAAAAATTTAGATAGAGCCCTATTGAGAGGAATAATTTTCATGTGAAATATTTTTATTCGCCCGGAAATTGAAAAGCTATTATGGCCTGAATGAAATAAACATTTTCAACTAAACTGATATTTTGTTCGTCTCAAAATTTAAGTGCAAAAAAGGGCTTATAATGGTTTCCATTTCAAACGAAAAATTGTTCAAAGTAAAAGGAATTTTCGAAGAGTGAACAACTTTTTGCCCGAAATTCACAATAGGAAATGTGAAATGGAAGAGGAATCTTGTTCATGTGAAACTCACAACACACAAATTCTTATTTGATGCAAAAACATTGTCGTGACTATTGCTAACTTTAGTATCGTTGACTTGCCGCTCGACTCGTAACACGTAAAAGACCTCCAGACATGCATACTTTTTTTTATTTTTTTCCAAAATTAGCAATTTTTCACCCCTGTTGAGTGACAATAGGCAGAAATGACTTGGTCAATTACTAATGGACTTGAAAGTTCAATTGAAATCGTTTTGTGGTTTAAGGTTTATTGAATTATGTTACTTCTTCGTAAAAAAATTACGAACCTCCGAGAGAATATTTCCGTCAGAATTTATTGCTGTCGGGGGCTTACATAATTTCCAAGGAAATTTATTTGTCATTTCAAAAATTTCTTTGTTACCTGAAAAATGATGGAATGGAATGAAACGGTCAAAATCTTCAAACTTTGTGGAGTGGAATAATGTTGAAAACAAATATGAATAACGAGTGTTTTGCAGCAAAAACACTTGCAACAATCAATAAATGATTGCACCTACATATACGGTATATGATATACCTACATACATAATTATCTCTTACAATTGTAACTCTCGTTTGCGACTGAATCAAAAATTACTTTGGGGTTGGTATGGCTCATTACCCCAGTGTGCGATTGCCCATTGATTGTATGGATTTGTTGTATGAATTTTGTGTGTGTTTACATACATAAGTACGTAAAAAAAGTAGTTGTTAAAAGTAGTTTATATTACAGAACGGAATTTCATAGAAAATAATTAGAATATAGGTAGAATTGCAATACTGACATTTTTATTCAAGAACTTTGTAGAGTTATGGTACCAATTTTGGTACAACGGCTTAGGAAACTTAAAAAAATAATATAACCATGTTTAAAATGTTATCTGATAAAAAATAACATTTTAAACAATAAAAAAAAAATTTGGAACATGAAGATATACAAAAAGTTTTAAGGAACTCAGATTTAAGTTAACTAATTTTCCATATTCTCCTATTAAATATATCAGCACAATTTGTAATTTCTGATAAATTTATAAAATCTATTAGTAAAATGTATTTCAAGAAATTTTGATACTTAAATAAATCTATTTCATTACCTTACCTTTGATATAATAGATATCGAATTCTTACCACTTAATCAGAACGTAGGTACATGTATAACTTTTTTGCCTTGACCCGTAAAAGGAAAATCGCGAGCAATCAAACAAATCACTCACAGTTATTATTTTTCACACTACACCCCCAAAAAAACACTAAAGCCTTTCCCCTCATTTCTTTATCATCGGTCAAAGACCAAGAGTTTATCGGGTATAACCTACCACCCCCGTAAAAAAAAAAGATAAAAAAAAAATACAAACAAAAAATACCCTCTCAAAATAGAGTGAATTCACCTTTTTTTTCCTTCAGATAGCATCAGCAATAAATTCAAATCACTCTGCTATTCCTTGGAACATAGACACGATTAAAGGCAAACCCGTGTCGGATTATGCCCTTCTTTCAGTTCGCTTTATCTTGGACTACCTACTTTTTTTATGTTGTTGTTTTACCATCGACACACCTTTGAAAACCTTCTTTTGTGGCTTGGTCTCGTTTTTTTGGCGCGTAAAAATGAGGATTGAATAACCTTCTACCGGTTTTATATCGGTCGGTGTGACTAGACCCCTATAAATACCCTGTTGGCTATATTCAGCTAAAGAAAGAGTTCCACGACTGGATTTGGTTGGAGTAATGTGAAGAAACTGTAACCCTGAAATGATTTTCTTCATAAAGTAACGTGAAGTAGGTTCAAGAAAACAAAATGGCGGTTTTCATTATGCCATTACCCATTGCCTTCCGGCAGCAGTCGAAGTCAGTTGCCAGGTTGGCGACTATAAACCAACACTCCGCAGTAAGTACAAATATTGAATAAATATACATATTGGTAAGTCTCCAAAACCATAGCATAAATCTCCAATTTTGAAAAGTTTTTTTGTTATCTAAAGTCTTAATGCATGCAGTTTATTCAGGCTAGGGTCATAAGCAATATTTGTTTTCGAATCGGACAGTGTAATAACCGTACACAAACTTCACGCTTGTCAAACATTCAGAACTTCTTTGTTTGGGCCCGAAAAAAACTACAAAGGATGTTAAATGTCATAAATCCAGTCCTGGTTGGTTGGATTGGTCATGCTCTACGAGTCAAGATTGACATGTTCGATAGAACGACTTTGGCGTACCGGCACATAACGCGTGCTGATAGACTAGATAAAGACACACACAAGCCTTTTTGGATCATCTTCCTCTAAAGTAGGTAAGGTACCCAAAGGACTACATCAACTGAACTCAATAAAAACAACACATACAGTAGTTAAGCACTGAGCATGTAACAACTTTAAACCCACACACACCCTTTAACAATGCCTGAGTTAACCTGAATTTGCGATAAAATTCTAAAAATAGCCGACTACATCGAGAAGGCAACAATAACAATAACAACAACAACAACAACAACAACAACCTAACCTTACCTATTCAATGGCCCAAGTTTAAACGGGCCAGGATGTCAGCTCATTAGGTGCTTTAGCTTTGTTAAGGTGTTCTTCTTCTTTAGGCCTCCTCTTTCTGTTCGTTTGTATGCAAGTGTTTGTTAAGTGCTTTTAGTTGGTTAGTGTATTTGCAAAATAGATTTATGTAACGAGGAACATTTTTGTAGCTTGGGGAATGTGAAATTGCCCAGGAACAGGAGAGGGGCTGTAAACAAAGGTGTATGTAGGAGAATATTGAACAATCAAGGGAAGGATGAATAGCAAATAAAGAGTTAGTAGACAAGGAAGAAGTCCTTTCTCACCGTTCGAGAAAAAATAAACACTGGGGTGGTAATTGGATCTACTTAATGGAACGGTGCTTAAGAGAGGTGGAATTTCTTGGCATAGTTTTTATTAAGAAGAAAGACTTTGAGACTAATCTCTGAATTATTATTTTGTAGGAACACATACGATAAAGGAAAGTACCAAAAAGATTTTAGATATTGGCATGAAGAGCTTATCATTATGGGTTATATTTAATCTTTTTATGCGTATTATAAGCCTTATGTTCTCAGTCCTGATAGCTAAGGTTTCATTCGCATACTTGTATATCCTTAAATAACCCTTCAAAGTTTAAATATTTCCGGAATTTTTTCTCCACCGTCAAAGATTGAAATTTAACTTGCCGGAGTGGCAAGGTATAACTTACTTAAGAACGAGGCGTTTTCTTTATTAGGGTTACAAATTTCATAGGTAAGCTTAAGTTTTTACAACTCTCGCCCCGAGATAAAATTTTCATCACTGTATTTTTTGGTAATAAAGTGTTTCAATTGATTTGCCGTCTATTGGTTACAGTTTCATATATTTTTGAATGCATAACATATAAATTTACTTATTACTTATCTCTTTAACTGGTCCCTTAGTTTAGAAGATGTCAACTTTACTTACTTGCTGATTACAATCAGTCCCTTACAATATCTCATAGCTTACAAGTTTCACCAGAAAGCTCTGATGTTCGTCACCTGAGCACGGTTACTCAGAAGAGAACTTTAAGGGGCCAACCCATAGAATCTGTTGAGTGCGTTACGTCAACGTTTTCAACTGACAGCTCGATAAAATACACAGGTTCTTATGAGAAGCGACCCATAAGAAAGGACGCGACGGAAAAAGTAGACAAACTTTTAACTTTATCGACAGCGGATTCGTTGAAAGAATGGACGCGATTGATTCTATGGGTTGGGCCCTTTAGCTTCTCAATTTTCCTTGTAGCCAAAATAACCATCGGTGATTGGCAGGAGTATTACGTGTGAATTCACTGCTGCTCTGGCCATCATTTTGTGAGTTATCGCAAAGATTAGCACGCTGGAACTGATTAGTTCAAGTCCGAGCCTATGGCACATTTACAGGGCGTATGCAGACAAAATTTGGGGTGGTGGGGGAGGTACTTGAGTATCTGAGCACTCTCTAAATCTCTAAGATTAACAAAATATTTTCAGTGAATCATGTACATTATGATGAAATGACCCAAATAATAACTTGATCTTGGAGGCTTGGGGAGGGGCTTGAGCCCCCCCAATGGTTCGTCACCAGTGGTGGACGTACTTAGCTCATTTGTTCAAATTACTGTTATCCTGGGTGTTCCTGCTCATAATGAAATCGAGTATCACAGTTATTAATCAATTTGATAAGTTTTGGAGAATTGGCATGATATTTCTGAGCCTTGCAGCTCCATGTAGACTGCAGAAAACCTCCAGCATACTGTTGTTTTTTTATAGATTGCTCGGATTCTGTACTCGCTTTTGATCCTTTAAAAAAGATCTGGTCAGGAGATTCATTAATTACAGTGTTGAGTTCAAGCTCTCTTAGCTTTCTTTCTTGATTCAATTCTTTAGGATTTCGCGGATGCATTCAATCTTCTCAAACTTAGAGTTTTTTTTTTGTTGGTTCATTCTCTAAATCTTTTATGGCGAGACAAAATTGCAATGCTCCTTGGGTACATTCGGATTTTCTCCCAAGGTTCACTTTGAAGACGTTCCTTTATCATTTCAATGTGACAAAAAGAGCTGCTTCCCGAGCTGATTGAATTCTGATAAGAATCATCGTAATAAAAGAAATAATTTTCTTCGTCTAAGAATAATATCTTAATGCTGTTCCCGGGGCTTTGCTCACTATCGAAAATCAGTTTATGAGGTCCGCACCTATTGGAGGTTTCTTAGAAACAATTTTTCACATCGATATTACTTCAGCTGCCCTTATATAGTGACTTTCAGAAATGTTAGAAAGTTATGGAGCCACAGCTCATTTTGTGAAAAAGAATTTTAATGCACTTCATTATTGTCAGTATTTTGTTGGCATATGTGTGTATGTAAGTTCCTATTTCTGCTTTTATAGAAAATGTAAGTTATTTTCGAAATAATAAAATCACCCAACATAATATGCTACAGTAAACTTAATGAAGTGTAACCTGCTAACATGGCCATCATACATTGATTTCTCGATATGCTTCAAAATGAAAAATGATCCACATAACCTTGGGTAATAATTCAAAAAAGCAAAACCACCACCAACCACTATATACCTAGCTTTCAAGCTTCGTACCGAGAAAATATAAATTGCACAACTCCCAAGCGTATAATGGTAAGTTCATTGAGACAAAGCTGATAGAACGTGTTCACTTACAAAAATTATATTTCTTTGAAGCATTTCCCACGAACCATCATCCTCCCTGATGTTCTCCTATTCTTCCTTGGGATCCTTCTATAGCTCAGCAAAACATCAACAGACTAAAAAAAACACAGCCATGTTTCTCTTTTTCTCCCTCCCTAAGCCCACCCACTATAAAGTCCTTTCATTTTGAACAAAATCACAAAACATACATATATTGCCAGGAACTCACAGTGCCCAGGCAATACACAAACACACCTTAGCAAAATAGTAAAGGTGTCCCTTTTGGAACTTTGGTATCGCGATAAAACGTCAAGAATCGAGTTCGACTCGAAAGAATCTCAAATTTATGTGACACAACGGTACCCGACCAACACCCGAATCCCGAGTCTGAAGAGAGATGCGAATCACGGAAAGAAGGACCGCATTGTGTGCTCTGCTACCTGTTCGTCCTTACAAAAGCAAAGGATTCAATTTCAACACCCTTGCGGAACACGGAATGGTTAGATACTCGTATACTTATTCGAGTCAAAAACAGCACCACTGGGAATTATAGTGGTGTGCTACATTGTTAGTGATGGTTTGCTGCCCTGAGTGTGTTGTTTTTTATCCTTTTTTTCTATTTTTCGTTTTTTTTTTCTTCTTCGACTTAGAATTTAAGGGGTGCAAAAGAAAATATCAGACGCCATTTTTCAGATTCAGATAGGTAGGTTAGTATACACAGTATACACCCTCATACTGACATTGGTAAAGAACATCTTCTATATAGCTTCGCTTAGCTCCTGATTAATGAATTTGCTGCTCTTAGCACTTTTCGTAATTTAATTTTGGAATCTTAAGAACTAAAGGAATCTACCAAACACCATCTCTTCTAAAGATATTTATTGCAAAAGTTACCTTATGTTGCCAGGAGCGGTTTTTAAAAGAGGATTCGTTTCATCCCGTTTTTGTTATTTCTTCTAATTTCATTATCGGAAGGAAGGACTTTAATTAAAGAATATTGATTGAAATCTGTGGGAACGGAAATGCACTTGATTGTGCAATAAGAATTTATCTTAAGGATTTTATAAGGTTAATTGGGTTTCGAGTAGAATATTTGTTTTAGTGACAAAATGGATTCTATACAAGACAGGATAAGAATGTCCTTGATTTTGTATAGTTTAAGTAATGGAAGTTACGTAGTTAAGACAATTTTGAGATATTTGGTTTCAGTATCCAAACTTAAAAAAAAATATGTACATATCGTCCCGTTTCTGTGTGAACTGTGAACCATGTATTTTCATAGTAAGTTTTGTTTAGTTTTTTTTAAGAAATTTTAGTTTTTTTCTCGAAATTGAATAGAAAGAAATTTAATTTACTGTTAAACATTTACTGTAAAACATATTAATTTAGACTTTTTATAGTTTGTGTTTACTGTTGGCTCCATCGAAGAATAAGTTATACATCAACATATTTAAGAGGATCATTCGGCGTATACTTGTGCAGAATTCGTCAGATCTGACTTTTTCAGGAGCGCAAACTTCCATCGTCAAATAATGGGAGGTCGGAAAATTCTGATTCTAATGGCTGAATATAATGTCGTCATTTCACTCTACCTCTTCTTCCTGTTTAGAATGTGTATTTAGAATCCCCATATATGTTTGGTCCTCATTTTTTAGATTGTAAATGAACATCGCTTGTGCTTCTCTATAGAACATGACCCCACGCTTCTAATACATTTGTTTGTAATTTTATTTCCTGACCCAAAATGTATACAGCTTGACACCAAGTTTGTGGTCCTAAGTTATGTATCTAGAAGAACAGATATTGCTGATATAAGTATATTTAAGAGTGGCAGCTTTAGTTCCAAGGTGACCATCAGATGGATTGGCTCCTAACTTTAATTCTAAGCACCTAACATGCTCAGCATGTTAACATTGTCAAGACAACTGATCCCACGTGTTTAAACATTTTCTTGTAATTCTGGGGGGTTTCATGGCCCACGCCAACTGATAAACTTGAAAACAATATCTAGTTGTATTCCTTGGCCCAAAAACTGTATACCTAGGCACCAAGTTTGTGGTCCTAAGTTATCTAGAAGCCGAGATATTACTGATATACCTAAATCTCAAAATGGCGGCTTTAGTTCCAAGATGGTCATTAGAGGGGGTGGCTCCTATCAAAAATTTAAAGCTTAACAGGTAAGCACTCCCTGGAAAAAACTTGTCCGTCAGGTTGACATAAACCCCAAATTCGGAGCTAACAGACCGAACTATCTCGTCTAGAACAAATAAAAATGGCACTCAAAATTTTGATTGTTCACAGTAGTTGTAACAAACATGCATTTTAACAAAAATAAAATGCACGACTGGATCGCTCGAACTTGTTCTTGTAGTTCAAAGTTATTGTGTTTGTATTTTGGAAAAAAAAAAAAAAATATCGTAGAAAATCATTTTTTGTTCAATTTTTTTTTTGAAAAGCTAAATACACAATACTTTTTAAAATGATGAGTATAACCTGGTAACAAGTTTTGAACGAAATCAGTAGAGCCATTAATGGAAATAAAAAAAATGATGGAACAATTCCCGAAAAATGTGTTCATCATATATATCCGTTTTTTTTGAGAAAAACTAAAAATGCAGGATTGTTGCAATCACTTATTACATTAAATACACCAAGTTTCATCAAAATAATTAAAGCCGTTTTCAAGAAAAATCCAATAACTCGAAACCGTTATATGGGAGGTATTCGTTCTAATCGAGATATTCAAAAACAAAAAAAGCAACCTTGGAAATTGTAAAAAAGTTATCTGTAAAATTTCAAATTTCATTCAAATCCGTCAACTCGCTTAGGCTTTATCTCTCTGTACAGATGGACGCACAGACGAATAGACGAACAGACGAACAGACGAACAGACGAACAGACGAACAGACGAACAGAAGAACAGGTGAACAGACGCACAGACCGACGGACTATATGACGAAAACCACTTTTTTGGAAAAGGCTTATTGACTCCACTTATAACAAATGCATGCCTATTATGGAATTCGCAATACTTTACTCCCGGGGAGTCAACGTAAATCGAGGGGTTCGCATTCGCATTTAATGCAATTAAAAGCTTGCCGGGTGAGCTTCCGCAAGATTTTCTTTAGCAAAGCCAAACTATAGCACAACTTAAATTCTTAAAAATGTATCATTCTTTTGCTTACTTCTTGTTACTATGGATAAGAAAATTAAAACATAATCTTCCTTCACATACATTTCTAAGCACTTCAGAGCACATCCCAATAGTAATAGAAATAAAGTACCTTACACACAAAAAGTCTGCCTATCTACCTACTCTGTATAACCCATTTGTGAGTGGACTATTTCTTCGTTTTTTTTAAATTATTTGAGATGAATCATGATTAACGCAAGTTGTCACTTTTCAAGAGAGGAAGAACAAAAAAAAAAAATGTAGAGAGCATTTATAATAAAAAAAAAAAAACAAAAAACAAAAAAAAAATACGTATACGCCATAGTGAACGCAAATTCATTAAATACGACGACGACGTCTCGTTTTCCCATTTTCAGCAGTCCATCAATCTTATTCAAACTTCGAAACATCCAATTTGTTCTCGAACCAATTAAAGTCCTTGTAATAAGCCTGCCGTCATATTATCGGATTTTTCTCTAGACTCTATATAATAAATCCTGCACCTGTGTGCTATGCTATACCATCATGTGCAAGGAGAAGATTCTACTCATTTACCCTCTGTCCTCTGGAACTCTTGAATCTATGAGTAATTTTTGTTTTTTTTTTTTGTTTTTCATTTCCCGCTTTATATCCTTGGCCTTACAACTTTGCTGTTGCTCTTTAATCCAAACCAATCCAAAACCTAACTAAACATTTACATCTGAGCGATGGATCCCTTTGAAAAATCAATTTCCAATGCTCTATCTGCCGCTATACTTCAGCTCCTTCCTTGATCCAACGCCCGCAGGTTTTGGATTTTCTTTTTTGCTGCTTCCCTATTTTTTTTCTTTGTGCGCTGTTTTGTTAATGTTTCCCAGAAGAACACTAAAAGCAACCAGGTAGACATCCAATTTTTGCTTCAAAAGAAAAGAAGATAATGTTTTTTTTTCTATTCCTCTTTGTGTGTTGTAGGTAGGCAAGGTAGGTACTATACTCATTGTGGCGCGGGAAACCATTTAAAAGCAAGCGCGCCCTGAATTTACACACCCGAACGAATATTAGTATGAGTCCCGTGTTACTCCCGCAACAACAAGAGCAAAGTAAAAAAGGTCAAACATTGCTGCCTGTCTATATTTAGAGACCGGCACAATGCTCACACCCTTTTGCTCTTCCCAAGTTTTGTGTGTGTCCTCTTTGATTTGCAACAAGGATAACAAAAAAAAAAAAAAAAAAAAAAATACATTTGGATTTTATTTACTCAGCCCTGGCTTGCCTTCGAACATCATTTCATTTTAAACTATAGGCAATTCAACTAGGCTGCGGGAATTCCTTTCATTTTTTTAAACAAACAACCCCTACAGGAAGAGAGATACAGTGTAAAAGGGAAAGAGAGAGAGAGAGAGAGTCTTGTTCACTGGTCCTTTAAAGGAAACGAGTATATCGTCATTTTCCTTAATTTCGAAAGAAGCTACTTAAGGATCAACAGAATGGCAAAAGTACCCCGAAAAAAAGAAAAAAAGAAAAATATTATATACCAACTTACAGCAGGAACCCAGGAAAAGGAAAAGAGTAACGAAATGAATGCGAAGACTTGTTGATATCCTGTCGCATGTAATAAAGCTCGTCCTTAAACAATTTAAGCTCCTCGAAAAACCACCACCACACCCCTTTGGTTTGAAAGAGTTTAGGTACAGACATTTAGTGAAAAAGAAAACGTGATGCTTGGATGATTCAGATTTTTTTTTCCGAAAGCACAAATTCTAAATTTCAAAAGGATCCCAAAATCAATGTTGTTTTTTTTTTGTAAATTCTTTTTGAAATAAAAAATGTATAGCTTTATTGAAAACTGAAAATAAAATAAATTTTTAAAATGAATCAAAATTTAATCTCACTGATTTAAATGTAGTTGAGGTCCAGAACCCTAGGGTATACAACTTTGAGAAAAGACGCGCAACAATCGGCAAAGTAAAATGAGAAAAAGCTTTGCAGCTAAAAAGAAAATATGAAAAAAAGAGAAAAGAAAACTGTTTTGCTTTCCTCATCGTGATTTTTTTTTTAAGTGAGAGAACTTAGCGAAAACTGTTAAGCGCATGTCTCAATCCTCAATGTATTAAAAAAGGTATTTCACTATCGTTGAGAATTGAGTTTCTTGTTAAAAGAAGGCTTAGATACTTGACAGTGGAGTCACTTTGGAAATCTGTCGTAAAGAATCTTTAAAACCAAAATCCTCAAAAGCCAGAATCTTTACATTTCGAAGACAATGTTTGGTGACAATCATATTTTCTAAAATACATATGTATGTTCGAAATGTATTCCAAATGGCATTTGAGGATTTGGATTGATTGATAATTTATTTTACTGTTCAATATTAAAGGCTAGCTCAGGACCAAAGCTGGCTGGAGAGGTTTGTTGATTGAGACCGAGTCCCTGCTTTGTAAGTGTCTTTAAAACTCATCGGAACTCATGGCTACCTGACAAAAATTATGTGTTTTTGCAGATAAGTGTAAATACCGATATAACGGTTTTAAGTTCTTAGAGGTCTCTCGAAAATGATTCAACTGATTTTGCTTAAACTTTTTGATTTGATTTCTTCTTTAAAGATGAATTCTTGGAAATTTTTGTTGAAAAACCGTTAGAACCGTTTTTTTTTTAAACAATATTTTTGTTAATAACAAATTCCATTTAAGCCCTTTGCTTTGATTGGTTACAAAAAAAAGTATTACAGTTTGTTGGCTTTCGTATATAGTAAAGAACGATGGACAGAAAAGGCAGAAACCAGTTTTGTAATTTTTTTTGTACGCTGTAAATTAAGCTTTGAATCCAAAAAACAATTTTTGAAACTTTATTTGCAATTTAAAAAATGTCAATGTCAAAATTTTCTGATCATCTTCGAACAAGTTTTTTCAGCCCCCCCCCTGGCTACGTGCCTGTCTGGCTTTAATTTTTGACGACTTATGACAACTGGTGTCATAATAATATGAACATTAGTGTCAAATTAAGCCGATTCGTTGAAAAAAAGTTTGTTGAGCTCAAACCGAAAAATTATTATTATTTATTTGACTCTGTTTTTTTTTTTAAGATAACAAAACTAAAAATACAAAAATCTTAAAATCGTAAAATAAAACCTGCTTTTACTTTTTTCTCTGAGTGATAAGAAAGGAATTGGCTTTTAGAGTTGCGAGACTTGGCAAATTTGAACGATTTTAAATTTTAATTGTACTAGCCATGCTTCACTAATCCGGATCATTTCAGTGAGCATTTTCGTGTGTAATCAAGTTGCTAATACATATATGTTTTGCCTTATTTTTCTTCTAGAACACATTATGTTGGAAGAAATACCGGTCTGATATATTAGTTAGCCTAAAAGAATTGTGTCACTTGTTTTATAATATCTGGTTCAGACCAATAGTTAAATTTTGTTAATTAGGACCCTATAATTCCTTGGTACCTTAAAAAAAAAACAACCAAGTTAGTACTATATATTAACTCCATGATGTACTCAAAAACATTTGATATCGCTTTCAATCTGTTTTTCACTGATGAATGTACAAGAGTCTATTTACAAATGCTCCCTCAAAATGCACTCCTCAACCACAAAATACCATACCAAGTTAGTTCTGAAGGATAGCAGCCGAAGAATGGCTCACATACCCCACCTATACTAACCACCTCCCCTTGTGTACTCAATTATTCCCTGACTGATGTGTGAGTATTTAGTCATCCACTCAATTCCCATCACCCAACCTACCCTAAGCTATCGAAACTCACCCAACGCATTAAATAAACAAGCAAATGAGAAGCTTGCTCAAGTTCCGTTTCAATAACACACATGCACAGGCACACATGCCTACACTCACACATGCATAAACTCAAGCAAAAAAAATCTGACAATTTATTATGTTTACGCGATTCGAACTTAAGAAGAACTAAATTGGGCACAAAGTTTTTACGAGTAGAATATTCCAATGACGTCAGAGAGTCCTATGACCTCTTTTCAACATGGCAGTTGCTAAGTTTTGTTGTTGTTGTTTTGGTGGTGTTATTGAGAAAGAAAAACCAGACGACCACGAATGAACGACCGACGATGATGACGATGAACGCCACACGGTCAAACGTATGCATAAAAATGCAAATCAAATTGAGTCTCTTCCAGTTTGCTCATTTTTCCTCCAAATAGGGAGTATTTTGTTAGGAGATTTTAGCAAGAAGTTAAATTTCACCAGGTAATTACCTTGGCCAAAATTTAAGTTTATTACCAAAGTCTGGTAATTAGAAGTTTTGATATTCTAGACTATTTAAATTTAATAAAATTTCCAAAATAGTACAAATTAAAAATATTTAACAAAATTTAGCAACAAAAAGCTTAAATATAAAATACGGAAATGAGGAATGCATATAACCTAGGAAGTAATTGTAATTGCCGTTGTTGGGGTGCAGTTTTGAGGTAGTTTTGATTCCGAATATGATCAAAAATGCAAAAAAACGAGAAATTTTCAACGATTTTGAAGTTTTTAGTAAAAAAAAACACCGCCATATTGGATTTCTTACGCTTTAACCATGCATTTCCATAAATGCACCCTTTGTGTCTGTAAATCTAAGAAAGCTCTAGTGACAAAATAAAGTAAGAGTTTATACCATAAGAGACTTATAACGGACTTTTATTTAGCATCTTAATCCAGTTTTTGTATAAGCAGTGTTTTATTGGTTGTTGGGTAAGCAGCGCAGTAAAACTTTTTATGGAAAACCAAAACAAAACGAATGCTGCCGAAAAATAAGGCAGTAAAAATCAAGATTGCGATGCTGGCTACAGAGCTTTGAAATATTGAAAAGAAGAGGGCGCAGAGTCCTATTGAAGAAATAATTTTATATTTGAAGGTTGGCAGTTTCACGTGCGAAGGATGCGTTCGTTGATTTTTGGTTTTTAATAAAACACGTTTTGACTAGAGAAAATTAAATAACGAAATTTACTCTAAATTTAATACGAAGTTAATTTATCTTAAAAATCACGCAGAATAAAAAAAATATTTCCTTATTCGTATTTTTTTTTTAAACAAAGAAGGCAAATCGAGATCACTGCATGCAGTTTGCAATCGAAAATGACATTCGATAAAGTCTACAAACCCAGCCCTAAGCTGGTTTTGTTTCGTCAAAACATTTCTATTAACTTCAATCACAATTTACTTTAATTTTAAGAAACAAAGATATATAAAATTGATTTTAACGGTTGCGGTTGTTCGAAAATGTCAAAACCAATTAATATGTTTAGTGAATAAAATGTGGTGGCAAATTGTAGACTACTTTAAATGTATATTTAAAGCGAGAAAAGTGTTTTATTATTATGATTTTTTTATTTAGCTTTGTGCTATTTATAGCCCAATTATGATTAAGCTGTTATACTGAAATTGTTGTCAGGAGTTTTGAAAGAAAATTAGCCCAATTTCCAATAAATAGCTCTGGCAAGCCTGAACATGTGTTGTTTTGTTATTTTGTGGAAAAGGGTGCAGTTGTCTGGGAATTGACCACAGCTGTTGGATTATGGTGAAATTCACATTTTAACTGAATGACGTGTGATTATTCACGTGCGTACAAATGTGCTAAGCCTTGGATTTGAATTCCATTTTGGTTGTGGTAACGTGAATCGACGTCATTTGGCATTTTTCTGTGGACAGCGATGGTTTTGTTTTGTTTTGATTTGTTTTTTTTTTTTCATTTATTTTTGTATCGCAGTTTGTTTGGCATGCAAATCATTTCGTCATTCTTCGAGCATTTTGACAGGAAAAAGTCTCTTATTTGTGTAGGTAGGTACTTTTATTTACTCCCGTAGGATATAGTTCCTTTAGGATGTGCAAAATTTCTATCCGTAAATGAGAAATAGAGGGAAAATCTCTATTTTGCTTCTGTCCCGACCTCTCAACATTCTCTCGCCCTCCCCTTTATTATTACCTAATCAACCACCGACCTTTCGTTGTCGTAACTGATCTGACGTAATGCTTTGCTCGATGATTTAATTTAGAAATGTAAAAAAAAAATAAAGAAAAAAAACGAAGGATATGGCCGGGTTTCCTTTTGCTTTTCACGTTTTTGTTGTCCTCTTCCGTTTTATTTTGCTTTTTCTTCATCATCCTCTATTTTTGTGTTCTTGTTGTTTAAATTATTTTTTATCTACTGTTTGCATAGATTTTTTTTATGATCAAGGATTTTATAAATTCAGTAGGTCAGGTAAAAGAGCAACTTACTGAGTGGGTGGGAAAAAATATTAAGAAGGTACTGACTTAAAATTCATAAAAATGTAGGGAAAAAGTGTTTTTTTTTTTTTTTTTAATGTATGTAATGTGTATGTTCATGTTTTTTTTATTTAGCAAACTCGAACACATAGAGAGAATAAAAGTGAGAGTGGAATCACCCGTCCAAAGATAATTCTTTAACTTTATTAACTTAATATCTACAAGGAAAAGTAACTCACTTAGGACTCTATGCAAACCAAAGGTTGAGATTTTTTGAAGAAATCGGGAGTGGGTATGAGGTGCAATTGAGGTTTATACAGTATAAAGCTAAAATGATAGTCGTATAAGCTTTATATTAGTTTATTTAGTTCGTTAAATAGCTCATTACTTGTTCTATAGGGCAAGTATTGGTTTCGTGTACAAAAAAAAAAATAAATTGCATGACTGGATCGCACGTACTTGCTCTTATAGATAAAGTGCTTGGTTTTTAATTAAAAATTTGTAAATGTAGTTTTAGAAAAAAAAGCATAAAATTCGATTTTCAAATGACTAAAACAGCTTCTTAAATGAATTTAACTGCAAAATAAAGTATGCAATTTAATTTCGTCTATAATTAATTTTTAGAAAAAAAATTTGAAAATCGTTAGAGCAGTTTTCAAAAAAAAAAAAAAAAAATATTTTTCCATAGAAAATTTAGCAAGGACTTTTATTAAAAAAAAAAATTGGTACGCCATTTTTAAGATATTATTTATCAACATCTAAAAACTAAATTTTGAAAAAAAAAAAAATATTGAATAGTTATCGAAAAATGATTTTTCAAAAAAAACCTCAATTTTTTTTTAAACCCAAAAAATAATTTTCGAAAAGTTTTTTTACTAAACATTTTTGCGGCATATTAAAAGCTTTCATGGAAAAAAATGGTTGAAATTGATTGAGTCATGAAGGAGAGAACCAGAATTAAAAAAAAACGGTTCTATGGCAGGTACCATTAATACCGTTTTAAGAAAAAAATGGTTTTCATTTATCCAAAAAAATTACCATGATTTTTTCAATCAAAATCGTAGGAACCATTTTTGAGAAAAATGAGTTTTTTTAAAACCGGTATATGACAGGTTCCGTTAATTTTGATAAAAAAAAATAATTCAAAAAACGTCTGGGGATAGTCGCCAAAAAACGCCACATACCAAGTTTAATGGCAAATCGACCCATCCGTTTAGGCTGTGGCTTCTGATACAAACAGACAGATAGACAGACAGACGGACAGAATTGTCGGACCCACTTTTTTCTTATTCTCTATCATCGAAATGTCATGTTTGATTGTTATCTCAACTTTTTAAGGAAGAAAAAATGTTGTGCAAAACACTGTGTGAAATTAATGGTGAAATCAATTATTCTGATTATACATTCGATGTTTCTATGTCTTAGCTAAGACATAAGAAATATCATTAAATTGCCATACACGGGTTTTTTAAGTGTCAAATCGTCTTATTTTGACTTGATTGTACTTCCCTGATTGTTAGTCAAAATGAGGCAATTTGACACTCAAAAAAACCTATGGCAATTTCCCGAACTATCCCATTTGAAAATTAAAACTTTCCAAATAGAAATCTTTAAAAACTGAAAGCAATCTGTATTTGATTTTTTTTAGGCTATATCTATATCTTTTACTAAAATAAATATCAAACAAAAGAAAAAATTGACGAACTTAAACTCCACGAATCATTAAAAATCAATTCCACGCTCACTGCATGTAAACTTTTACCTACCCTACAGGGACTTTTATAGACCCCCTTGAATCGTTAAATTATAACTAATGCACTTACCGCGTGCACTAATCATCTCTTATTTTTAACCAAACAAATGAATAAATTAATTTGTTTACAAAATCTCTAACAAATGCACAAATAACCTACCCATACACGTAACATAAGCCTGCAACTACTGTGCTAAGCAAATAATTAATATCAAATTGCTGTTGCACAATGTAGTAGTTGTAGGTTTATCTAACAAAATGATTTCTATGAGTTTGGGCTAGTATGGGTTTGGAAAGAGTATAGATGCCCCCATCTAGCTCAAGCTGGAATAGAAATTCATTCAGCATGCGATATGCAAATGCAAATTCAAATTCAAATAAATCCACTCCTTCTACACATCACTCTGCATACTTCGGCATAATGATGGTGCTATTCAGAAATCCTTTCAAAATTCTACACGCATTATGATTATCCTGGAACATTTATATGAAATTAACAAAATTCTATTGCACTGAAGGATACATAATTATCATCACAACACACACACACACGTAGACTATACACACATCTATGAGCAACAAAATTACAAATCATTTTGATTTTTAGCTAACACGCTCTCCGCCCCCCAAGTCATATAATTATACTCTTTGACTAAACATTGAAGGTAAAATCTAAGAATATAATAAAAGGATAAAACTTACCTTGTGCTTGTTGGTATGGGTTATGTGGGTAGTAGGTAGGTCCTTATATTTGTGTGGCCCTCTGGCATTTTCTTGAATGCATTCTACTGCTCGTGTGTCATGAGAACTTTATATTATGACAGTTATTGACCACAAGTTGCTCATATTTCGTAGATAAAATAAATTAAAATAAAATAAAACAACGACTACAAATTAAGGTGGCATGTACTCTGTGTATATTTTGTTCTCACCAGAAGCCTATAACTTGTTTAGCCAAGACCTCTGTTTACAAACTAGTCTTGAAATATAAAATCAAAGATTGATTGATTCCTAATATTTGGCAAGGGTACATTCGAATAAAATATCTGAAATATACTTTAAAGGACAAAGTCCCATATTACAATGTTAGTTTATTGGCTGTTTGAATAAAAGTTGAGAATAAGAAAAGTGAATAAAAAGTCAAGGATAGAAAAGTTTTTGTTTAAAGTTGGGTTTTAAAATTTGTTTATTGAAAATTGAAGTTGATTGTTGAATAAAATAGGTTGGCCAATTAATCAGATAAAGACAATTAATTAAAACATAAAATGTAAATTTTGACTAAAATGGGACTTTTGTTAGTTTAATCAAAATTCTTAAAGTACATTTTAAGAAATTTCAAAAAGCTCAAAAATGTTAAACAAGGTATTCAACAAAAACAGTATAAACTAGCTATGAAAATTAAGTAAATCTGCATCGAATTCGGAGAAAACCCGTCAATGTTTTTGAAAATATTTCAATGGATGCACAGAAGAACAGCACAGGCAAACGTAAAAAGGGTTATTTCACCCAAAAAAGCTGATACTGTATTCAAAAAATTAGCATAAGATAAAAATATTATCCTTTTGACATGTGACAGCCGTATAAGTAATGTCCCTTCAGACAACAGGTAATTTTATTCTAGGTCGGAGGTTAGTGAGTTCTCTATCAAAAATGTTTTTGCTGACGCCGTTTTATTGGAGTATTTGAATAAGCTTCTTCTGCTTTTTTTATAACTTAAGAGTTAAGTGGTCACTGTGGCGTATGTGCAACGTTTTTTTAAATTTAACATTTTAAAGATAAATACAATTGTTTCTATTTCTGTAAATTTTGCCTGGGGTGCTAGAGAGGTACTAAATAATTGAGTCAACTAAGAAACTTCTAACTTTTTTAACTTCGGCATTGATATTGAAATTGATTAAGGATGGTGCTTAAAACTATTACAACGGAAGCCCACAGAAGATTTTGGAAGTGACTCAAAACATAAAATGATGGGTATTTTTGGAAAGATCTTTTGATTGTATGTATGAGATGTTGAGTTTTTGCGGTCCGTAGCTGGGGCGTTAAGAAGTGACAGTTTAATATAAATGCAATTTTCTAGATAACAGTGAATAAATTTCCATACCATCAAAAATTGGTACCACCAAGATAGATCTTCTTATTTAACAAAAACTATTTTTCAATACGGTTGACTATTTTCCATCTTTCCGAAATATGCATTCAAAGTATGACTTATTAGTGCATCTTTGTAGGGAATATGTAAACTGACTTGAAACAAACTTTTTGGTAACATCTACGAAAAATGTATCTTAGTGGCAAAAATTTTTGTTCGTATCATAGTTATTCAAAAACCTGCTATATAACTTCACTTTAACTTCCAAGCTGCCCAAGCTACGGACTGCAAGAACTCTAAATCTCATGTATACACTCAAAGACACCCTGAGGAAATTTATTCAGTTTGCTGAGATTGCTGAGCGCTTAGAGATCTTAGAAACGTAAAGAGGGTAATTTTAAAGAAACAAAACTCAAAAACGAATATACAGATATTGATTTTAGTTTAGTTTTAAAAAATATAAAAATGCTGTTTTCAAATATCTTCATCAAAACAATAATAATAAATGAATAAAAGATCTTCTGGATAGTTTTACTTAACATTATATGACTTAAAAGAAACCGAACATTTTTTTAAAACCTACGGACAGTTTTTCTTTTAAATAAAATAACAATGCGGTTATTCTAATTGGAAATTTCCTATTAAAAAAAGAAACTTAAAAAAAAAATTATTTCCAAAAAATTCAATGGACAGTTTTTTTTCAAATAAACTGCGGAAATGTACTAAACAAAATTTGTCTCGATCCTTACGCATAAACCCCTTTTTTTGTTTTTTTTTTTTGGTACAGAAATTAGGAGGCGATTGATACAAATAAAAACAAAAACAACCGATACAATCAGTTTATTAATCAATTCAGTCAGTTTATTAATTTTAATTATAGCCACACATTTGATTTTCAAAAAACTTAGCGAAAAATTTTATCTCCACAGTAAATAATCTTTCAAAATGTTCATTCTTGGTCAAAGTAGAAAAAAAAAATTTTAAAAACACAAAAAAACATAAAACTCTTACCACCAAAAATCCCAATTGATGATAACTCATTCTGGCATCTTAACATAAAACAAAAAAAAAAAAAAAAAACTCCATCCGCATCTGATACGCAAGATTTGTAAAATCAACAATCATCCATGAGCGCTTCCGAGCGAAAAATCATGCACGCAAAATATAAACCCAACCAAAAAAGAGAGTCATCAGAAAGAGAGAATTATAATAAATCTGAGAGAAAATAAAGAGAACGAGAGAGCGCTTTCTAATTTTCGCAAAAACCCAAATCAAGAAAAAAAAAAACCAAATACACCTTCCTTGCTTTGATAACACCATGACCGACCGATGAGGTGACGACTACCACCACCACCCCCATTTTATCCCAAAAATACAAAAAAAAAAAAAAAAATACGTGTATCCAGCAGAGATATTTCTCGCCCCCAGAGCTCACTCAGAAATCTGCTCCTGCGAATTTTTCCTTTTTAGCTGATTTTTCAACCCCTAAAATTCCATCCAACATCTGGGGGCTTTTTGCAAAACACATCAGATGCAAGCTTTCAGTCCCGGATTGTCTGTTGCTGGGTAATGTCTGCCCCAGAATAAGCGTATCTAACAACGCGAACGGTTTTGCGGTACCTACCTAACTACACTCACACACAAGTGGATTTTTTCTTCTATCTTTTTGTTGTTGTTGCAAATTAAAAAAAAAAAAAATTCACAAATTGTTGTTGACAAAAATAGAAAATTTAATTAAAAATTTTCATCAAACATCACTCTGATACGATTTAAGTGCTGTGAAAATAAAATTAAAAAAAAAATTGTATCTTTCAGATACAAAAATAAGCAAAAGGAAAAAAAAGTATCTCTTTGGGAAAATAAGAAGAAAAAGAAGAAATTCTTCAAATCATAACTTCTCGTTTTGGGTTTTGTTCGTGCGATGATGGGTGAGGGTATAGGGGTACTCTTTTCCTAGGTTCGTTTTTTTTTTCTTCTACTGAGTTCTTTTCCTTGGAAAATCCTCTGAAAATCCGGAAAGGAAAGCTATAACAAGAAAAACCGTTGGTACTTCCCAAAGAAAATGAAGGAGGAGAGAAAAATTTGAAAAATCAAGCGCCTTTCCGTCTGTTCCGGTGAAATAAAAGTGAAAGGGAAGTGAAAAAAAGAAGAAAAAGAGTGAAAAGAAGTTCAAAGATGAGTAAAGGATATGTCATTAGTCAGTGAAAGTGTATTACGACGACGACGTCTAAAGTGGCAGTGAAGTGAATAAAAGAAGAAATAAAAAATATCCCCAAAACCTTTAATAATACGCCGCAAATCAAAAGTTTTAATTAAAGAAAATTAAAAAAAGAAAACCAAAACCTTTCTCCCCGGGGTTGTGGTATTTTTGTGAACACCCGGGGTTTTTCCTCTATTAGATCTCTCAAACTTAAAGTTTTAAGGAGTTCTTTTCTTTATCTATTTTCTCCACTCCGAACAAGATTCCTTCTGTGCCTCAACCGATCGTGTGGTTTTATTTCTCCATCAGTGACTTTTGATTCTATATAGTTGCTGCAGCATGTGATTGTGTGAATGCGGTTTTACTTCAACAAGGATTACAAGGGCTTTCATATTCCTTTCGTTTTTACGTCTTACATCTACCTACAACAACAACAACAACAAAAACAACAACTCTCCGCAGCATCCTGCCTCAACGAAAAAATGTAAATGGCTCTGTGTAAGTGGAATTGGTTTGAATTTTTTTCCCTACTTTCTTCGTTCAAAGAAAGATTTTTTTCGTTTTACTTTATTTTTGTTTTCTGGTTTTTTTTTCTGCTGCTCTCTGAGAATTTCCATTTGGTCTGATGGAGTACACGAACAGGACGAACAAAAAAAAAAGCTAGATAATCCACGATGAAGTGTTGTAAATAATGAAAGGTTGAATTAAACTTCTCTTAGATCATTTGGTCGCCATATTGGATTTTGTTGTTTTGGTTTTGAACAATATTTTTTGTTCCATGTTAAAGCTGACAGAAATTTTAGACTTGGAGAGTTTAAAAACCAGCAATAACTTACAAACAGTCATTAAAGTTAGTTCAAACTTTATCCTAAGCATTTCGAGTAATTTCTTCAATGTTTCTTTATCATTTCATTTAAGATACTGGCCAAAATCCTTTTAAAATTACGTTTGTAAATGTAACGTTAGCGTCCAGACTATAAAACCTATATTTCGGAATAAAAAAAATAGGAAAAGAATGAAACCTGGGATGGATGGAATCATTTTTTTAATTTAACTTTATGCGTGTACGTGTACCCATGATGATAGCACCGCAAACCTACCATAGATGTACAGAAGCTATTTGAGGCGATTCCGTAGGAAGGGATTAAATTTCAAGAAGGAAAGATTGATTCATGGTAATTAATTTTTGCTTTTTAAAAATGGTCTCAATGAGGTTTAGAATGGTATTTGAAGTTTAAGTTGGTACGTGGAACCTTAGTTTGTCTTTGAATATATTTGCGGCAAGTTTTTAAAGATAAAAATTTGGTAATTTTTATACAAAAATCTCTCATTAATTAGACTAGTAAATAAACCTTTATTAAATGAACCATTGAGTTTGTGGTTTTTTTTTAATCGAATATTATGTATTATGTTTGTAACCTGAGCATAAATACATAAATTACAAATGCTTCACAATGCACCTTTAATTAAAAAAAAAATATAAGGTCCATTTTGAGGGATTATGTTGAGTTTCCTTTTTACTGTTAATTTATTAATCTTGGCATCACCTTTTTAAGTTACATGATCTATCAATTTATTAGTTTTGGTGACGCAAATTAATTGAACGATAATCAAAGTGAAGGCTTTTGTAGATTGAGTTCCAAATTCTGAGTTTTCTAAAATCGCACTCTAACGCTGATATTTAATTGTTCCTTTTTAATAAGTTCAAAATTTTCATCTTTGAAATTCAATAGTTGGAAGAAATGCATAGTTAAAATAAAGTGGTTTTCTTCGATCTTATGCGAAAAAAAGAAATTTACCTAAAGAACAAAAAATTGAATTTGTAGAAATGAATTATGTAATAGGGTGGTTCCAGCAGCAAAGCTGCTTGCCAGTCTAGCTGCCTTGACAGTGGCTATTCTGACCAGAGATGGTCTGTGAGCACGGGAGATAGAAAGCCGCTGGACTTCGCTATTGTCTATCTATTTGAGGTTGGCGCCTTTGGGCAGTTCGTACTGGCTGTGGTTGCTTTTTCAGAAATAATAGTTGAAACACGGTTCCTGAGTACTTCGGTAGTGAGTGGAAATTGGTGGTGAGATAGTCACCAGATGTTTAGAGAGCATTTAGGATCATTCCTCAACATCATCATATAAATCTCACCGAACCAAATAACACCTTTGAGTTAAGGGTGGCCGGTATTTCTCATCGGCCCTTTTAATGTGGGTAGGCCCACCGTGCGCTTAAAGCTAACGCTAGGCGTGTACGTTAAGCCAATTAACAAAACTATCTTAATCTTAAAAAAAGAGTAATCTGCAAACCACGCGAAACAGTTCCGATTTGGATGATTTTTTTTCAAATGTTGGTATTCAAAAATACTTTAACAGTTATGGGTTAAAAACTGCCAATCTTATCGATTTATTTTTTTTTAAATATATGAAACAATAAATCTTTTTTTATCAAAATATTTTGTTCAAATTTTATAAAATAAACTATGCCTCAAATTTTCCAAGTCTGTTAAAGAGAAACACCAACAGATGAGGGAAGGAATTTTCTCAAAAGCTGACTTCTAGCAGAAAAAAATATTGAAAACAACTGAATTGAATACAAGATCAAATGATATGTTTTTCAATAACCAGAAACCTTTTCTTTTATCTTAATTTTAAATTATGTTCATCCGATTAATAGTTCCACAAAAAATGATTACCAAACACTGAATTTAAAAAAAAAAAAAATATTCATTTAAAAATTGTATCTTTTCTCTCAAAATTCAACGGCCTAATTTTTTAGCAATTAAATGCAGAAAAGAATATGGTCTTATGTAAAATAATTTCTTATAATAGTAAAAAGTTTGCTTGATTTGAAGTCTTAATCACAGTTTTTCAAAAACCAAAAACACAAATACCTTCAAATTTTTTTGAGTTGGTTGACTTAAAATAAGGCCATTTAACTTTGAGGGATTTTGATTGAAATTTTTGTTCCAGAATTCTGATGTTGACAATAATTTTTTCTTAAACTATTCAGATAAAGAACTGGTAAAAATTTCAAATCTAAAAAAAAAAAGAAAAATTATTTAAAAAATACTTTTTGATCAAATATCTTGTGAATGGGCAGTAATATTGACTTTAGACACAAATATTAAATATCTCAGGAATAACTGAAAACATCGGTTTCGGGTAAATTTTCGTCTGCACAAAATGCGGTTGTTAGGAATTGACCAGATTAAAACAAAAAAAAAAAAACCGATTGATAATTTTTTTTTTAGCGAATAAGTTGCAAAAAGATCTAATAAATTTGTTTTCAAAAATATCATAATAGATACTGATTTGTTAGCGATTTTAATTTAATTTTGTGAGTTTGAATGGTCTACGTATAGAGTTCTTTTAATTATTCATATTTCTCTCTAACTTCTGATTTTTTACGAGAAATAATGGTGAATTTCTCCATTGAGAAATTATACACAACTTACTCATTGTCAGTGAAAAATTTATGAGAACAGACCGTCCACTTCATGAACACACACACATATGAGAAGCGAGAGCTTATAAAACATGTAAAAATCTTAAAGCTATAGAAAATTGAATACAATCTTACTAGCCTAGAAGTAAGTTAAAAATCTGTGTTGCAGATGTTAACTTTTTCACGATAATTCACACTGAACATGTGATAGTTGCTGAATGGAATATATTTGCAAATCAATTTGTTTATTTCTTTATAATTTATTTTATTATAATTATAAAAATGGTCGAGATAAAAAAGCAGAAAAGTTAATCGGTCAAAAATAATTATTTTCTAATAAAGCTCTGAGCGGATTTTCTCGCAGCTCTGCGTGTTTGCAAAAAATCTTTTCTTCAAGAAGTAAGAGATCTATTGTGGTATCTTCAGATGCAATTAAATACACGCCTCCGTTGGTACACTAGAATCAAACATTTTGAATTGTTTTGAAATTCATTTCCATACACCACATGCTGTGTGAATATTTTAACCAAAATTAGGTTTTGATTAAACAAACAAAAAATACACTTTGGGTTGCAATCAAAATTTAACACCTTAAGCATTTTTATAAAATTATATCTGCTCTTAACTTTTGTAATTTTCAAAACGTTTTTTAGAAATATTTTGGCCTCTCCTTTGCATGAAGCTATTTATAATTGCTTCCATCCCCCTAATATTAAGCCATAACTTCTTACTTCTAAAGTATCTATAGAACATTTACGCTGTAGGGTTCAAATTAAATTTGTTTATCTTGAACTTAAGGCATTCTTGCATGTACCATTTACCCACACCATATCCTCTATCCATGCCTCTGATCATTTTATATTACACACAACACACAAAATAAAAGATACACACAATCAAAACTTATCTTCATTAGTGAACTGAGCACACACAACATTTAGAGAAATAATAAAAAAAAAAAGAAAAGGATAAGGTAGGTAGGGTACCGCTTGCTCTTCCACTAAAGTAAACAACAAAACAAAAAAAAAAAAAAGGTTTAATTTTATGCCCAAACCGTCAACGCCATTAAAACAAAACATTCACCTTAACCTTCACAAATAAACCAGCACGTATAACAACAATTTCCTTTTTTTTTCTATTTTTTTTTTTTGTGGAAATGAAAATTAATTTAAGCACCCATTCCTTGCGAAAATCCTTTTACGTTACCATTATCCTCATTTGTTCCAGTTAACTTTTGTTAATATAATATTAGCACAGGGTGGTTCAAAGTGACAATGAGTGACAAGGATACATGCATGGAATGCATTAATACATACAAAATTTAAATAATACTTTTTCGAAGGGTTTCTATAGGTATTATTTGAAGAGTACAGACCAAGGACGAAAGAATCTTCATGGGAATAAGCCAGTGACTACTAAAATGTAAGAATGCATGAAAAAGCAGATCGTAACGAAGTTTTCTTATCAAATATAAAAATTCTTTTTTTTTTTTAACTATAAATTGTACCTGTTATAGGGGAAATTGGTGCAAAATGCACCACATGGATTTTTTAACTTCTAAATTTTGATTTTGGTTTAATTTAAATTATTGATACCATATTTCCCTTTTATAAAGGTAATTCAGAAAATCGTTCCCATTTTTGTAGCAAAAAGGATTATAGTTTCTGAAATTAGTGCCCTAAAATAAAGAGGGTGCTTATTAACTTCTCAAAACTGATGTTTTTACAGCACACACATATAATACTCATAAAACAAAATAATAATTGGCAAACCTTGCAAAAAAGCTAAAAATATTGAAACATTTTATGTCGGCCTTATGCTAGGAGGGAGGATACACGCCAAATCTGTGTTATATTTTGTTTGAATATAAATGTGATAGTGTCGCAATATTTCCTTATTTAAATGGCTAATCGTTAATTATTTTTTTGTTCTAAAAAAGAAGTGATAGAATATTATTTATTAATTTGTATTGATTTAACTTAATCGCGGTCACTGCAGCGTATACGTAACTTTTTTTATTGAGCAAAATTCATAGTAAATACAAATTATTCAAATACTGATAAAATAATGAAACAAGTTGCCCTTTGTTGAAAAGTCATTGACATTTATATACACATACAAATGTAGTTGGTCATTCGAGACTGTGTGTAAGTGGTGAAAACATCTCGAAATCGAATTTTATGTTTTGTATGCATAAACAAATAAACTTCATCAAGCAATAGTCCAGTCATACAGGACAAAAAATTCGCGCTATGTTGCAAAAAACTGCTCTGATTTTTGGCGATGTTTTAAGATAAATACTAATATTTTTAAGCAAACCAGCTTATGCCAACTGCATGGTCAAAAACCTCGAAATTTGCTGTCTTGTGTTTAAGTTTCTAAAGTTTCTTATGCGAAATACATAGGATTTTTGGTATGTTTCAAAGTTTAATTTTTCCCTTTGCATAGTCGAAAAAATTGGATATGGTTGGAAATTAATCTAAAATATATCATTTTCCAGGGAAAAAAATGAAATTGTTTTCTTAATGTATAATAAAAGAAATCTAATAATAAAAAAGTATTATCTGAAATTTTTACTTTCCTCGAAAAAAAAACACCATTTCACCCAAAATAATTTGATGGACTCTTTAGATTCTTAGTTCCTACGCCAAATGTAACATTTTTACCAGATTTCAATTGGGTACCAATTTTGTAAGAAATGTTAAGCATAAATTCCGTATATTTTCTCCACCTCAAAAAAACTCACCCTTTCATTTAAAACAATGTGATATACTTATTTCATTCTTGGTGACCATATGACAAAGGAAATGTTTATACTGATTCTTGTGAACGTACAATAAAATTTTTGGTTACTTGGGACTAAACACAGATTTGTATTACTCTTCAACAAAAAAAAAAACACCCTTTGACCTACAATATTTCTATGTACTCTTTAGATTTGTTGTTGCAATGCCAAATAAAATATTTTTACCAAATTTCATCTGATTAACATTTTTAATAAAATTTTTATCGCTACTTACTCCATAGTTTTGTTCCTCTTGAGAAAAACACCTATAAACACCAATATTTTTCAGGTCTATCTAGATTCCTCGTTCTTGTTTCAAATTAAACGCTCTTACCGAATTTCACGAGTGTTTCATCTTTTTTTAATGGGTTTTGGGACCATTTTACATCTTAAGGCAAAAATAAAGACACTTTTGTTTAAAATAGAGTAAAACTTTTCATAGAGTAGCCGTATTGACTTTGTTTTGTCATTAGACTCAGCATAAAAAAATACTTTAAAATCATGTATCATATACATGATATATACATATAACCAACAATACACAAAACACCAACAACTGGCATTAACCAAGATTCCGTGTTCTGCCTCATGTTGATTTTTTTCAATGCATAAGAAAACTTCTCGAAATCATAATCTTCCGAAATTTTAATAGTTATTCTGCTATTGGAAGGAAAACGATTCCAACAAATTAGAGATGATTAAAATCGCTCCAGCCGTTCTTGAGTTATAAATTGAGTAACTTACCCGACTTTGTTTTATATATTTAGATAAAATGTTGGTAAATATGTGTACCTTAATGGATATTTAAAAAAAAAGACTTAAAAGGGAGATAATAGTGAAACAAAAAAATATTTGATTTCGCATTTTAGAGAAAACTGAAAAAAAAAGATAAAAGCTTTTTGCAAAATTCTTCATTCTTCTTAAAAAAAGGAACCTACTCAAAAAACACCCTATACGGCAACGAGATATACTAAAGTACCTTTGTTGACACACAACACAAACGTCATAGAAGGTA
Organism: Meliscaeva auricollis; assembly: GCA_948107695.1. Taxonomy (NCBI): domain Eukaryota; kingdom Metazoa; phylum Arthropoda; class Insecta; order Diptera; family Syrphidae; genus Meliscaeva; species Meliscaeva auricollis. The sequence continues at coordinate 16,136,177 of OX403618.1, forward strand.
AAGAAGCAAAAAGTTCTGATAATTAATTCTTACGCACGACCTTTAAAAAAAAAAAAAAAATACAAATATATATAAATAACACAAAAAGGATATAAAAATATCCCAAAAATCAGATATGTGCCTCTTCAAAAAAAAAAAAAACATAACCAAACCCAACATCTCCGACAACAACAACAACAACAACAACAACAACAACAGCAAAAAATTACCCATCAAAATGAGACAAGGACGAATGGGCTAAGGGTGAGGGGTTACGTACATAGGTATACATATACCTACACCTACCCTACATAGAATTGTCATTTAAATTTCTGTCAAAGCTCTCTGGTGCTCCCACCCAACCACCGCCATTTCACTTGCTACTTCCTCCTTCTAGTGATGTGTGTTACCCTGGTTACGAATTCTGTGAGCATTAAAGACGAACCCAAGGGTCGTCGTCGTGTACGTATAACAAAAGACATCAAAAAAAACTAAAAGAAGAGAAAAAACTGCCGTTGTCGCAATAAGTTGGGTCGTTTTGTTGGCATCAGCGTGTCCTTAACTGCCATCAGTGTCGCGTCGCCATGCCGTCGTCGTTGTCATCATCGTCGTCCTTCTTGTATTCGTAGTCTTCCTGGTCGTCGTAGTTGTCGGCCTCAAGCATAACAACAGTAACCAAGAAGAATTATAACATTCCAAAGCATTTTCATATCTCATACAATACACTTAGACGAGCCTAAGAAAACACAAAAGTCTCCCAACCCCCTTCTGCTGCTCCTCGTCTCCATCCATCTTTACTCGTCCTTTCCTTTATATATGCTTGACGGCAAAAGGATAATAGTTAATATCCTTCAGTGGGTTAGGCCAGTGTCTCTGGTTTTGGCAGAGCTCTGCAAGAATGGAATTCCATTAAATATCCTTTTCTGTTTGCCTTTGCTCCCCCTAAATTGAGGGGAGAACATTTACACAAAAATAAAGGACGACCTGTGCTAGCAGCTCGCAGGATACACACAAATACTTAATTGTGGGTGCTGGAGTGCGCCTCCATGCGTTTCAGTACACACACATTTCACGATTGTGTGTTTTCTTTTTTTTTTTTTTTCATTCAAAATTTTATTTGTGTGGTGGGTGTGGGTAATATTGTTTGTTGTTGTTGGTGCTGGTGCTTCTGTGAGAGAGTAAAACAAAAGTAATGAGAACATATTCCCTCCCAAAACAAGAATAAAAACTATCCTCATAGAGAAGAAGATAAAAAAGCAAACACAAAAAAAAAATAAGGACAAACAAAAAACAAAGAGGAAAAATTTAAAACCCCAATGAAATAGTGACTCAGACATCAGGATCCTTGGAATTGCATGTTATTGGAACATTTTTTGCGCACGGAAACTCATGAAGGCATCCAGAATTTCTCGAGTTTCGATATAGGGAAGATTGAAAGAAAAACAACAGGGAGTGTGTAGACTGTTCTGTAGTTGATGTTTGTTTCTGCTCCAGGTTCTGGTGTGAACAGGACCAAAGATTGGAAAATGTAGGTACGAAGGATATGTATGGGCGGTGAACCGATATATTTTAATGAAACCATTCACCACTATCACACAAGAGGTATAGCTATATCTGCTGGACTGGAGTGAGCTTTTTTTTTAAATCACTTTTGTTCTTCTATAGCAGAGAAATCAATGGGTGTGTTTGAAGACAGTTTTGGAATTCAAAATGTTTTTTTTTTTGTTGTTTTGGGTTAAAAAAGAAAAAAATCAATAAATCGAGGGGGTTGATTAGTGAGGAAATATGGGCCATTAAACATCATTGTTCTACATGTCATGTTTGTTTTTTTTTGTTTTTTGTTTTAAAGGAGGGACAACACAATTGCGTTAAGGAAGTCATGGCAGTATTAATTGGTTTGATTTTTAATTTTAATTGTTTTGTTATTGGGGTATTGAAGTTATTGGTGGGAGACAAAAAATTCGGAAAACTAGAAACAAATTTTATCTTTAAGAAAGTATAAAAATGTTATTTTTGAACATTGTCTTAATTGGAAAAGCGATATAGAAGAACGTGTGAAGAAGAAAGCTTTCTTCGTATGTATCAGAACATTTGTTAAGAAGTGAAGCCGTAGTCTTAAAATAATCTTATGGACGTAGACATGGAGTAGAAAACTTTATTTGAACCAACGAATCAATCGTGTGGTTACCGGCCATTGAAAAAAATAAAATATATAAGAACTTTTATAAAACAGTTATCATAGGTACCACTAATTCAATAAGGCAGTGGTTCCCAGTGGTTCTTTTTTAGCCTTGCACCTGCAAGTTTAGTATTTTGTAACGGTGCCCTACCCTAGTAATACAGAACATTTGCGATCAAAAAGGTTCCTAGAAAGAAAATTTTGGGGTAGTTTTGATTTTTTTTTATAATTTATGTTTTTGCAGGTGCTGAATTTTGGTAAAAAAATTTCGTCAATTATTAAAAAAAGCGAGATTTTTAAAATTTTTGCAGTTTTTAGGAATTTTTTTTGTTTTTAGTTAAAACTATGTAGGTACCCGCTTTTCAGATATCAGTAAGGCCATTTTTGTGCAAATTCATTTTCATTCATTTTCAGCAAATTCAGAATTAAAAAAAATATTTCTGGGTAAAAATCAAATTGCTTTCTGCTTCCAGTATTTTTCTTATTAAAGTACGCCTTCCCAAATCTCCCACAAATTACAAATAACTAATTTATCACGGGTGTTGGGGCAGTTGTGGACATAATAAGCCTTCTTTCGATTGAGGTTGAACCACCAACATTGGCCATTTGTCTGCTCAGTACTACGCAGGCCTATATGCAGATGAGGATTACGTTACTCTTTTCCTTTTCTGCAGGTCAGCACCAAACATTGCACTTTCCATCTACTCGGAAAAACTTCTAATAACTGTTGTACATGACGTATTGAGGCTATTACCTTAAGCACTTCCACTTGTCCGCTGGAATTGCTCAGGAGATCTTTTGATTTGTAGGGTCTTCTTCACAGCTAGGTTCAACTCCTCGACGCTAAGCCGGGGGGATTGACGAGATTAGTTAACATAAGAGTGTCCACTGTTAGCTCCATCTTATTATCGTTGAGAGCGGGATCTGAAATCTGAGGTCTCAGTTTTTTAACAAAATCCCTGTAGCTTAGTCCCCAAGGGTAGCTGTTTGTTAACACCCCGAATTTTCATATATATCTTTCCATTGTTGGTTTTTGCTCAAATTGATGATCCTCTTGAGTTCGTTACATTTTCTTCTGAACTCTGCCAGGTCATCTCTGTTTTCTAACAGCTGTTTTCTTCTACCTTTGATTGGTGATCTTGACTCTGATGTTACAGGCATCTTCTACGGAGCTCAGCTACGCACCAATAAACTAGGTTCTGTTTCTGTTTTTGCCAGCCTTTTAGGATATTGTATTTGACTTACAGTACCTACTAATGTACAATGCAAATAAAAATTTAAAATACAATAAATAAGCTAATTGTTTGTTGCTCAATTTAACAAAATTAAATTTCGAAAAAATAATTAAGATCGCTACAAAGTACATATTTCCTGTGATGAATTTTTTTCTTTTCATTTTAAGCTTTAATTAAAAATAAATTTAAAATAAACAAAAAAAAAATTATAGTAACGTAATTAATTTTACGCAATTAAATGTTTGTAATTTAACAAATATATTTAGGTGCTCAAGTATTTAAGATAAACCTTTTCAAATGTATCTACATTCCTGTTAGTTAAAACAAGTTTTATTACGTTTGATGATTACAAAATAAATATATGTACAAATTCTGTTGGGCTTAATTAAATTTTAAATGAAAAATAAAAAGCTCTAATAAAACGATTTTAAATTCCTTTTGAACTACATACATTTATGTATTTGTAAGCCCTACAAAAATATGAAAAAACTGCATTGCGTTGTGTAGTGTATGTAAATAAAATGACCGTACAAATTGCTATTCATTTTTTGTTTCACAACGACTCAACGACACAATACCTAAATACCTACAAAATTGGCAAATTCATCAGAACTAACACACAATTGAAATCAAGTTCATAGAACAAAATTTATCTTTTTTATGATAAATTTAAGTTTTCATTTTCAATTATTCTCCTTATAACAACACTAACGAAGAGGATGTAATGCAAAAAAAAAAAAAAACTGCTAAACAAAGCAGGAAACCAAAATTCTCCATTAGTTGTAAAATTTTCTATTCATATTCACTGTTTCCGATTGGCAATTGGCATTCAAAAATCAATAATTTCACTAATTGGTACTCGAATTCAATTCAGCACTTTTGCTGGCGGTATATAAAGTTGAACATGCCTACACAGCAGCTTGCAAATGGCATGACTTTATATGGTTTTTTTTTTGTATAGTGGATGGGTTTCGCTGTTAAACAGTGGGAAACAATAATTTAATCAGTGGAAAAAAATGAGGCATTAATATACTCGTCATAGATTTCTATTTAGTCATGAATAAAAAACAAAGCACTAACATGAATTTATAATGAGGTTGCTTAAATGTATTGTGGGGCAAAAGCCCCACACTTTTCATAAATTTCCTTAAGAAAAAACAAGAATTGAGACCAAATCCTCGGAAATACAATTGATTTAACAGTTCCCACGTACACCTTTGAGTTCGATGTTTTGTAATTTAAAATATTAAAATATTCTTTAACCTACGAAATTAAGAGCGAAATTCATAGTCAAGGCGAGAACTTCCTCAAGTGTATGCTTGAGGAAATTTTTGTCCACACGAGCTATTCATAATCGAGATTGTGAGGGAATGCTCAGGCATTTACTTGAAAATTAACTCAGTAGTCTCCATTCTATCTATGAAAACAGACTTTGGTTGAGCAAATGCTTAAGATTTTGCTCAACTTACTGGATTCTAGAACAATCTAGACTTGAGTAACGACTATAAATTTTAAATACACAAAATTTTTTCAAATTTATTCTCATTTAATCATAATATTTGCCCCACTGTGCAATGGTCAGGGTTGTTGTGTTGTTTCAAGTTCAGTTAACCAGAGCGCTATGATTGCAAATCAGTTAGAAAGACAATTTCATGTGTGGTGTGTAGGATATCCGTTGACGTTAACGCCATCATCATACCAACGCATCAGCATGAACATGAATTTTCTAGTGTTTTTTTTGTACCCCTCGATTTTTCGTATTGGTCTTCAATGACAGAAAAAAATATTACATTTTTATGCGGGTTTTCAGTTCAAATTCAATAATAGTTGGTCACAAGTATTTTATCAAAACAGTTTTTTAACGTTTAATGGTTTTACAAGCATATTAGTTTTTTTACCCTTAAATAACCCTAGTATCTACTTTAGGATCTACTCTATCTCGGCGGTCAAAATAAATTAATTCGAGTCAAGTCAAGATAGCCTGACTCACGAAAACTCGACTTCACGTTACGTTTTGCTCTGAAGGGTACCAACTCATTGGACTTATTCAAAAAACTTGCCTTCATATACCATGTATATGTAAATGAATATATGTAAATGTTTCACTAGCCTGACAGAGTATAATATATGCTTTTGTCTAGCCTAGGGAATCTTTTTTAGTTGGAAAGAAAAAATCAAATTGAATAAAATTACAACAAGAATCCTGCAATTGCCCAACCAGATGCACACAATACTATCACAAATTCATCAAATGCAATATTTGAGTTTAAATGAAATGCAATATCTATGCAAATTTTCATACTGTGTATCTTTTTCATCAAAAATATACAAAGTTTCGATCGTGTTATCTTGAAAACAATTTCAGTTTCTACGTTTTCTTTTGATAAAAGTTATGATGAAAATATCTCCCAGTGAGCCAAAACCTTTCCTCAAGTCAAAATACAACAACAACCAACAAAAACAATAAATATTATCTCAAACAAAATATATTAAAAAAAAAAAACATATTTTCATTCGATGCACAGCATGGTAAAAGATGAAAATTCAAAATGAACCATTTTCTAATATTTATATTCTTCTTTCCAAATTTTTAATTTTTTCTTTTGCTTTTAAATTTTTGTTTCACTTTGACTTCTTTGGTTGGCTTTTATAATGCTTTTGCGGGTTGCAGAAAAGTTTGTTCTTTACCCCCACAAGTGCTTTGCGTTCTTGTCTAAAGATTTTGAAGAACAAAACAAAAAAAAAAAAGATTTCTTTTCTTAAGCCAGAGGCTTTCGTCATGGGTAAATGTTGAAATTGCTAAAATTTTCAAAAAGTTGTGTATACCCACTTTAAAAAGTTGCATTTTATCTAAAGCGAAATATTATTATTAATTGCTGCATCACCGATATAACAGATAAGCTTACAACTTGCAAAAAACCAAAACCATCCATTTGCATCTTTACAACAAAGTGTTTATATAAAAGCCTATATCGACATGCAATCTATAGGAACATGGTTGGTAACATGGGTCGCTTTGAATTATGCAAGTCCTTGGCTATTATTTGCAAATGGGATAAGGATTTCATCCTTGCTTTCTATCTTATTCGGTCGAATGCACATTAGAATTCTAGTTGAATGACTATAAAGCTCTGTAAACATAATGGATGCAACCGGTTCATGTAACAAATTGAATGGATATTTGCAAAGGATAAATGGAATACTGAAGTCCTTTCGATTGGGATGATGGTACTCTCTGTGTTCGAATGGCAGATAGAATGTAGGTAGGTGCATTATTCGTACTTAGGAAAGAGTTTATTTTGGTGAATTTTGAAAAAAAAAAAGAATGGATCTATCTGATTTTTTTGATTTTAAATTGTACAAAAGAATATTCTGAATTGTAGTTATTAACTGAGTAAGAACTTGATCTAAATCCAGGCAGTATTCGTGATGGTACTTAAAAAGTGAATGTTTTGTAAATTCAAAGTGCTCTTAGAAAGCATCATCATTCAAGGAAATCACCATTTTTGAAAACAATGTTCGCTCTTTCAAATGATTTTTTTTTTTTAACTAGCCACAGTGAAATTTAAAATGTCAGCAATTTTACTTTTTATGACATTATGGTGATAGAGATTGCGGTCATTCTTGGATAAAAGCTGTCAATTCCAGAAATCATAGACGCAGTTTCATTTAAAATAAAATCCCCATACATCTTTTATACAGGAAGAATTTCCTGGAATAAATATTAAATATATATACATACAAATTGTAAGCACGTTGTGCTGATGAATTGATATTTTATGAATAAGTTATGTAAGTTGACTTCAAAAAAGTATGCGGTTAAATTCATGGTTTTTGACGATAAATAAGTGTATATCCGAAAAGTAAAATTTCATTTTAATTTACATAACATGATTGTATTTACAAAATCATCACCTTTATTAATATTAATCCACCAAGTTCGACATAAATTTGCTAGTACACCAACTTTTCTCTTATTACGTAAAGTCTGATTTCATTTATCTTTGTGTAATCAATGTTGTTAAAACAACAAGTATTTGCTCGCTCGTATGCATGTAACAAATATTATTAGTGTTTTGTGTAAATAATAATTAATGCCATACCATTGGTGTCCTTGTAGAGTTATTTCGAAGCTAATACAAGGTAATTTTATGTATAGAAGGTTTGTTCGTGTGAAATTGCAATCAAGTTTGTGGAATTGTTAACAAAATTTTACAATGTGTCAGAAAATTAGTTCATTGTATGGTTTTTTTTGGGATGATAATTTAATAATGTAAATTAGCTGTTAAAGTTAAACGTTTACATATTTGTGCTAAACAAGTTTTACGTGTTTCATTTTAAATAAATTGTATTGAAATCGTTGATGAAATAAAAAAAAATACAAATTATGTACTTTTTTAATATAAAAAATTAATTAAATTTAGTGTCTTTTATTTTTTTACAGATTTATAAAATTGACAAGAAAAATCCACATGGAACAGGTACCTATGCACTTTTTATGGTTTTATTAATTTATATTTATTAGAATTTTTTTTAAATAAATTGTATTAACTTTATTAACAGCTCAAGTCCATTTTTGTTTGGTTTTGAGAAAATTTAGTTTTAATATTAAAACTATCGCACAGAAGTTTTGAAAAAGAATTGAGGTTTCATTGTATTAAATTGTTGTTCTTCTTCTTATTGGCATTAGTACAAAATTTCATTAAGAAAATAGTTTTTTGGTGAATATTTGTGGACTTAAAAGTTTTTGCCTCAATTAATTGCGAAAAAGTGGACTTATGTTGTTATGAAATGTGTATAATGATTTGGTAAAAAGTTATGTTACTCATGAATAGAGAGACAGATCAAGGATTCATAATTTCTGAAATTGACTTATGTTGTTCAGCCTATCTACCGCTAAACTATAAAGCAATTGCTAAAAGTAGGCGTTAGTTACAAAATAAAAGCAATGATACATTTTTTCAAAGTAATTAGGTACCTATTTTAAAAAGTTTATGTAATTTAAGAAACACACTTCAGTGCAAAATATTTTGTGTGTTAAAAAAAAAAAAAAATTTTGTTTGAAATTAAATTAAAAAAAAAAAAAATACTAAGTACTTAGGAATTTGTCTCTGTCATTTACATGGGGATAGTAACCCTTCATATAATTTTTAAACAGTAATCGTAATATCTGCTATATAATTTTTAAAAATCGAAAGAAAATTATAAAAGATACAGGATATTCTATAATTTATCATCAAAATGGGTCACTGCTGCGTATGCGTAACATTTTATTTTTGAAGTTATACTTCTTTACCGGCATTTATAAAAATATTTAACAAGTAAATAACACTTAAATTATAATAAATTGAACAGATTCTATTAGATAAAATGTTGGACTTTAATTTTGCATAAGAATATTGGACAGTTATTTTATTAAACATTGCCACCGAGTTGGTTAATTGAAAATATGTTTTTACTGAATGAGTTAAAATTACAAAATTTAATGAAAATTTTGATAATTTTGAATATAATTTTTGACTCAAAATCAAGATGTATCTGTTTTCTTAGTCAATAGATTAAATTAAAAACAAAGTCTGTAAATAATATATTACAGAAAAAACATCGACCAAAATGCACTTTTTATGTGCCTTTGACCAATTGTATCATTCATGGCATCTAACTATGTCTACTTAAATAATTTTAAATTTCTATAAAACTACACCTTAAATGTCAACAATTGTTTTGATATACAATTTGTTCCAATAAGACATCAATAGGAAGATTAAAATCTTAGTAAAAACTAAAAAATAAAATCAAATACAGCTTTTACTTAAATTGTGTACATATGTACATGTCTACACACACTTTGTTTTTCCAAGGTGTTCTTTATTCTCTGCATGGACTGCGATTCCAATACGATGTTCTGTTGATCGTCTTTGTAGGCTTCAATTAGCGGTCTATGTACCCCTTTTCGATATTTTTAAACTTACTTATTGCTTCTTCTTAATCCTGATAAAATATCTTTTCCGATATCTTTTGGATTTTGTATTCATGAAGACAGTGTTAACAGGAAGACACTTAGTCAGAATTTATTCACTATCATCATAAATTGTAATATTGGTTCTAAGAAATTTGTCTTCGTACAGGGTTTATCTTCATAATATGTTTTCTCCTCAAGGATTAGTTAACTTGTCCACATATTGTGTACACAAATAACCTTTAGCTTTATTGACCATTCAAGTGATTTATTTTAATAGAATAAAAATAAATAAAATGTGTGTTTGTGTGTTATTCTAAACCATAAACTATTTTTCAAAACCAAAAAAGTGTTATAACCTTTACCAAACGTGCCTCAGCAGCTTACAAAAAGATTGCACTCAATCCTACTCAAGAAGTCATAAAATAAAATTATTCTAAAAGCTTGTTGCAGGATTAAAAATAATGAAAATAAAGAAAGAAAAAAAGGATATATAAAACCTGTTCCAGCATAGAATCCATTCGTTTATACCCTCCCCGGCATTCGGCTTACAAAAAGTTGACCATAAATCTCAACAAAAATGCCAAAATGTAAAATAAATTAAAACCTTCGTAAGGCAATGCCATTCCCTTTTTTTTTTTAGGCGTTTTTGAACTGTTTTCCAGCTTAGCCGATGGTTGGTCAGGTCAAGCACTGCTAGAAAGAAGAACAAGAAGAAGGATTTAAAAGCAACTGACCTTTGTCCTTTTTTTGATTTTTATTTTTGTGAGATTTCTATTTTGGTTGTTGTTGTAATTTTTAAGGATTGTTTGCTCGCGGTGATTTATATGTTTTTTTCTCTTTCCCTACTCTAGTTCGTGGTTGCTTCTGTCTTTTGTGTACAATACTTTTGCACGAGGATTGCGTGCAAGACCTATAGTTGCACTGCACATCATTTTATCCAACCTTTTACCTGCAACTTACCTCGACTTGATTCCTCTTGCCATCAGAGAGGTGGGAGAGCAAAGAGGTAAATTTAGTGAATGGAGGTTTGGTTGGTTGTAAGAACCGACACACTATAAATTCAAAGAATCTAATGGATGCATTATTTTATTAACTCCCGCTACCACACATAGCACTGCTACATTCCGGGTCATACGATTAATATCGGGTTTTCTGAACAACTTAAAAGCAGTAAATTGGAGTGGTAAAGCACCATAACTGACCGTAGATTTATTTGCTGAACGTTCGACCTATGTCGTCTAAAAACAAATTGTTTTCCAAGTATGACTTAGATTTCTTACAATTTTATGACCTTAATCAAGCGATCTAAAGTGTAGATTCGTTGTGTATAGGAAAATAGTTTTGAAGAATGCGAAGAATTCATTTCAATTTCACCTTTTCGCTCCGCGATATGGTTGCAATGCAAAATGGCTTCAGATACGAACCGAAACTAGTGGTTTTGAGGGCAAACTTTATTAGCAATCTCGCGTAATAATTTAACTCTTCTACCGACACACGACGCAGAGTGAATTGTTAGGAATTTAAATTCACAAGGCTTATGCAAGCTTTACCTTGCCATACAAAAAAAAAAAAAGAAAACAAAAAAAATAACAGCAACTTTCGTCTAAAATGTCTATGCATGTACATAACATTTATATTGCATTTGCTAGATATGTTTGCAATTATGCATTCATATATTGTATATAACCTCAGTGTACATTTATTTATAGAGAAAATGCTTTGTGGCTTAAAGAGGTGGTAGAACGTTAACTAATCTCGCACTCTTATACCCCATGCTCGTAAAAGAGTAATTAGAAAAGTTTGTTGCTTTTCGAAAATATTTTTAGTTAGTGAGCGCTATGGAATATAAACTGGTTGAATTCTAAGCTGAAATAATGCAGCTAGAATATATTATTTCCTTCATACAATTTTGTGGAGTTTATTAGTGGAATCAAAAAATAGAAAGATTGAAAAACTCACATTCTATTAAAATTTATGTTTTAAAGGCTTAATTGAGTTTGTTAATATTTGGTAATCATTTTTGAATTGTTTTATAATATTGATACTTTTTTTTTTTCAATTTGAAATGTCCTCAAAACTAATTAAACAACAGGATATGGCTTAGTTGTAAAATCGTTTGTGAATGGAATATTAAAAAAAAATCATAATTGAAATTAAACTCCAACTCTGCAAAAAATATTCATTTAGAGTTGATAAACAGAACTTCCTACAACACTCTCGCAGCAGTAAAATTTTACTTTTTAAAATGGTCAATTCCCAAATAACACACAGTAGCGACAAAAAAAAAAAATGCAAACTAAATTGTATGGTCCTGTCTTATGCAAGAACTAAAATATTTTAGGTAGAAACAGACCTAATAAGAAAAACGCGTCAGAAATCTCTTACCATTTTAAATCTGCGACATCAAATTTTTCACAGTCTCTGCTCCCAAGTTGCGGTCAAAGTCAGCGTTGCCTTTTGGCCCCTTTTTTAAGCTCAGAATTCCAGGCGCCCACCTATTCAAAAAAGACCAAAATAGCCCCTTCTTAATCTAAATCAAAAAAGCCTTATAATTCTGTGATATTAGTCTTTTACTCAAATAAAAACTCAGCTAATTCTCAAAAATTGGGTGCCAAATTAAAAACTCGTATACAAATATCAAAAGAATGTTCTGAAAATCTCGATATTTTGTTTTTTATTTGTTTATGTTTTGTCTCACTAAAAAAAGTTTAATGTTTTGTTTACTCTGTTCTTATACTATACGGAATTTAATGGTGCGTTCCTTTTTTTGGCTCAGGCCCCTTTTTTTACCCCAATGTTTTCTTCCCTGAACGATCGGACATCAATTTGGTGGTCATTTTTATTTTTTATAACATGCTGCAGCAGGCTCTCAAATTATGAAAAAATTGATCTCGTTTGAAGGCAGCCAAATCCAAAGGTTCTTGTGTTTCTGATTTTTTCGATGCAGAATTGTTCTTTGAGGTCTTAATAATACAATTTGGGATAATTTTTCTTTATTATGATATAAAAATAATTGTTGTTTTCGATAACTGAATAAAGGCTGTGAAATTTTTGGAGGCAAGAGATCTTTAGGCATCCTTATGTTTGAATGAGAAGGCAATCTTCATTTCTGAAAAAGCCTTCTGTGATTTTGCAATCCTTTTCTCTGATCAAACCTTTCCTCTAAAATTTTTTGCAGTATTTAAGTTAAGGAGACTCAAAAGAACAATCTAGTTAGATGAAAAGCTGTTTTTAGAAGAGTGGCATAAGTTTTTTTTTACATTTTCTCAATAATATTTCCAATAATATAAACACGAAATGATCTAGCTACGAAGGCCAAAAGGAAAAAGACTGAATCCAAGATTCTATGAAAAATGTTAGAGGTATTTTCACGGTCTTTGGATTTTTTCGTCGTTCATTATTTTAAAAGCTTTGATATTGCTTATTATCAACTATCTTAATATACAAAAACCTATATGCAAAAGTTTATTGTTATTTCAAAAAAACTAAACTTTCATTGAAGCAAATAAAATATTTTTTTATTCAAATAAAAACTATTCACAAACAGAACAAAACACAATCATAAACAAAACAAATATTTCATTTCTTAGAAACACTAGTAGATGATATTTTTCAGATAGCTTGCTGTACCTCTATAAAAGTAGGTAAGTACATAGAATACATTGCATAGTGATGGAACATTTTGAGGATAAAAGAAAACAAAAAAATAAAAAAAAGGACTTTTCAGTTTTTATAGGAAAGCAATGGACTCACATAAAAATTCATTTTCCTATTTTATTTTTTTTTTGTTGTGAGAAAAAAAAAACAACAAAACAAAACACAAATAGTTTTCAAATAAAAGAATTGAAGCAAATAGAAGAAACAATTGTTGTTTTGAAATTGCAAGATTCTAAATTATAACACAACATTTTGTATACTCTATACCCCCATTCACATTGTTTTCTTTACCAATACAAAGTGAATGAGATTTTCAAAAAAAAAAAAAAAAAAATAAAAGACAACAAGGAAAAATTGTTTTTCTTTAATTTAGCATAGCGAACAAATAGCTTGGAACAAAAACAAAACCTGATGAAAAGAAAATGTTTTTTAAATAATTTAGGTAGAAAGTTTTCAACTAAAATAAAAATAAAAATGTCAATTATGCGAGCATTGATTGAACACAAAAGAGAGTACAGAATTATTTTAGCTTTGGTTAATTAACTGCTTAGATTTTCTAGAATGGGCAATGGTATAGCCCTTGGCGTTTGACTAAATGCTGAAAGTCTAGGTTCAAATGGGTACATCATATTCCTAATCCACCTATAATATACTCCAAATACCTCTTAAGTCTAAAGGCATCTTTTTGAATTACTTGAATGAGTGCATTAATCTTATTCATTCGATTTGGGTAGAAAATTAAAATTTTAGGAAATTAAAGAAACAAATTTTTCTACTTTAGGGAAGTTGGGCTTTCTGAGTGTTCGAAATATGTTCTCTTTGGGATTTTCGACTTCCTAGATTTTGAACTTTCAACCTTTTTGTTTTTGAAATTTGGGGTTTTTGAACTTTTCAGATTTAGTGTTCCAAAATTTTAGATCTTTAAGATTGCGAAATTTTTAAGTTCTGGAATTTTTATTCCTCGGTATTTTAGGTGTTCTTATGTTAGTTCTCCGAGATATTATTTTTTTTTCAGAGGAAAATTAAATTTTGTCTGAATTTTGGCATTTTAATATTTTGATTATATTGGATTTTAATACATATTTCCAAGTTTTGGGTTTTTGGCTTTTCACCGATTTTGGGCATTCCGGCTAGGTTTTTTGTGTTTTGGGCATTCCAAGTTCTTCATTTTGGGATTTTGATTTTTCGAAATTTCGCGCTTTTCAGATTGTGGGTTTTAAGATTTTGGAGCATAAGTTTTAAAGGCTGTGATAATTTTGAGTTAACCCAATTTTTTTTTTTTTTAAATTTAAACCTTTTTGAGTTTTGTATTTTCGATGATTTGAGTTTTGTGTATTCTAAGGTTCCCCAGATTTTTTCTTTTAGGTTTTTTTCTTCTGCATGATTTTTCGTTTCGTTGATTCGAACTTGGATTTGATCTTAGATTTTTTCTGTGACGAAATTTTCCGATTTTAGATCTCTGCAGTTTGCACGGAATTATGGTTTTCAGGAATAAATGTTTTATTTTCTGTTCTTTTAACTACAATTGAGTCACTATCCAAATAACTTCAGATGTCTTGAAGAAAAACTATAAATTTAAAATTTTTGAAAATTATGTTTGTCTTTCTAATTCTAAGGTATTTTCCTTTTGAACATTTCCAACAACCAGCGTTCTCCTTGAACATGATTTTTTTTCCAGAAAATTGCTTCATAAGAAAACACTTCTTCGTCACTTTTCATCTCGTGTGCGATAAGATTTTAATGGAATCATTGTTCAGAAATAATAATTACATCCTGCAAAATATTATGAAGAATTTTAATACCTCCTCTATGTTAGTATATCATTACTCTTTAAGGAATGTGTGTGTCTTATGTCATTATAATCCTGTGTTATCCTTCTAATTACAGCAATTATTATTTCCTTGAACAATCCATTTATCTCAAAATTGTTTTCGCTCACTGAGAAACTAATAGTGCTTTCATGCGATACTTCAGCATATCCGTTTCTTTTATATTATATCAAAATGTAAAAGAGAACACTTTAACGTCCTCGTCGTCGCGTCGTTGTCGATTCCGTTGTGTTGTTTACCTGTGCGTCAGAAGTATGTGCTTCAGCTTAAGAACAAGAATGCACTTTAAAACGATGACACTTTAAAAACACAAAAAACAAAAAAAAACAAAAAAAACTTCGAACGAAGAACGTAAGAAATCTTCAACAAAATTGTCCTTTTAGTTTATGCCATTGCGCTGAGTGACTGCAAGTGAATGACTGACACTCAAAATTTATGCTGGTAACAAAAATTGTTTTTCTGCCTCGTACACATACATGAAGTTCTTACGAAAACACTTTTAAATTTTAACAAAGAGATATCATTTACTTTGATTGTTATTTTTTAGTGGAGCACAAAAGTTTGATATATGCAATGCAAATAGGTCCTCATGTTATCTTTGAAGGATTGGAATACGCTATCTTGTATGAAACAGAGCCAAGCTTTATGATTTATTTTGTGCTTTTATTTTATTCTTACCAATAAAGCAGTTTTTGAAGGTTGACTTTTTTATAATTAATATAATTTAGCAGAAAAAATAAAACGTTTTGTTTTTGGTTTGCAAGTCGGATTTATATGCACTTAAAATGCAAATATTGAAATATTTGGTTAAATATTCAAACAAAGCAATCACACTCGTGAAAATGAGACTAGGTTAGTTTCGACAATTATTGACTTTGTATTTTTCTTATGCCTTGGCAGACTTCCAAATTGAATAATTTTTATTTGATTTGTGAATTCTGAATTTCAATATTGCAAGAGATATTTTATTATGACATTTTTTTAGTCTACAAATAATGCGTCAGCCTAATTTAAAAAAAAGTTATATATAATAAAATTGTTTTTTTAGTTAAATTTAGCAATCTAAATAAAAAATTAAAAACTGTATTGCAATCAAATAAGTTTTATAGTCTTTCAAAATTTATCATTTTGGTATTAAGAATGCTTTGATGTTAATTCGAAATGGTTTTACTGAATTTTTGCTTTTCTTTTTGTTTGACCATTAATTTTTAATGTTTTTGTAGCAAGGAAATCAAAAGAAGTTGACAAATGTCTTGTTGTTAAAATCCCACGCACACTTTTAGTTAAAATTAATATTCGTCTTAACTCATAGGCGTGATTGAGCTGAATAATAAAATGTTTAGTGGAACAGCAGTAAAAAATATTGAATTCCAATTCAACAATAATCGTACAGTGTCTTTTTGAATATATTGCGATTAGATTATTAAAATCAATTGAGAAAAAAAAAAAACACTTTTAACAATAAATAAACAGAAATTTGTAAGAAGTCAAATTTGCACAAACAAAAAATTGAGGATATCGGGAAATCAGTTATGAACAAATTGAGTTCCATTGTTTCTCGAATTCGAATGGAATAAAATGCACGACTGGATAGCACGTACTTCATCTTATGGTTAAAGTTGCTGTGCATGTTAAAGCTTCTTAAAAAAGTTTGTAAAAATAAATAATTTTATAAAAAATTATGTAAAAAAAAAAAATGTAAACTTGGTATGCCATTTGATTTTGTTAAGACTGATACATTAAAAAAAAAAATTGGATATCATTGGAGCAGTTTAAAAAAAAAAATATTTTGTATATACAAAAATTCTCAATCCTTGTTAAAATATAAAGTTGGTGTGTCATTTACAAAAAAACCATAAATGAACATTTAAAACCAAAATTAAAAAAAAATCATCTACACGTTTTCGAAAATCGATTTTTTAAAAATAAAAAAAAAAAAAATTAAAAATAATAAAAATAAATAAAAAAAAATAAAAACAAAAAATATAAAAATTTTAATCCGTGAAGTCACTTACGAGAAACCCAGAAAAAATAAAAACGGATCTATGTGAGGTACCGTTGTTAACCGATGAAAAAATATTTTTAAATTCAAAAGTACGACATTGCCTGTTGTACACACCCGTTTTTGAAAATACTTTTTTTTCATATTGGTTGTATGGCAGTTACCGATAATTTTGGTCCGACAAAAAAATTTCAATTAATTTCATAAAATTCATATTTGGTTTCAATCACGCTGGAAAATAGTGAACCAATGATGCCATTGCTCACAAACAAAATTATGTACTTATTTTAATTCTACAAAATTCACCATTTTAACCGACTTCTTAAATATTATTTTCTGTCCATTTACACACCTAGTACTAACCAACATCAATTCACTGAAAAGTTGTAGAATATAAATCAAGTTCTTGTAACTTGACTCCTTGAACTCGTATTACTTTACTGAAAGGATAATTTTGATATTATAGACTTAAAAGTAAAGTTATGTTTTCAGGATATGCATTTCATGGCTATCGATTCATGTATTTGGCTATCCTAGACACTTTCTTCATTTTTGCCAACAGTTGCATATTGCACATTAACTTTCAAATAATTGAAAAATAATTGAAGTTGAAAACAAATAATTTCAAAGAAACAGAATTGACAAGAACTTGCTGATCAACTTGAGCAACAGACTTCAAGATTCAAACTCTGTTAACTAAATATTTCATTCATTTCTTTGCAACATCACATCCTTGCCTATCGAATAAATCTATATAATATGTATAGTTCCAATCATTCCACATCATTTAACACGAACTTCAAGTGTACAATAAGAAAAACTAAAAATCACAAAAACTCATCAATTTTAACGTCAGTCTATGTAAGGTACCTTCTGAGGGCTTACAATGTAAAGATATACTTTGGATATATTTATCTTTTTCTTATATTTCTTAACATGCTTCACCTAAATTGAAAAGAAATCTCGTTACAGCTCTGATGTAACCCCATTCTCATCCAAATCCTCACCCGCCACCCACCTATTCAATATTATGTACATAGTTTAAGTTTTTTCTTCCCTAAAAAAAGAAAAAAAAAAAATCTGAGCAGTTGAGTTTATCCGTCTTGAACTTCTTGGCACTAAATCGGATTAGTTTGTACATTGTAAAACGCACACGGGCAGTCTGAGGATATTGAACAGAAAAAAAAAAACAAAATCCGGACAAAAAAAACAAGTTGGACTAGAATATTTTATTTCTAACGTTTAAAATCGTTAAATGATTACTTGATTGAAAACTGGTTCATAAACTTTTTAAATTATTACAAAACCAATACCAAAGCGAATTAGATCGATTTAATGGGGTAAAATAATTAATTTATGGTGAATTGAAAAAAAGTTTGATTTTTCCAAATCGAAGATACAACATACGAAAGTTGAAGATACTTTTATTGGATCCTTGTGCTTTTATTTTTTACTTCTTGGAAATGAAGAGCACTTTCATCTAATTTTTCTGATTATGTTTGTGTAATAGAAAACTTTTATCCTTTTGTTTTTGTATTTATATATTTTTTGTTCAATAAATTAAGTTTTTGAATTTATTGAAAGATAAAATTATAAATATGTATTTTTGTTCTTCAATTTTTTTTTACGAATGTTCTTAAATGTAAAGCGCTCATTGTATATAAAGTTAGGACAAAAAGGGTATCGATTTGTGACTTAAAATTGTTTTTTTTCTATCTCTTTTAATAACATTCTTTTTGTTTTTTTTTTTCATTGTTTAAAAATACAAAAGTTCGATTTCTCTAAAACAAAACACAATATAAACTTGAAACAACAAAAAATCGAGATCGTTATGAGATGAAAGTTATAATTTTACCAAGGCGGCCACAAGAACTAAAATATCTCAAGGATAATAATATATCCTCTCTCGGGTTTGGATATTCTCGTCTATCATACAGTGTATTTTTTGTTCGCGATTGGTTTTGTTATTGTATTTTTTTCTGGTAATTCGTTGGCAAACAGTCAATGCCTCATATTAGGCTTTGAGTTTTGAAATGTTTTTGAAGGTTTTGAATGTATGAATGTTGGTACCATGTTGAAGTTTTTATTTTGGTGCAAATTATGGCGAAACAAAACCAACTTAGGGCTGTGTTCGCAAACTTTATTGAATGCCATTTTCTATTTGCAACGTAGAATGATCTCAATTTGCCCTTCTTTCTTAAAAAAAAAACGAATAAATAAATTAACTTTTTAATTAATAAAATTTAGAGTAATTTTCGTTATTTTAATTTTGTTCTAGTCAAAACGTGTTTTATTAACAAACGAAAATCAACGAACGCCTCCTTCGCAAGTGAAACTGCCAACCTCTAAAAAAAATTATTTCTTCAATACGACTCTGCCTTATTTTTCGGAAGCATTCGTTTTGTTTTTGTTTTAAAAGTTTTATTGCGCTTTTTACCCAACAACCAATAAAACACGGCTTACATTACTATGAAATTGTAGCATTAAACAACCTGAACAGTGAAACTTTCAATTGTCACAAAGCATTACTTCTGGAGAAAGCCGATTTTATAATGGTTCAGCAGAGTGCAGCAGCAAATTCAGCACTACATCCTAATTTACTGAAACTAACTCAGTTCATTTTTGATCCCACTCTAACTTCTGTACCAATTAATAATGAAACTTCGAACTTGCATTATTATTTGTTAATTTTTAAACCATGATTAGTTAATGGAGTAGAGGAAAAATTGCAAAAGCCGTTACTGACTGACAATTTTCGAAATTATTGAGTATTTCCATTTTCAGTAGAACCTTGAAATTTTTAGAATGATAAAGGAAAATTTTAGAACTTTTAATTGGTATTAAGTATATAGAACATTTCTTATTATCGTAGACTGTATGAAATTTTATCAATAAATGATGGATTTTTATCAGTTCAGTATTGAAAAAAATGCTAGAAATTTTAAAATTTTTCAAAGGGGTAGTATTTAAAGTAACCACAGTGGTATGCCTTGAAAATTTTTGAATGCCAAAATAAAATTTATGAAATCTGCATGATTTTCTAACAAAAGCGGCCAGAAGTTTTTATTTGAAAAAATTAGTAAAATCTAACAAATATACTAGTGTAAAACAGAAATTCAAGTCTATTAAAGTAGTGAAATATAAAAGGATACATAGTTCGTATGTATAAATTTATATTAAGGAACAACTATAATATCATGATCATAAATATCATAATCATGACTAAAAAATGCAATTTATTTTTTAGTAGGTTTAAGTTTCAATATACACTTGTAATTTTCATTAGAAAGGTGGCACGATGGGTAAGATACTGGACTGATAAATACAAGTGTCTCTTTTTTAAATCTTCCGGTCGATGCAATTTTTTTTAGCTGTTTAAAACCATTTATTTAATGATGAAAAACTTTGATTCAACTATGCTTTTCTTACAGGGAAGCACTTTAACTCAAATGTTTTGATCTTTAATTTAAAATTTTTCATCTTCGAAGCTAAATCATTCCGAAAAATAGTAAAATCAAAGTGGTTTTCTCTGACTTTACTTTGTTTTTCTTTACTAAGAATCTGCACTGACCTGACCACAAGCTTTATTTTGTTCACATTGCCCATTGTTCACAATTCAGAAAGTAACCTCTTTTTTTGTTGAAGTAAGCTTATTATCCTCTGTTCCCTCTAATTAAAGAGTTGCTAACTTTTAACATTCTAAAGCATTTTTTTTTTTAATCATTATTTCTTAGATGTTTATAAATACGCGATTTTAACTGTTCCATGACAACAGCATAATTTTTTTTTCGGTTTCAATTGAGAAAATCTAATGTAGTGTACTGTAAAGTGTCACATGCTACTAGTTTTCTTGCGAAATTGTCCTGATTTCCACACACAATACTACATTTCGATGTGATGAAAAAGGAGGTAAAGAAAACTATAATTTTACGAGAAGCTTATATAATACGACAATACAAGTATGGTTCATTTGAACATATCCATATAATAATATGACATAAATTCCGGGATTCATTTTTGTTTGGATTTTCAATTGAAAAAAAAAATGGATACCTACTCGAATAATGTTCGTAACATATACATATACTCGAACTTGTATATAGAACAAAATGAATGGAAGGAGATAGTTTTTGATGACACAGTTCTGTTAGTTTAGTTGTGATTTCGTTTGTTATAATTTTTTTTTGTTGTTGTTTGTTTTCTTTTCGAGAGCAAAAGTATTTTTTCTATATAAATGTAGTTGTTGTTGATGATGATATTGTAAAGGGTAACAAGACATTACCACTGAGGCACAATAAGAAATAGTTGAAGGAAATTTTGAAAATTGACAAGTATTTAAAAAAAAGGGGAAAGCTTTCAGAGTCTGAATTATTCTTATGTGCAAGGGCTTAAGAAACATCTATTAATGTGATGATTTAGCTTAATTAGTTGACAACAAAAATGGACGTTAAAGTTTTTCAATGTTACGTATACGCCATAGTGACCCATTTTAGTGAAGCTTATGTATGTAAAAATTCTTCCCATGCGAATCAAAAAACATTTAAATCCAAATTCAGACATCGAGAAGTGATCAAAATTCTATTAAAAGTTTTCGTCAAAATTTGTAAACTCACAAAACAAGTCTTTGGCTGTCAACCAATCATGTTTAATCTGTAGACAGCTTCATTTAAATACAAAAAAAAACTTATACAAAAATGCATGTACCTGCATACGTATGTATTTCCATAGACGCACTTTCTTAGTCTTCTCCGTCATCGTTTTTGGTTTTGATTAAAACCTCAATGTTTTATTTGACACGAAGCCAATACTTGCCCTATAGAGCAAGTAAAAAATACGAGTACTCCAAAAATACGTGCCCACATCTATTTTAAAATGTACATTTTTGCATTTAAGTTTCACTCATTTCATTTGTTAATTGGTTGCATAAAAACTGACTAAAAATAGACTTCATACCTTATAAAATTTAATTAACACACTAGGCTGAATCCAAAAATAAATTAAAAAAAAAAAAAACAATATTTGGCTTCAACCCAAAAACGAAAATACAAAAAAAAAAAAAAAAAAACTGCGAAAAAAACTAAATTCATATGACCATGGCATCTATCTTTAAAATTATTAATATGATAAAAGTCCCAAAAATGTTTTGTCGCCAACATGTCTACAAAAAATCATGCTCCCTTTTTTTCTAAATTTTTATAAAAACAATTCAAGGTATTAACTTTTGAGAACTTAAATCTCAGTAAAAAAAAGAATCTTTACAAAAATTTACTTTTGAAATAAAAAAAAAACACAAACAAGAAAATGTTACTACGACCTGACAGAAACATCTACATAACTCCATTCCTAAAACAGTAAAAGGTTACTCATACGCCACAGTGTCATCTTTAACATTTCTATTTTCCGATATCTTTTGTGGTTTACTTTTTTTTTTGTCTAAGGATTTGTCTGTAAGTTTGACAAATGACGTGATAAATTTGAATATTTTCTTTCAATTCACTTTCAGGAAACACCAACTTCTCACTCACGCCCATTCGAAATTGAGTGGGAAAAGTGCTTGACCACCCAATTTAAGTGGGGTAAGCCGAAAATGTGTGTGTCGCCAACAAATATATGTATACTTTTTTTTTTGTTATTGTTTGAACAAAGTGTATTTTTAAGATAACGAAAGTGAATTGTTTTTTTCAATTTTGTTTTATTCATAGTAAGCGAAACAACACCCACCCATTAAATTGAGTGAAATACAAACACTCTTTAAACTGCGAGTAAATATGTTTTTCATTTAAAAATTTCATCTCAATGTAGAGTAATAAATTGCACTTAATGGGATGTTTGTTTTAAAAATTTAATTTTTCTCATGTTTTTTTTATTTTTTATTTTGTATTTTTTGAAACAACAAGCTATAATAAACGAATAAACATTTATTGTTGAAAAAAAGAAAAAAACAATGAGAAAACCTAGTAGATTATAACAAACTGTGTGTCATTAATATTTATTTTTCGATTTATTATGACGGAGAGCTGATCACTGGGAGAATACTGGGTAAGCAACTGGGATACACTTTACTCAATGGGATTGCGTGGTATTCTAACATAATATGTCCGTGAAATTGTGAACATTTGCGTTCGTATTTTATTGATAAATTGAGTGTAATAAATTCTCTGTTTTTATTATTGTTGTCGTCATATTGTTGGAAATTAAGCTTAAACAACGTGACTAATGGGCAAACGAGAGATTAAACCAAAAATAAAATGAGAACGATGTGTTTTCAGGATTTAATTTACATACATTTTAAATATGTGTCTTTCTTTGACTTTTGGATTTAATTAAAATTGAGTATTATTTGCAGATGCAGTAGTAAAATTATTGAAAAAAAAAAAAAATAATTAAATCCATTTAATTTCTGTGGGAAACATATAAGATTTGGTTGTTGAATTAATAATTTTATTGCACAACGGAGGCATAATTGATCTTAGTGATTAATATTTTAAAGAATTTTAGGATTATACAGGGCGGTAATGCATGATGAGATTTATCAATGAAGCAGAACGCGTAGTTTTATAAGTCTATTAGAATTTCTCGGGTGCAGTACGGCTGAGAAGTTAAGCAATGGAGGAGAGTCAGGCACTCGATAAGTGCAAAATCTGTGATATGAATAAAATGGAGCAAGTGCTCAGAGTAAGTACTCAGCGTAAAAGTGAGTAGATGCTCATGAAAATGTATGTTTTCGAGAATTTCTTCATACAAAATGAAGTAGTTGCTCCGAAAATCGAAGATTTGAGTAGGTGCTCATTTTTATTCATTTTACCTTAACTTACATGGAAGCAGACTATACAGACAACTTTGTGATAGAATTACACATTTTTATGCCGAAACAGTGAATTTTGAATGAAGATTTTATATGTTATAGACAGGCATTTCAATTGAAGATAAAATTGGAATGTTTTTTGTGCCTGTTAATGAAAAGAAATTCAATGAAATTTGCATTTTGACAAGAAAAGATACCACGTTTCACAAAAATATGGCTCTGAATCATACGAACTCAAAGTTTTTTTTTTTTTTGAAGTTGTTGCGACGTGCTATTTAAATGCGTTTTTTGATTATTTACCATTACAATTCAACATTTAGCTTAAAAGCCTATCTTCGATTTTATCTTCAAAAAATGCACAACATACCAAAAAACTCGAAGAATGCCTACGTATCACAAAAAAGATTGCTGGCAAAGATACAAAAAAAAAAACCATTTCGTGTTATGGATGACATCTAAAAACAACCACTGCCGAGGCCACTGCAAATGCTTTCCATCCCTCTAAAATTTTTTTTTTTTTATAAATAATCATCAACATTTTTTTCAGTGGGTTATGGCTGACGTTAGAAAAAAAAAATTCAAATAAGCAAAAACCAAAACACAAATTAAACATTTTTAAGAAATAATATAGATCAAGTTCAAAAATCAAAGCACTTTGTATATAATTTTCTCTCAAAATCTAAAGATTATACAATTTAGCACTGCAATCCCCTGCCAACTTCACTTGCGCGCACCATGGGCCTTTGCAGATGAAAAAGAATCTCAAAGTGGTGTGTTTATTTTAATTGGATTGAAATATTTGTTATTTTTAATTTACCAGAATGGATTTTTTTTTTAAAGATTTGTGTTAAAAGGCGAGTGAAAGCCAAGAATAATATTGAAACAATTTGTTGTCAACAAAATCAAAACAAACAAAAAAAAAATGAAATGTTTAAACATTTCAAGCGTCGTCCTCCTCGTCGGTTGTCCATATACAATTGGTTTTACTTTTTCACCCACGAAATGTTTGTTTGATGACTTTTGAATAAGAAAAAAAAAAAAAAAAAGATTAATTGCAGAGAGTCTTGGACATTTGCCAGGATTTTGAACTTTATTTAAGAATAAGTAGAGAAAAAGATGAAAATCAAATTTTGATTGAGAATTAAATAGTGTTCTGGAGGACCTTGACCTGATTGCATAGTTTTTTATCTGAAACTAACAAATTTTGGAAACAATAATTCTTTTCTATTAAAAATGAAAATTATCTTTAAAGATATACAAACATGGTATTGTTGATCTTAATGAGTATACTTTTGGAAACGATTGCAGGAAAATGAAGAGGTGAAAATAATATATTAAGATAAAAATTATTATTTTTACAACTTCACTTGCTAGTATTCACACCAGATATAATTTTGTTGGATTAAAGATTTAAGGCAAACATAAAACATAGCTTATAAAAAAAGAGGCTACGTGCAACCCAAACTGGTAATTTCCCATTGGTGCCTTCTAAGAACTAAATACTCATGTTATTTTGGTTTTTAAAATATCTTATATTCAAGATCTTCAAAAAATGTGTAAAAGTTCAGTATTAAATGAAGCGAAGATTTGGTTTGTACCGTTTGTTTTTGAGGTATTTATATGTTTTGTTGTTAGAAGCGTTATGAGTCGTTAACTCCTTCATTTTATATAAAATAAAATAATCTTTAAGTCAAAACCAGTATTAGTTATCGATATATTTGAAACGCAAAACACGATTGAAGAACTTTAATATGATTTTTTGCAGTTTGTTCACTTTAAAAAAAAAACTATCAATTGAGCTTTCTTTATAGCATAGCTGATTTCAGTTTTATCTAAAGAAGGAAATTCACTTGTAACTGATATCTTTATTGATTCCTGAGATATTTGAGAGAAAAAAGTCATTTTTATTTTTCTTTTACAGTTTTTTTGCTTTAAGAAATAATCTTTTATTGGATTTTTTACTTATTCTTACCAATTTATCAGAACATTATTTTGTGTAGAAAAGAAACTTCTTTCTGCATTTTTCATCTGAAGATAATATCTTCAATAGTTCTCCGAATATGGCGAACGAACAAAATTTTTGTATTCGAATAAAATTGAATTTTTAACTTCTTAATGTTATAAGAAGAATGGAATTTTAGTATTATGGTATAAGATTGATGATAAAATTTGGATTTCGCTTTAATTGAGTACTTCATTTTTGGGAGGCATTTAATAACAATTTAATCCTCAAATTTAATCATCATAATTATACCATATCAGTCTTCCCAATTCACAACTTTTCCGCGGTATTAGGTAATTGGAATTCGAAAAAAGTGTTTTTCGGCCTAAACAAAACAAAATCCCTAATTCACAATCCTTACATTGTGCATATTTATTCATTTTCTTCTTTCGGATAACCATAGCATTAACATTTAATTAAAACTCAATATTTTAAGTTTCATTCACAAACCAAGCTTCATTTAAATTACGAGTACATTAAAAGCTATTAAAATGAATACAAAACTGAAACTAAATTGGATTTCTTCTCAGCAAAAACTTAAAGCCTTTCTCTATTCAGGATAATGAAAAAAATTAAATAAAAGCGCGACATGCAAATTGTCAGCAAGTCTCGAAAATTAAGTTAATTTCTGCACTTTTACCCACTTTTTCTTGTCTTCTTCTTCTTACATTTACCTACAACGAAACGGTTTGTATAGATACAACTAGAATACTTCTTTTGAAAGAATGTGACGACTTAAAAATGTCCTCGACAAAAGTTTCACGTTCCAAAAGGTCAAAGAAGTTTTATAAAAAAAAAAACATACACAATCGTAGGATCTTTGTCGCTTCCAAATAAAGTTTTTCCCATTTGTATCTTCATTTTCATCTCGAACACATAAATCCTTCAATAGGAATAGGACTAGTGTATAAAGATATTAATTCCAATTGATGATAGTTTTTCTTTTTTAAATAGTTTCTTTTTTTCTGGTTTTGTGTTTGCTTTCTCTCTTACTGTTTGAGAAATTTGTATTATCTTAGACTTTTATACTACTTCTGGACTATGGGTATGTATTTTAATGTGTATTTGTAGCAAGGACAAATGGGAAGTTTTGTTTGGTTTTTGTTTTATAGCCTTCAGGGGAGTCATCACTATTATAAAGTGATGTCCCCTTGGGCGTGTTACCAGGACATTTAATGCGTCTCAGTCTTTATTTCATTTCTATTCATTAAATGTATAATTTATGCAACGTCAATAAGCTCGAGTTAATTGCTTTCAGCGTTGTCGTTTAAGCCATGTATGATAGTTTTGTTCTTCCTCTTTTGTTGCGAGTTGCATCACATTGTGTATCCTTGCAAAGGGACATTCGTGACAAATTCAAAAGCCGTCGTCGTAGTCCTGGTAGTCGTGTACACTTCTTCTTTTGTCCTTCTCTATGGACAAATAGCCAATGGACGAGACACTATGGTGGTATCTTCCATACCATCATCGTCATAGTCATTTTTATTTTTTTTTTTTTTTTATTTGTGACAAAACTTTGTATTGCTCGAAATCCTTGCAGAAAAATTGTTATCCTGCCTTCTGGACTTAAAGTCCTTCTAAGTAGTCCACTGGCACATTATCATGCACTAAGGGAAGTGCATTAAAATTGAGACATTGTTGTTTGCTAGTCACTCTGACTCAAGTCCCCAAAGAGGTGTCCTTTCATAGTTTTGTTCTATTTGTATGTATATGTATGTGTGTGTGCCTGGGAAGTAGATATTTTATTCTCATTTGCATTGCAATTTAAAAAGTCTATATCTCAGTCACGTAGATATGTATATTCTGGGAGAACAGACAAAAAAAAAAGTTGAAGAAAAGAGGCAGAGAAGAATGGTCGTCTTCATTTTCGTGGTGATAATGGGAATTTTATGAAAAATGCCTGACGTGATTGGAATTGTTTTGAAAGTAAATAGCTTCAATTGGATGAGTTCCGTTTTTCTTTCGTGGAAGGAACGCAAATTAAATTTGATTTGTTTGTTTATGTTCTTTTTGTTGTTGTATTTAAATCATCGTTATTTAATTTAACCTTCGAATAAAATGGTTTAAAGTGAAAATTGTACCTTAAATGCATTATTTGTTGGAAAATGGTGATTTGGTTTAAAAGACGGAGAAAGATAACGTGAGGATTGTATTGAAACCTGCAGTTCCTTGGAGGGACTATTAAGTCTGATTTTTCGAAAAAAAAACATTAATTTTTGTGAAGATGTACAAAAAAGATGCCTGTCTCGGGTTTAATGTGCAGGTTTAAGGTTGCTGGACTTAAATTGTTAACATAAATATTATTAAAGATTTGAACTGCAAAACAAGTACCTACTTTCCATCCAGCTATTCATTTTATAGTTAAAATAACAAATTTGTTGCTTCTTCCAAAGTTCCGGGAGTCCTTAAACTGTTAGTACACATTTATAACCAATTAGGAAAATTAAACTGAATTTACTATTTGTAAATAAAAATGTCAGATAAATCAAAATTTAATTTGTTCTATTTAACGATTAAAAGAAAACTATCCCATCATAATATGTGAAATAATAAATAAACAATTAAAATGTAACAGCTAAAGCTAACCCCACCTCTCCTCTCTTCATTTAAACACTAAAATAATATATTGTTTTAACTGAAATGGATTGCCTAATTAAAATCCACTATTTATGACCAAAATTAATGGCTCGATGTAATCTTAATGCCTTTCGATTATGGCGTAATTGATTACTTATCATAAAGGGTGCAGTTTATGTGAGGAACTCGTGTGTGTGTGTGTTTGGTTTTGGTGTGCCGATATTTCTAATCAAACAAAGTGAAAATTGAGTCATCATCATCGCAAAAACTATTTTAAATTTATAAGCTTAATTCAAATGCATGAAGTTTAAAAAATATCAAAATATTATCATACAAATATACTTTACATATCCAATAACTGCAAGAACTTATTTAAAAGGACAGTAGTTGACAAGTCTTGCAATATGTTTCAATATTCAAATGAAAGAATAAATGAATAATAATAATGAATAAAACAAAAGGAACCGGATCCATTATCAAACGGATATCGATGCCAGACGAGCAAACCAAAGAGGAAATTGTGCAATGAAAAATACATGAAAAATTGCATCGTTTTGTTATTTAAATTTATTTGTGGTCGAACTGAATGAATAAACAACCAAGGATGGATTTGCAGGCCCGTAGCAACTTTTATTTGCTTGTAAAAATTTAAACGACTTATGAACTATTGTACTAGACAGTTGTTTTTTTATGATTTTTAAATTTTCCTTGGTAACTCGAAACTATCTTAACAGTTAATAATTGCATTAAATTTAATCAGCACAGAACATGAAGTTAATTTGTTTCCTTGAAATTAAAAAAAAATCTCCTTCGATCTTTCTTCAATTTTTGACAATTTTAACCCTGAAAAAACTTGTATTCGATAAAAAAAATTCTACATATTGAGTACAAAAATTGTCTACAATGACTCAATGCTTCAAAAATATAGTAGAACTTAGATTTAATCTTTTTTTCGAGCTCGTAATTTTCATCATTAATATCTTTTTTACTTCAGTGCAACTAGATTTTTATTCGGATCTATTATTATTAAATAAGTGATTGGAGGAAGCGTTCATGATAATGTCCTTTTGCTGATTTTTAAAACGTTCTAACACTATCTAGATCAAGGTTGATATCTTGTAAGATGCACCGCCAGCTACAGACGTTTGTGAACTCAATTTGTAGAAAATTTAATAATATTTAAAGGCCTGTTCTCCGTTAAATTATACTTCTACATTCAACCCGTGCGTTTTGTGCAGTTTCTTTGTCATTATCACCTCGAGCTTTTATCAATCTAAGGCGATTATTTCTTATTTTTAATTGAAAAAAATTGAGATTGTTGACATCCAGTTAATAGAATCAAAATATTTGTAAGCATTTTGTAGACTTTGATAAATTTCTCCAAAGAGTATGAAAGACAATCATGGAACCATATTTGAAAGTTACACACAATAATGTTCTTCTTTCTTATAAAAGCCAGGCCAACACTTAAAAAAATACTTAATACCTCATAAATGTACTAATGTAAAATTTGAAAGAAAAAGGAAAAACATTCTTGACTTGGATATTTCTATCTGCCTTATTTGTCTTACGCTACTCCTTTCCTTACCACACTGTTTACCTCCTGACTTTTGAATTACTCACCAATTCTTTTTTTTTCCAGGATATTTCAGTTCATCTATCATAATTTCGACAGCATCATCGTCCTCTGAGTCTCTATTTATATACTGAGTTTTTAGTCTTGAAAAATTATATTCAACTAAATTTATGAATTTTTTCTTTCAATTTTCAGTTTTTATTTGTCATGCTTATTTGTAACAAAAAAAAAACTTTTGTGTAAACATCCAAAGGATATTTTTCATGAATATTAAGTCAAGTGGCAAATTATTATCTAACAGAAAAGCAGGACAATGAGTGGATATTTTTTTAGCAGAATGCATTTGTGTCCAGGAAAATTGAAATTGATTTGGATGAGGGCGTTTTGAATTGTGTAGAACAATTTATATTATATAGAAGGTGATGGGCAAAAACTGTTGCATTTGGTTCAGTAACTTTTATTATTTTTCTTTTTGAAAAGAAATTTAATGTTATAAAATTAAATTTAATTTGAATTTCAATAAATTCACTTTAATGAGATTTTCAGAAGATTTATGCAGAAAATTCAGACAAACTATTAAAATTGTTCTAAAAAAATTGCTTGAATTGTTTTGAATTTTAGCAGAAAAATTCCATATCCAGAAGTTATTCACATTTAAAAATTCAAATTGTTAAAATTTTCATTTGTTTTAGTTATTGCCCGAAAAATCTTAAAACTGGCACTACCACGGCTCCCTTGTCCCTGATCACCTACTAATATTTTACATATTTTTTGTGGAATTGCGTGTTTCTTTCTGAACTCATGGGTCTTATTTTGACTCAAGTTTTATCTCTCACATAAAAAGGCAAAAATATTGAATCACAGAAATACATATGTACAAGATAATTTTTTCTATGTGCATTTGACTGATTTATAACTTATAAGTAAGCTAATTTTTTCGTAATTCTCAGAAGCAACAATTTTTATTAAAAAAAAAACAACAACTTATAAATAGGGGTTCAATATGCAAACCCTGCTCTTCAAGAAAATAAGAAAATAACTCCAGGAGTATTATTTCTTCAAATATTGTTACATAAAATTGATACTTCATTAACCCTATTTCTATTAAATCACAAAATCCAACCAACAATCAATTGAAATTCATCTCAACTTGATAAGTTATTCCGTCTTTCATTATTCGTGTTTTAATAGAATTCTCTACCTACCCTTTTCTCTGAAGTGCTGTTTAATTAAATTTATTATAATCCCTTCGCCAATAAATTGTGTCCAACAGAAAGCTTTAAACATAACAAACGAGGACGATGAGAATGACAACAACGACTACTACGACGACAACGCTCAACGCGCCACTACATAACTACCGAAAAATATTTCTACTCTGCCATTTTTCTAGACCGCTCTTCTGGTAGGTACTTCGAGCATAGGAAAATCCGAAGTGTTATTAAAATTTTTGTAATATCACTTTTCTGCATAGTAAATGCAAAAGGAAATGAAAATGTTGCCTTTAGCGTTTATATATTTTGAATAATTATATCCTGTGAGTAGAAGTAACAGTAACTGGTGCTCCTGTTTACCAATGCAAAAAGTTTATCCTGGCGTTTTCGTTGTCAACTTTTAGGGGAATTTAATTTTTATTTATCGCTCCTACTCCAGAATAATCGCTACTGTTGCTGTTTTTTTTAGCAAGTGTCTCCATAGGGAATTGAAATGAAACTTGGTGGCTTTTATTTTTCAAAACTGTTGTTTCTGAATTTTTGAAACTGTTTTTGTTTTTTTTTTTTTGTTTTTTAAAGTGAATAGGGAGAGAAAACAAAGAGAATATAAAATAATTGGTTTTTAAAGTGAAATTTTGATGGGATTTTGCTCCCTCCAGATGCATTTTATGGGTAATTTGCTCACTGCGATAGTTAGTTTTCTTACTTACTGCATTTTTTATATGATGAACTTTGGAAGTCAATTTCGAACTCCCTGAACCCTGAAGCATGTTTTTTTTTTTGAAAGACACATTTTTTATCAAAATAAAATTTATTAGAATTTTTTTACGGATTTAAAAAGTTCTATGCAGATTTTCGAATTGAAAAATTGTGAAATTCAAATATAATGTACAAAATTAGTAATAAAACAGAATTTTTATTTCACTCAAAGACCTAATTTTTCTCGTTTTCATTTAACCACTTTTGTACTTGACGGCAATTTATTATTGTTATTTATTTTATCACCACTTAGTGTTGTGTGCATTAAATTGAAATTGTTTCATTAATGAATACGTGATATGATATTAATTGGAAATTTAAAAAAAATAAGAAACAGCAATGTCCACTTAATGTAGTTTACGTAGTTGTCTGTGTTAGTATTTTATTTTCATATCCTCTCTGCAATTAATAAAACAATCGGTGAGGACAATATGTCCTGCGGTTAGGTAATTTCTATCTGATGGCACTTTTGATATTTACAAATTGATGATGATAATTTTTTAGTTTTTTTATTTTTAAATTTTTGACAGGAAATGGCGTATACCAGAATGATTTCTGGAAATTGCAGATTTATCAGAAATAATTTCGATTTGTTGATAAATTTTTGTTTTGTTTTATTTTAATTCCTGTAACAGAAAAAAATGTTGAAATTAATTTAAACTTAAAGCCTGATAATTGAATTAACACGATATCCCAAAGCGGATGCAATATCATATTCGTAACATATTTTTGCCGATTTAATAGCCTTTTTTAAATATTTTTTCTGGATATTGCTGTTGTTTTAAAACAAAACATTATTTTTAATGAGACTATGGCAGTCAGTTGATAAAAAAAAAGAAATTCGTATCTTAAAAAAGATAAGTAAATACCTTTTTTGTAGATGCATCTTCAATACGTGTCTAATTTTATAAGTAAAACACAAACAAAAATGTGTTTTAATGTAGATTGCACTTACACATTTAGATTTTTAGACATTTTACGTCTCTTTTTTTTAAAGAATTTCTTTAACTCCTACATGCTGTTATTTAGGAACGGATTTTAGGGATGTAAATTTGCTTTCTCTAACTTTTCTGCAGATTCTTCTTTGACTCTTTTCCCCTTTGATATTAAAAATTCAATACTTTCTTTACCAATGGTGCTGAAATACTGACATGAAAAGATGACTAACTGCCGTGTAAACACACAGTCGTTGTCCACGTAGTGTAGGTGTTGTAGTCCACTGTACAACAAAAATAGTATTGACGATAGGACTCAGCCATGTGTGAACCCATGCTGGCATTTAACTAACTCAAGTGGAAAGTGAATCGTGAATTCATTCCTGTTGGAATTAATTAATAAAGACAAATGCTGATTAGTTACCGTTGCTTCCAAGCAAACACAAACCTATTGAACATGTTTAATTTTGCCAATTGGTAGCTCCTGCCCATTGGCACAATTCAGTCATGGTAAGGTGGTAACATATTGGTAGTGCGGTGATTGTGTAATGGTACTCTATTTTAAAACTTTGTTTCCAAGATCCTGTAACCTAGATAAGCCCACGACATTAAGCTATTGAGCGCAGTTTGGTAAGAACTAGCCCAATACCGAATTTCCGGAATCTTCCGATTTAGAGTGAAGAGTTATATTCACCCGAGCTCAACTATTGTACTTCATTGTCGCACAGACTCCTTGTCTAAATGAAAGAATCTGAGCCACACAGCCGAGAAGATTCTTTACATTCCATAAACCAACCAAAAACATTTTCTGAATACAGTTTTCAAAATAAGTTAATGTTTGATCAGTCCTTATTCCAGGCGTATTGTTGGTTTCTTTACTTGGATAAATTTCAGTTTCGGAAATCAGCATAACTATTCTAGAAATAATTTAGTGTGTAGCTTAACCCAAAATTACCAACTTTTGCACTTATAAAAGTTCAACAAGTTAAGCGCCGTTGGACGAGACAAATATTTAATGAGTACCAATAGAAGGGGAAAAAAGTGTAGGTCCCTAGGTACCGCCAGGTTGATCGCTATCAGTGCGTACCTAATTTTTACAAGACTGTCAACTGATATCTTGGTCAGAAATAGACTATTCAAAGGCGTAAATTCATATAAAAGATAGAAATGAGATCGATTCACAACCCTAAGAGCCTCGAAGAGCATAAAAGTAAATTTATTTTCAAAACAGGGACTAACCAAGTGTTCCTATATAATACACTTATTTTATGTAACATTTTCACTGCATCAATTTGAAAAAATAAAGAATGCCATCAAATTTTATGGGAAGATTTATATAAAGTACTTAATAACGAATCAATTTTCTTCTACCTTTCCTGGAGAAACGGAGCCATAAATAATGTAATTAAACTGCACGTTACATAAAAATAAAACTCCTAAGAAAAATCTTCCACCTAAATGATTATAACATGTACATCCTTCAAAGTGTAGTCTATAAAAAAAAAACTTTAGAACTTCGAATACAATTTTTTTGTTGAACACCCCCATTAGTCGTCAGTAAAAAAAAATTAAAACTTGTAGTAAAATAAAGTCATAGTAGTTTTAATTTTAATTTTTTTTTTGTAATGTAGTCCTGATTTTATCCTTCCACTTTGACTCACTCTCTTCTTTTATCTATTTCGTTGCAGGATACACATTTTGGTCTGGTAGACAAAACCAGTTGCGGTGTTGCTTTGTGGCCATGTACTACCAGTCAAGCCCACTGAACTCAAAAGGATAAACTTTGCTAAAACAAAACGAACAAAAAATCTGGCAGAACATAACCGTGTCCTCTGCCAACTATTAGCCGTACTTCCTCCTTCCGTTGTGTCGTCATCAACTCTCTCTCTCTCCGATTTACCTAAAGAACATTGCTACCTTGTGCACTGTCGTTAATGAGCAAAGGTGCACTTTATCGTCGGCAACTATATACAAATGGGCTTCAACGGTCCACC
This sequence comes from Meliscaeva auricollis, assembly GCA_948107695.1. Taxonomy (NCBI): domain Eukaryota; kingdom Metazoa; phylum Arthropoda; class Insecta; order Diptera; family Syrphidae; genus Meliscaeva; species Meliscaeva auricollis. The sequence goes on from OX403618.1 coordinate 16,170,882, forward strand.
ACCAATGATGTTGTTATCCTCGTCGCCCTCATGCCTAGATTATAACTTCTATACAAGTGTTACCGGTGAAGTTTGATATTTTCTGTTTCTATTTTCCCTTAAAGCTATACACCAACTATCGCTTTGTGCTAATTTTTTTTCTAGTAATATTTTTGTAAAATTTTCCCTTGCTGATGATAGGAAATTGTTATTAAATTAAAATTGTGAAATAAAAAAGAGAGAGAAAAAAAAAAACACTCGGTCCCCACAGAAATGAGTGTGATAATTGAGTGTAAATAAAGTGCAAATGTTTTAATGGCGTTACTGAGTTGCCTTTGAAAAATTTAATAAAGCAAAAAATTACCTTTGGTGCAGAGAATAGCAAGTAACTTCAACTAACGATTATAATACCCGACGACGACAACACACACGGCAGCCATAGAGACGAGACGACAACGACGACGACGACGACAACGAGAACGAACTCGACACTTTGTTGTTTCCGGTTCCTGTGTATTCGATGTTAATTCGATTACATCAGTAACGAATTTAGGGATATTGTCGGTCGGTGGCGGCGTCAGCGGCACTACATTGAGTTGAGGTGAAAAAGTGTCATCATCGCGTGAATTGAGTAACTGCTGAACGACGACAACAACAACAACGACGAAGTATACGCCTGGGAATTGTTTCATCAAATTCTGCTGTGAGAATTTTTATTTTTTTTTTCGATTCATATGAAAAGGTAAGTGAGAATTATTTGTTCTTCTATTTTCTTTTTGTTGTTGTTAAAGCCCAATGGGTTATTTTAAAATTCAATTGAATATACATAAATTATTCAAATATTGTGTTTGCTAAAAAGGAATAATTGAATATCTTTTTTTTTTTTACATTGGAAATTGGAGAATTATTTATTGCCAAAGGGGATTTTATTTTATATCTACAATCTACATTATTATTAATCGATGCATGGTTGAGCTGAGTTAGTAAATAGATAACAGTGGTAATGGTTTTAAATTTAAAAAAAGGAATTTTAGAAATTTCATTTCATAAAAGTAGTTACTACACGGGTCAGGGACGGCGGTGTTTACTTTATTAAATTGTTAATTTTAAAATGTTTGAAAAGTTTATGAAAATTGTAAATTAGAAAACTGTTGCTCCTATTTAAGTTGATAGCCAGAAATGCTAACATTTCCAACATTTCCATTTTGCTAAAGTATGTTCCGTAACAAAAAGAGCTATTTTTCCCTTTCTCACTCTTTTTGAAGATGGTTATGTCGTGTTGGAGGACATAATCAGGACAATTTGACATTTTTTCCATAAGTTGAAGGTTTTTATTTTTTGTTGTAATCTTTTATCATAAAAAAAAGAATCCTCAGAATAAACGCATGGTTAAAAAATCTAAACTGTCAAAATAAATGCATGAAATAATAGCTTGAGTAATTTTCTTTTGCTATATGTACATTCGACAACCTCTATTTGTGCTTGCGGTCAAAGTTGATTTTTGTCAAATTTATCAATTACGGTTCTATCTTTCCAGGGCTCTAAGAAACGAATCGCTTCGGAAAAGAATAACACCACATTTTTTTTTTTATAATAATTTAACTGTATGCCACCTAGTGTCAATATTCTTAAAGAAAGATCATAAGTGTCACAAAGCAACGAGCTTAATCAGCTCTTAGTTATCAGATTCCAAAAATCTGAAGCCCAAATGTGTACATTTAACGTGCAAGAAATTATTTATTTCTTTTTGTTGCTTTTAAAATGAACATATGTAGAAAAAATGTAAGGGTCAATAAAATTTTCAGAATTTCGGTAGAAAATTGAAATTGAAATTGAAAATGTTGTTATTCAGTGAACACTGAATAAATTGACAATGACAGTTCGATGATTTGTGAAAGGCTGCGTTCACAAATTAAATCCAAAGTTGTCAAGTCCTCATTGGAAAACCCTTTATATATAAATTTCCACGTGCTACTGCCATCAAGAAGCACAGACTCAACATTGGAGCGGAAGCGAAACAGTTTTAACTTAGTCTTTAAGTTGATAGAATTATTTCTCCATATTTTGTACAGCATTCTGAACGCAGCTTTTGCCTTCCTAATACAGCTGTTGATGTCTTCAGAAGCTGATCATTTTTGTTTTTGCTTCAAAAACTTCAAACTTGACATTTTGGTCATTCAAGTCGGTGACGGTTAACGCAGAGAAAAAAGCAGTCCATTAGCGCTTATGTTCAACAAAAAGCGCTTAAACATTTAAAATCAACACTAGCTCTAATGTGACAATTTACACAGAGGAAAAAGTAAAACATGTTTAATTTAAATATTTAAGTTTCGTATCAGCAAATGGGCCTTGTATCTTTAAATAATTGTTTCTTTTTTTCTACCCATCCTTTAAAACCAAATTTAATTTGCTTTGATAAAAAGTGTCACGAACTCTGTTTCAAATGCATTTCAAAAAGACTCTTTTTATGCATGAATTAGAAATCAAACTCATTTGTGCTTGCGGTCAAAGTTGATTTTTGTCAAATTTATCAATTGCGGTTCCATCTTTCCAGGGCTCTGAGAAACGAATCGCTTCGGAAAAGAATAACACCACATTTTTTTTTTTTTATAATAATTTAACTGTATGCCACCTAGTGTCAATATTCTTAAAGAAAGATCATAATGTCACAAAGCAACGAGCTTAATCAGCTCTTAGTTATCAGATTCCAAAAATCAATCAAGCTGAAATGTGTACATTTAACGTGCAAGAAATTATTTATTTCTTTTTGTTGCTTTTAAAATGAACACATGTAGAAAAAATGTAAGGGTCAGTAAAATTTTCCGAATTTCGGTAGAAAATTTTTATAATTTGTAGACGTTGCTCAACCGTGTACTTTCCCATGATGAAAATGTTGAGCTTACTGAATAAATTGACAATGACAGTTCGATGATTTGTGAAATGATGCGTTCACAAATTAAATCTAAAGCTGTGAAGTCCCCCATTGGAAAACTCTAAAACTATATGACTTTCCACGTGCTACTGCCATCAAGAAGCACAGACTCAACATTGGAGCGGAAGCGAAACAGTTTTAACTTAGTCTATAAGTTGATAGAATTATTTCTCCATATTTTGTACAGCATTCTGAACGCAGCTTTTGCCTTCCTAATACGGCTGTTGATGTCATCCGAAGCTGATCATTTTTGTTTTTGCTTCAAAAACTTCAAACTTGACATTTTGGTAATTCAAAACCTATGTGACGGTTAACGCAGAGAAAAAAGCAGTCCATTAGAGCCTATGTTCAGCAAAAAAATTAAGTATCGTATCAGCAAGAAGCGCTTAAACATTTAAAATCAACACTAGCTCTAATATGACAATTTACGCAGAGGAAAAAGTAAAACATGTTTAATTTAAATGATTGTTTAATTTTTTCTACCCATCCTTTAAAACCAAATTGCTTTGCTCAATTTGCTTTGATAAAAAGTGTCACGAACTCTGTTTCAAATGCATTTCAAAAAGACTCTTTTTATGCATGAATTAGAAATCAAACTCATGCATGGAGACTCTTTATATTCAAAGCAAACAAGTACCTACTCGTATGTACCACTTCATTTATTTATTTTTTTTTAAGTATCTACCTCACCTTTAAAATTTGAAAAAAAAGCCACAAAGCCTTTTACCTTACACAAAACCATTTTTCACTCTTCCATGTAGCCAAAGTCCGTGTTCGGTTTCATTCCTTTTGACCATTAATCAAATAGAAGCCAGGCCCTTTCCTTTACACAAGTTTCTATCTCATTCGCTTGCATTCTGAATATTGCACCTTTTTAACCTGCGACTGCGATATAGGTCTTCAAGTTCCGGAGAGGTGAACAATGTGGCCTAAATGCATTTTGCTCATGAATACAAAAAAAAAAAAAAAAAAAAAAAATAAACACATTGAGTTCGAGACCCCTACTTTGAGTGTCAAGTGGAGTACCTGTATGCAACATGCTCCAATGACTATGTTGCCACCACGACCGCACTAACCACCAGTTCATGTACTATTAGCTGTGCTGCACGTCCGTTCCGTCGTCGGTCGTCATCATCATCATCCTTGGGTGGGGCATAGGACACCATCATCAGGAATCAAGAGGCCACCTTGTTAAAGGGCGATGAACATAGCAGTACTTCTCTCTGTACAATGCTTAGCCAAATGCATTCAAGCGTAGATAAAATATGTAAATGATTTCAAGGCTGCTTTTCTATTCATACATTGAAAAGCTTACTGGCCCTCCGAAATGTTTCAGCTTCCTCGATGGAAAAAACGTTGAAGTACAAAAAAACTAAAAACAAAATTGTGTGGAGGTGGTAATAGTTTTTCTGTGGTTTCATTCAGTTTTGTGCATTTAGGCTTAAAAGGATGTCCCAACAGAGAGAACAGAATCGTCCTTAATAGAGTAGGCGGTGTGATAATATTGTTTTTGCATAACTATCAGTTTTGGTTTTTTTTTTTTAAGGATTCACATACAAGTCGATTTGCATTAACATTTTGTTGAACATTTGTGTCCTTGTCTAATGTTGCATCCTGTTGCAGTCCAAAATGGGTGTGTTCAGCACAATAATTATACATAATAGTGACATCTGTGTGTGTGTGTGGGATGTGTTTGTTAACTTAATCGATTACATAATTTTGCAGGGATTTCAAAGGAATCGATCTTACACACACAAACTATAATGCTACAAATGGTATAAAGGCAAAGGGATTGTGAGGTAGATATATTTGCATGGTAATTTGCTTCTGGGTGTATAAGTAATCCTCTTACGGATTCGGCCTTGTTGCGGCTAATTGGAAATAATCCTTCCGGAGGAAAGAGGCGATAGAATTTCAAAGTGAGTTGTATAAATGTATCTAATATAGGAGATGGAGATGTATTATTTGAATTTAATGACCAAACGACCGACGATGACTCATGAAGCAAGAAATTGATGACTATTATACACTCTGAATCATTAAAATGGGGTCATATAAATTTTCAAAGGGTTTGATATCAAATTTTCTGTGTTGGTTTCTGTAAAAGATCTCAAAATACTTAATTCAAGCTATTGAACAATGAGAAACGATCAATTCTGAATAACAGACAGGAATTTTCCTAAAAAAATATAAAAAATTATCCGACAAAGATTATACTATGTGGGTTAGATTACAGTAAGTATGTTTGATTAATCTTTCCAAAAACTGTGAGACAATTTAAACGTAGATTTATAATTCTTTTAACATTAGATTGCTAGGGTTTTTGTAACATAATAATATGTGACCCCTATCAAGTGACATGCATTGTGTTCGTTTGTTTGTTATAATCAATAGACTTATTTGAGCTTGAGGGCTTACAAATCGGTTACAATAATTATCTTCAAAGAATGAAGCAAACAAATAATAAAAAGGAAATGATTTAAGTTAATTCGGAATTTAAAGCTGATTTTCAGGACGTTTTCGTCTTTAGGAACTTAAACTAGTAACTATGTTTCCTCTGTGTAAGTTTCAGCGCACATATTGTTACTAATTTTGTAGTTTCGGATATGAGAAATTTCATAATTAATGGGTTCTAAGATTATCAAATCCCTGAGAAAATTCATGGTTAAATTTGAGCTATTCCCCAGTTAGGATATACATATTTTTGGTCAAATGCAAAAAAAATAAAACAAACTCTTAAAAATAAAACAATAATTATGCTGTTCATAGTTGTCCATCAAATTCATAACTATCCTTTTTTATGACTTTAAATTGCTTCTTAAATGAAAACCAAAATATGTACACAAATTTTTTGTTGTTTGTTTTCTCTTTTTTTGTGTACTGAAACTGTAAATTGTATACACATAAATGAAAACCCAACTCAACTTTCGGTAGGGTTTCAGGTGCTATAAGACTTAACAAAAAATATATTTTTCCTGTCAAAATAAATAACTGATTCAGGTTTGGTAGAATACTAGAGAGACACATCAATATTGGATAGGAGTACCTTCCATCGTTGATGAGTAAAAAAAAGTTTATTTTTTATAACTCAAATATTTGGACATGATACTCAGGTGTTCGCCATCAGTTAAAATCCCACTAACACCATGGCACACCAATTTGTGTTTTATTTAATGAAAAGGAAAAAAAAAGAAAACATTTTTAGTACTCTTACAAATAAACACGATTGAAATGAATAAAATTGTTCAGTACAATGCTTGACTTGAACTATATTGATGGTTTGAAAATAAAAAAGAATAAAATTAAATATAAGGGGTTCATTTTTTTTTTAATTATGAGTATGTTAATGATTTTGAAACAATATTTGAACTTTATTTTATGAAAGCATTTGAATAAATTTAAATGGTATTTTATGAACCCCTGTAAAATGTCTTTTGTATGGAAAGTACCTTTGTATTTATTTTTAAGTTTTTGGGCTCGTATGCACTGAACATTTTAATTCAAAAAATCTTTTTCACAATAAAAACTGTGAATCTTCTTAACGAAGTAAGATTCCCTTATGAAAGTTTACATGTTATATTTATTATAAAAAAAGCTACTAACATTAAATCGTTAATAATTTAACAAGTCCAATTAAATAATTCTATACATAACATAATGTATGTATATTAGGGTGGTTAAAAAAAAAATTATTATTCCCAACACCAAGATTTAGGTTAGGTTAAAAAATAAGCCTTGCACACAATTAGCCCTTAAAATTAATTTTACAAATTGCACAGAATTTTTTTTTATTGTTTTACTCTAAATGTTGTAACTCGTACATTAAAGTTTGTAAATTTGTATGGAAAAACGAAAAGTGCATTGCGCGCGTACTAAACATTAATTTTAAGAGCTGATTTTGTGTAAGGCTTATTTTCAGCCTAAAAAGAACTTTTGAGTTTGCATATCGGGATAAAATATTTTCCTTGAATCGCCCTAATTATCTTAAATATATAAAAAAAAGTTTAGATATAACTTAAGAACTACTAGACCGATTTTAAAGATCTCTGATTAGTTGGATTCATCTTCCTTAGGAATAAGTAAATAGTTTTAAGACTTTGGAAAATCATGGTTTTGAGAAGTTTTCCCATGCATTAAAAAAAAAGAATATAAAAAAAAAAAATAAATCCCCATACAACACCATCTCTGATACACCATAGAATTCAAACACGGAATGCTGGGTTGGAAAATACCAGCAGATGGCGTTTTGTGCATTATACTTTGAGATTTCATTCAGTTGCAAAGTCCTTTTATTGCATACAAATAGCTTTTTTATCGAATTTTCGATACTTATTTTATTTTATTTCAACTCGATTTAAATGAATACGGGTAAAGATCGCGAAATACTCATGAAAAAAAGAGATTACTACCGAGAGAAGCGTAATATACATCGCAAAAAAGTAAGAAAGACATAGAAAAAACAAGAAAAGTCGTGGAAAAAAGTGTGCAAAGTTGCGGAAAAATATGTTAAATATGATCACGGGCTACACCGGTAAAAAGCGCGGAATACGAGGGATAAAAACGCGGAATACTGGAATGAACTTCCTTGAAAACCTCAAAGAAAAGCAAGATAGGTCAAGAAAAACGAGTTTAATTCCACCAGAAAAAGCTTAAAAAATCACGAAGAAAAGCAAAGAAAGTCACAGAGAACCTTGAAGAGTTGTGAAAAAATATGCACACCAAAATGCGCGGAACATCGTGGATAAATGCACGGAATTCTGGTCAAGTGCCGAATTATCGCGAAATACGGCATGGTAAGTCGTGCAAAAAGAACTTACTACCGCGAGAAAAAGCGGCAAAAAAAAAAACAAAGCTACAGAGAAAAGCGTGAAGTCGCGGAAGCGAGTGCTTAAATTCGCGGAAAAATATGAGACATACCGTAGTAAAAATCGCAGAATACCGTAGAAAAAAGCGCGGAATACTGCGTTATATGGAAAAATATTCCAAATATCGAAGTAAATGAACTTTTAAACCCCAAGCTTTTTTTATTACTATAAATAAAATTTAAAGTAAATATTAAAAAAATCAAAACTCCACTTTTCAGAGGGCTTATTCCATATTTAGTCATTTCTTACTCTGAGTATCTGCTCTATTCATTTAACATATTATAATATCAATTACAATTTCATAAAGTATTACAAACAATTAATATTCTACAACATACATTGATTTTCTAAGATATTTAACTAATACCACTTTATTCTCTTAACTTGAACTCAACAACTCTTTAAAATTTCCGATTACTTACGTTATGATAAAATCTCAACTATATCAACCTCAAAATATTAATCAAACACTTCTTGTAACCACAGAATAATTTATACACCTTATTGCCAACATCACAATCATCTGATGCATATCATTCGACCAATCCAACAGCAGATTCCAAAGCTATAAATGACTTCCAATCTCGACCACAATAATTATTAACACCTCTTGGATATGCAACGAGTAGGTACCTACTACCTAGTATATTTGCAGTCCAATTTAGCATACACGATAACCTCAACATAATAAATTGCGTCGAACTTAGTCCTTTAACATGGAATTCATGATGATGAAAATCCTTCTGCATCACAAGACAAGGACGAGGTTTTCCTAGAACACCAGAAGTGAAAAAGGACAATCTGCTCGTATTCCCCAGCAGGTGGTAGTGCAATAGCAGCAGAGTGCAGTGCAGTGCATATTCATGACTTTATATGAGGGACTTTCTCCATTGAATGCCAAAAGCAATAATTAAACGAGCACCAGCAGGATGTTCTTGATGAAATTTCGCAAAATACATGAGTCTTTTGCCAATGGACGGAGGCTTCCTTTTTTCTTTCCTTCCTTCCTTATAAAACCACCAAAGACGTAGACAAAAAAAAAAAGACAAAAACTACAAAACTCGACCTCAAAGCCTGCACATGGTCTGGTCATGTCGCTGTTGTGTCACTTAATTTCGGCGCCATGTAAATGTTGTACTTCCTTCAAACAAAATGGCTTCGTTTTCTCTTAGCTTTGAAATCTATATAGAAAGGACGAGGTTGTTGTAAGTATGGCAGGCGATAATTTCCCTTTAAATAGCTTCTGACTGCTGATGGTTTTGGCAAAGAACAATATATACGAGTACAAGCGATTTTTAAGCACAGCGATTACAATTCCGGGTAATAATGGCCTCTCTGCAAGAAATATGCTGTGAGTGTTGGAAAAGCCCCAATTTAGATCCTTGGAGGTCTTATATATGCTCACAATCATAATGACAACAACGACATTCAAGGTGTCAGGAATATAAATGAGGCAGGAATGACGAACCAAATGTCACACAATCGAGACAAATTGCTTTGTTCGTTTGGGGAACTTTTGTACCTGCCTTTCCCGTCAGATCAGCCCATCAAATAGTATTTTTTTTTTTTTTTAAATAAAAACAAAATTCTAAAATTTCTGGCACACTCATGCAGTTTAGGTATTATGGATCCTTTTGTATGAGGACTTAATAACAAGTCAGTGTTACGAACACATTTATCCAAGTCATGGATGTGCAGGATGGTGTTTTTTGCTAGAGTTTTTTCCCTTCATTGTTTTTGTTGCCTCGATTATGTGTGCTGTGTTCGTTCATTGTTTTTCAGATTATGCATAAAGTTATTGTTGCCAAAACACCTTAGCAATTGTTTTTGAGAGTGACAAGGAGTTTTATGAGGCGTGCTTGGAGCCGGAATTCACCTTATCCTTTGTGTAGCTTTCTATGTGTGTGTGTGTTAATCTTGGTACTTCTCGTTTGTTTTTGTTGTCATGCAGTTTGAGGATTATGATTTTGAAGCCTTTTTTTCACACACTCACACACAATACAACAATAAAAACTTGAAAGAGCTTTTGTCTTTCTTGAATTTTGGAAAACTCACCAAATAGCTGTTTGTTTTGATTTATCGGCTCAAAGGACTCGTATTTGTGTAGATTTCTATACATAGAAAACTTATTCCAAGTACAAGTGGCCGTTTGTCTTGGGGTATAATGGGAAATTTATTCAAGAATGTGGATTTGTTTATAAATGTGAAATATTTATCATTAGTTCTTGACAGTACTTATTTATACCTACACACATAAAATGCAAGGTCCATCACTGACGTTGAAAGATCCTTAAGTGTTTATATGAGTAGAACAAATGGTAGTTAAATTCAAAAGAGCATACAAAAGGATCAAAAATATGAAATTTATTTAATACCCACTGTGATTTAGTTTGCCTTTTGTATACAATTAAGCTACTTAGAGAATTCCTATACATTTTGTGTGTGGTCTTAAATTTTAACATTTTAGAGGAGAGAATTTCAAAGATATATTTTTTTTAATAAAATGGTACCCAATATTCTGCAATTTTACTTACTTTTACTTCTCCTACTTACTTTCTCTGTAAATTAGAAAATTTCAAAAACGATTTTCTCTAAAATATATTATTAAGGAAAACTCCATGACAAAAAATATTATCTGCCAGTCAATAAGATACAGATTTTCCTGGTTTTGCAGGCCTGTAATGTATCTCATCAACTAATCAAGCTTATGTTTTTAATGTCTTCCTCTTTAATTTGAATTCAGCTTGAGTTTGATCTAAGAAAACTAAGAAACTCTAAGAAAACAAATTGTTTGCGGCAGACGAAAAGTTAGTACAAACATTTTTTCGTTTGCTGGAAAGTTTTTCGACTTTATTTGCAGCAAACTAGTAAATTCGTTTGGGTAAAACACTTGTTGTGAACAATAAGAAAAAAATCGGAAAAATGAAGCCAGTATCTTATCATTCTGCTATGAACTGTATATTTTATGACAAACGTAGAATGCACATAAACAAAATGAACGAACAAATCGTTTGCGTCAAACAATTTTTTTCTTGATGGACAACAATTTTTCGATTTAGACTGTGAGATTCATTTGGTTTATACACTTTATGCGAACTACTTTTAGAAGCATATTCGTTTGCCCAAATCGACCCATAAAAATGAGATTTAAAAGAATTGGTTTGTTTGCATCATGTTTGCTGTAATAGAATTACAATTTGCGTCAAATGTAATACAGTTGCTACAAATGAAAAAAATATTACGGGGATTTTATTACATTTGCAGCAAATGATTTTTATCTAATTTAAATTTTCCCTCTGAAATATGTATAAGTATTGCAAACATTGCCAATACATCAATTTTTCTTTCCCATACAGTATTTTGAAAACTGAATTAAGAATATTTCGAACCCCTTAAATTCTGAAAAATCCAAAATTTCATTTATTAGTTGAATCTTTCACAATCTTACTGCTCTTACATTTTGACAAAACAGTTTTAATATAATGTACAACATATAAAGATTCAATGTTTTCCACATTTTAGATTTTGGAAATATTATTTTTTCTTGAATTTCGAGTCTTGTGACATTTTTGAATCAAGGTTTTTTCAAATTACAATTCTGTACAGGTCGTTTCCAAAATAATTATTTCGAAATTCTACAAAATGATCTTAAATTGTTGAAAGATTAAAAGCACATTAATTCTTTTTTTTAAGGTTTCGCTCATACTTGACTTCATTAAAACTTAAAGATTGTTCTTTATATCATATATTTCAATCTGCAAATATAACTCAAGACTTTTTCTACAAATTATATATCCTTTATTTATGGCAATCATTAAGCAAGCAAAACTTAATAAATGTTCCATCAAACTTGTAAGACCATAAAACTCTCTTACATTTTATTTACTTATGCTCCACCGAGATAGTAGTTATTCTACATTTGTCACGTTGCAAACACTCTAACGACTTAATGACTTTCCTTAACAATTTTTGTCAATATAATTTTTGCCTCTATATGTTGAATAACAACAAAAAATGTCTTAGCTAAAATTGTCTTTTTCACCGTGCATCAAAATTAAACTGTTGAAAATAATGCCTTAATCATAAAAGTCATGTGAATCATAAAATCATTGAGCACGCCATCCAAAGACTTTGACGAAGAACGTTGACGAAGAAGTCTTTAACAACTTATATGTACGAATAACAAACAAACCAAAATAAAAATAAAAATACCGACAAACGTGCTCCCAATTTCGTGCTGAATTTGTGAAAACTCACGTAATTTAATAGTTCCACCCATAAAAATATGCAATTTTTTTTCAATCAAAAAGGCGTGTTTTGCTTGACAAGGATTCCGCATGACAAATATTATTTTGTTTTTTTTCTCTTTTTCACTCTTTTTTTTTTCTCAAACAAACTGAGTGACACGTTTGAAAGGATCCGATAACACAAAGGACACTTTTTTTTATTATTATTTTACCATTTTCTTAAACGTTTTTTGTATAGTTTAATTTTTTTTCTTTATATTTTTTTGTAGCATGTCAAAATGATTGTTCAACTTTTATGTTATTGTTGTGTTATTATCCTCGGAAATGTTGCATGCAAATCAAAATTGCTTTAACGCCACACTCTCTAGTATACTGTTATTTCTATTACAAAAATGTGACGTGCTGACAGTTGACCTTAAATGCCATGGCAGAGAGAGAGAGTTGAGTGAATAATCAGGAAACAATTTATTATTACAACAATTTGCTTACAATATGTCAGCGAAACGCTACAATTATACATTTGTTCATGAAGGATACCTCTACTAATAACAACCCATTAGCAATCTATCATTTAGGTTGATTTTATACAAGCATATCCTTTATAATCAATGGCTGGCAGTTAGTTAGTATAATAATATGTCAGGCTAATACAAATAACCCTATCGTACAACTTGAATTGATGGGTTTAATATTTTTCAACCAACAGTTGGTGAAAACGAAAACCCTTTGGATATGTATTTTGCTGTGTCCCAGGAGTGAAGACATCTCAATTATCCTAAATGTTATTATTTTTGTGTTGGTCCTTTTTGTTTCTTCTTTCTTAGCAAAGCGAAAATTTATTTCACACAACAAACAGTGCTGTGTGGAACAAACACGAAAATAGTGAAAATAGTGAAACATAAGAATGAATTCCGAATTGGGAGGAAAAGGGTCATTTAGAGTGATTCACTTCAAACACACAATAAAATAAGAAGACTAGTTCAGAAAACCATTCATAGTTCATAAAATATGAGATGCACGCATTAATTTGATAGAAAACTCTAAGAACACGTCTTTTTCCGACTGGACGTTCTTTTCAACAGAAAAGTCTTAGCACAAGCGATTTACCCAGGTCATAGTCACTAGTACAGGAAAGCTGCGTGCATTGGTACTCTACTCGATTACTCCAAGCTAAAGAAAACATCCCAATTCCACATTTACCATTTTATGCACCGCAAATGGGCTCTCGATCCCCTTCCCTGGCATGGATGGATTTTGGATTGTTGTTGGATCAGTAGGAGAATCAATGAGGAGTTTCACCAAAATCTCTACAAACGTTGATTTATAGATAAAGTTTCTGCTTCAAGGGTTGCTCCACCCTTGAAGCAGAAACTTTATCTATGAATCAACGTTTGTAGAGATTTTGGAGCAACCCAGAAATAGTTCTGTGGTTTTCATCATCCATTAATAGAAGATCACAATGAACTTTGCATCTACTATTGCTTCATTTTCCACATCTGGAGGCAATCTTTTGAATTGTCTTTTCCGTGTCTCCTAAGAAATTCAAAACCTTATGCTAGTGCTAGATTCACTGTGCAGCAACCCACTCAGAGGTTCTTCAAAAGATTGCACAGTAGCGTATGGATGTGGCACTGCGTGATGCACAACGCTTACGCTTAGAAATAAAACACACTGGAAGAAAATACTATGAACTCAGAAAATACAGAGCTCATCAAGTTAAGTGCTTTAGTGGGATACGGAGACTGAAGAAGCTACTCCTGCTAAGCACCATGTTCTTCCCTATCTTTGCTATAAAATCAATAAGATTTAGTCCGTTAACAAATTCCTTGGAAATCCGTATTATTCGGGTCATTGTAAATCTCTAATTGACATTCCGAAAACTGAAGACTTTTTCTATCGGAGCGTTAAACAGCATCCAAACGTCCTGTTGTTCACATTCAGCTATTCCATAATAAATGTGACAATTCTTCACCTTGCGCTAACCCGCATGAAGGCCTATAACATCGGCATTCATTCTTAGAGAAGATTCCTGTAACCAACTTGTTAATTTTTTTTTCCATCAGCACTGTGTTCACGAAGTAAACAAGAAACTTTTTGTTTTATCATTTCTCTTGGTAAGAAATTGCTAACATGTCTTGAATGCCTAAAATGTGTGTTGTTTCCATTTGGGAATCATCATCAACCTTTGAGACATTGGTTGAGACGAAAAACTGTACAAATAAGAATTAAGACAACAGAAAAAAACGAAACACAAAAATAAAATTAAGAAAGAGATAGAGCAAAAGGATAAAATTGTAGAAGCTGTACGTAAACGTCCACTATAGTGAAATAGCTCAGTTGGGAATAGACATTTCGTAACTGATTTAGTCTCAGAAGCGAGTCACAAGTCACGTACATGAGGTGGTAGGTGGGCATTCAGTATCATATAATATAGCAGAGTTGCATACAAAAAACTACCTCAAGTATTCTCCCATACATATCTTCATCTACTTCATTCATAGAAAAAAAGAAATAAGAAGAAAAGGAACAAAATAGAGAACAAAAAAAAAAAAATGTGTAAGGACATGTTCTAAATTTTCAAGTATCTTCTCTTAGAAAGGACAAAGTCGGGGCTAAAGGTGAGACACCGTATATTCTTTAAGTGACGATGACGACAGTGACAATGACGATGACGATGAAAACTACGACAATGACTACATGTTCACACGCATTTGACCCAATAAAAATAAAAGTCTGACATCATTCCCCTCTTTTGATTTTCTATCCATTTTTGTCTGATATTTTTGCTGACAATTTCAAACTGATTAACCTTGAGGGGCTTGAGATCGATTTTTTTGTGTGTTGATGGAATGTTTGTATATATTCCTGTTTCTCTGGGGTTGTCCTTGTCCATTTTGCTTAGTTAGCATGAGATTTGATGGAAGGTTGTGTGTTTTGATGTGAATTAGGTTTTTTTGAAGGATATTTGGTACTCAGCTAGAAAACTGCTAATCAAAATCGATTTGCTTTGAAGCAAATTCAGAAGACATTAATAGCTATTAAATACATTTGCATGCTTCTATAGCCTACAAGTGCAAAGACAAATTGGTCACTATTCAGTGAGTGAGGATTAAGAGCTTTAATCGTAATAAATCAGGTTTAGCTTGCATAATAACTTTAATTGGTTTATGTTTGAGAACTGTTAGATTTGGTTGCGAAACAAGCAGTTTTGTTAAACATTATAAGTAACCCAGCAAAACTTGATGATGTTACAGATTTTGAATCTTATTAAAATTAATTCAGTATCCATCCAAAAAATCTGGTACACATAGTCAAAACCCTAATTTCCTACTTTAGTGTTATTTCCAAGCTTCCTTCTCTTTGAAACAGGAGAAGTAAGATGCAAGAAATTTTTCTTTCCTCTTACAATTTTTTACAGACTGTTCTTACACTGACTGAGGGTTTGTGTTTGCGGCAAACGAAACTTTTTCGTTTACTGGACAGTTTTTCGACTTCGTTAAATGGTTTGCGTCAAACAAATTTTTTGTTGGACAATAACGTTTGCAGCAAACTCTTAATTGTTTTCCTATTAGCATTTGTTCCAAATGAATTGAATATGATTTTCAATTGCAGCAATCAACTCATAAAAGTACTTTTGCAATATGTTTACTGTAACAGAATTACAATTTGGGTGAAATGAAATAGGTATAGTTGCTACGAATAAAAAAACTATTGCAGGGACTGTATTAACTTTTCAGCAAAATAATTTTCGAAAAAAAAAATTATATTATTTCTCTGAGTGCACTGTTCTTTATCGAACTAGGGACTTCAGTTTGGTTGTCTTCTGATACTCTGCACATCACAGGCAGCATTTCTGTCTTCACCGCTAAGAAATTTGTCAAAGTGTTCCTTCCAGATTCTCAAAACCAAAAGCCTCTTTTCTTTGATGATCGTTTCACCCCTTGATAAAACTTTCGAAAATAGTGTTCCTTTATAATTTCGAACGCTTGCTTTTCTTGCTATATCTCTTCCTCCTTCTAGAAAGTCTTTGTTTTTTTCTTTTTGGTTGCACATAGACTGTAGGGGCTAATATTGTAAAAATTTCTGGTCTGTAGTATCGACTCATAGGCCTCGTCCTTTTGGCTGCATGTGCATGGCGGCAATCTTTATCAAATCAGAGGCTTTTGTTGTCTTCTGAAATTCTAAGATGCACGATGGCAAGTTGGCAACGGTACACTGCTTGTCTAGAGTTGGGTTGGGTTTTCCAATAGATTGAATGAGAGGCTGTCAGTAAATGTTCTTGCAAGTTATTGTAATAACAGTTTTCCGTCGTTGAACTGTCTCATAATATCAGCTCTTCACTGGGACAGATAGATATCCGCATTAAACATCTAGCTACTACCAGTTTATGCTGAGTCATTGGAACGCTCGGATTGAGTGAATGCCTGGCATCTAATTTGCCACGTAATTGGATAAATCAGTACTTTTTAAAGAATCTATGAGTATTAGAATAGGTTCCAACAAATAAATGTTTCTAACAGATTAAGAGCTTAAATAAAAATGTTCATGAAAATCTCATTTTCTTTTTATCAGTTTTTTCCAATCTACCCTGCTGCTCAGATTAATATAAAATTCTCTAGAATTGTGGTTCTTAAACTAAACTGACTAAGATTCCTACTGTCTTAGAAGGTTGTGTGTTGGGATCAATTAAATCGAGTGCCGCTTTTTGACTGATACTTTAGTTACTTTATTTCTGGGCAAGGAAACTGTTACCTTTCACCATTGTTTCGAAAGATATAAGCTCCCAAAAGATATGACCCCTGGTAGTATCTCCGGGCTTTATACACACCTTTTAGGTTATAACCTAATCCTCCACCGGTTACATCTCTAACTTCAAGGACCGCTCCTTATATACCTAACTCATTGAACATTGAAAACCCGATTATCACTAAAGGTCAATCTAATGGTAATGTTTCCATCCCATAAAAACTCCATTAACTTCCCAAACTATATGTTATAGTCTCAAACTAGTGTGTAAAACATACTTTTTCTATCTACGTTTCTTTTTGGAGAAAAAAAAAAATAAAAAAGGAAGAAAAAAATTCCTAAACAATTTGTGGTTTTATTGACATTGGCCTACACACATATAGAAGAGCCTTTCGATACTCTTGGCCAATAGAGATACAGATTGATTGAACCTTGAGAGCTAGTAGTTGGGGACGAGGGCAAAATACACAACAAAGGGACGAGAGGTCGAAGTCATTGTAAATTGGTTTCGAGCGAACAGTTCCGCACAGGCCGGAAGGAACCTCAGCTTTGTAAATTTCCGATTTACTAATACAGTCATACTATCATACAAGACACATACACATCCAGCATACACATACTTGTATGAAAATGATTTTATTTAAAATTCCATTTCTCAGAACGGAAGTATGGCACGGGCTTTTGTGTTTGCCCTGTAGAACTAGAAATTCAGGATACAAAAAAAAAAAAAAAGGATTTCTCCCCCTCCCCTATTTTACCCTTCAATTCTAAGAACTTTCCATTTATAGTAAAAATATGTAAATTCTATGCCTGGCTGGTTGGAATACCCGAGATACGATACACAACACGCCGAGACCCCGAAGTTCGTCTTCTTGGAGAATTCAAAATGAGATTCATGGGATATGACGCAGACCTGAAGTCCTGAAGCTGAATATAAGGATGTTTTGAATTCCCATTCAAATATTCCAAGACTTGGCAATAGTGATTGGGTTTACACACACACACAGATATGTACATTATCTGGGCGAATATAGTATTGCCTGTTTTGTGTAATCGAATATGCGATCGAATGTACCTATGGTTTTGATTTGAATGCATTCTCAGAGAAGAGAGGGATTTCAACATACGAGCGAGTAAGTAGGCATTGGCATAGTCATATTTTATTATCTATTTACCGAAGAAGAAGAGTTTTCAGAATTCACAAATAATTTTATAGATAGTAGGCTCTGTTGATTCTTTAACCAAAACCATCATAGAGACACAAATTGTTTGGAATGAAGTCAAAGTTGTACAAGATTGCAGGAGGAATTTAAACAGAACCAAAGAGAGTCAGATGCGATTGTTAGTCATGTTGTGTCGAGATTCTGGGAATATCAGAGATAAGTGATAAGTGATATCATGGGTCTGGGGTGATAATGAATTTAGAAAATTGACTAGTTTTTGCAGATAAATAGTTTGTATCAATGTGGGATTGGAACTTTATATATTTTGCATACAAATCGAAGTCAAAGGAATTTCAATTATTAGAAACTGCAGCACTACACATGGGAGTATCTTTTTTGGTTAATATATCCATCGAGTATACATATGATAATGGAAAATAAACTAATATTCGAAAATTGTTTTAATATTTTCTAATAGAATTTAAAAGTGAAAAATCAGCATTTTCAATCAGTATTTATGCTTTTGAGAAAGAGAGAACATCAGATAAGATGGTAGAGCAAGAATTGTCTCAATGGAATCAAAGGTAGTGTCACTAGTTCCAGTTAGATTGAAATACTCTCTAGATTGAAAGGTCCTGCTGCCGAGTTAACTGCCCAAAATAGGAGCAATTTTAATATTTATGAAATGGGTGTGGAAGATTTAAATGTTGACCTTGTAACAGCACCTTGGACAAGGAGTTTCGGATCTGCAGTTGAAATATCCGCAAGCCTTATGCCACCGAATAATAATGGCAATCCTTTGAAGATACAAAGCAGACATTAAAACCTATCCCTGGAAATAAAGAGGAATATACAAAATTAAATCCTGCTATATCTACTTCCATTAATGACACTGCGTTTTGTGATAAGTGAAAGACTTTAGGCAAGAAGTTATGTACTCCAAATATGTAACCGATTGCCCTCTCACAATACGCATCAGGATCAAATTTAAGAACATAATGCTGATCTGTACCCACACCCCAAGAAGGAAGAAAGAGGCAAAAGATTGCTCGACCAAGGAATTATTTGACCAACTTCCAAGAATAAGACATAAAATTGCTGCCAGAAGCACAACTGAATGATTGGTTTTAGTGACTCTAAGATTAAAAAGGAGGGCATCTGTGAATTTTTTTTCTTCTTTTTAGCTGCTCTATAGGTTTCGTGTCAAACAAAAAAATATTTTCGTCAAAAAAGTGGTTTTGGTCATGCCGTCCGTGTCGGTCTGTGAGTCTGTGCATCTATGCGTCAGTGCATCCATCCGTATACATTTCCACTGCCCAAACGCGTGAATGGATTGTTTTCAAAATTGAGATGATCCTTATGTAATTTCGAAACTTTGTTTTTTTGTTTTTGAATATCTCATCTAGTACCTCCCATACAACATTTTTGAGTTATACGAGTTTTTTCGAAAACGGCTCTATTAATTTTGATTAAATTTTTTGATATGATTTCTTCTACATCGATAAATTTTTAGAATTGTTTTTTGAAAAATCTATAGAGCCGTTTAAAAAAAAAATTAATACAAAATTTTCAAACGATTAAAAAATTAAATGCACGACTGGATCTCACGAACTTGCTCTTGTAGTTAAAATTTTTTTTAATATTTATTTAAAAAATTGAAGAAAAAAAATTCGGAAAAAAATTATTTCTGTGTTTATTTTTTTTTAAACTTTTTTTTTTTTGAAAAACTTACATACACTAAGTTTAATCAAAATCGTTAGAGCCGTTTTCGAGAAAAATCCAATAACTAGAAACCGTTATATGGGAGGTATTCGTTTTAATCGAGATATTCAAAAACAACAAAAAATCAACCGTCCAGACGCATATATCCAATGTACCTGACTTGGCTTCAATTAAAGTTGAATCTATAAAAATAACGAAGATCACAGAAAGAGTATTGACAACTCAAAACAACAAGCAAAGTAATTATGCCTGTTGTCATCATCCTTTTTATTATTTTTTTAAATTTTTATTTTGAAGTTTTTCAAAACCATTTTTAAACTTTATCTCCATGTTTCATAAATAACCAACTGTGCATCTGTGCATATTGAAAATTTTATGAAAATCTGAAATTCCCACAAGCTCCCCAGACACTCGACACTCGATATCAGTCTTTTCGAGTGTTGATTTATGAAGATTATCCCCGGGAGGAGGCAGCGAGGACCACAAAGAGCGAAAATAATCATTTGTTTCAATTAAACGCGCTGCACACAATCCTCTTGCATTGTGTGTTGACAGAGACAAGAGAGAAAAAAGAGTGAAGAGTTAACCATACATACGATGTAATCTGCATGTAAACTACGTATGTTAGTTGCATCCTTCTATACCATCACCGCCAACAGCTTCCTCTTCAAAGAAGAAGAGATGGGGCACTCTCGCAGCCTTCATTGTGGTATTATTATTAATCTTAAAAACGTTTACACGTATTTCCTATAATAATGGCGTCTATAAAGGAAATTGCATGCTATACACACTCCCACACAAACACAATGTAGAAAAATGATGAAGCCGCTGCTGCTGGGCTGGCAAGCGGGCCGGGCAGCAGAGGAAAAGCTGCAAAAATCACTCATTCGAATATTGCATTTTCGAACGGAGCAAATCGAGTGTATCCACATGAATGCATCCATGCAGCAGTAGAAAACCACTATACTCTCCTCGATGGAAGATTAAGGATAACTCCAAACGTGGAAGCCACAGTTGGAGCAGGAGCATGAGAATCAGAGTCAGAATTCTATAGGAGCCAGGAGGCCACCCGTAGCAGCAGCAGCATCAACTTCTGAAAGATTACCATTTCGTTTTTTGTTGATGATTCCTTGGAATTGTTCTATAAAGCTATACCCGTTCGGCTCGCGCGCTGCCGGCAGCTTGTTCCTTCCTTGTTCGTCCTTGGCAGCTTTAAATTTGCATGAATGCGGCAATTGTTGCGTGATTTCTCGATTTGATCATTTTTGGTGCGGAACATGGTATATACAACATGGACGACATGGCACATGGACGTGGGTGGGGGGTGTGGTGAGATGTGAAAGAAACGTGTGTGGGAGTGTGCAGCAATGTGGTTGGGAGTGGAATGGGAAGCATACAGGATATGTTGTATATGCTCTTCTTTCTACTCGGAAATAGTGTGACATCCAGGATGTTGTGTTCTATGGGGTTTTATTGTAATTTCGTTTTGATGCCGGCTGGGGTAACTGAATGGCACCAACTGGCATTTTATATTGATGATACATGAATGGGAATTTATGAGCGAAGCATTTCGGTTAAAAACACAGTAAATTGATGAAAATAAAGATGATGATGATAATTGGAGAGGTGATGAAGCGGTAGGTTAAAAATTGATGAGGCAAATTGAATGCTAACAACATGGTCTCTTAAATGCAAATCGTTTAGAATTTTGAATGTTCACACCTTCCAGAAAAAAAGGTATAATTTGTGTGTCAGTAGATGTTAAACACAAACAAGTAGGTAGGTACTTGCTTGGTAACCAAATTATTTGAAAAATCACAGTTTTCAAGCAAAAACTATTAAATGACCTGGTATTACGGGGATGAGTAGAACTTGGGTATATTAAGAATTCACACCAACTAAAACGGTCATGTGCTAATTGGCGTTCACACTTTTGAGGAGCAAATATCAGCATTGATGATTTAGTTGAGGCGGCTTAATTCAGAGCTTGGTTGTTTACCGTTAAAAACCACCGCACCAGACTGAAAAAAAAAGAAAATAGTAGACAATTTGTGTCTTAGCACACTTGAAGTTGATAATTTCAATAGCTCTTGAGAGAGAAACTCTTCGCTGTGAATCACAAATGCCAAGAAACAGTGGTTGTTCCAGTTCACTTAATCATCATTCGAATTCCATCAGTTTTTTCAGTCAAACAAAAGAATATTTATAGTGAAAACAAACAAAAGAGACTACGTAACTCTGGCAGCTGAAGGAAATCTCAAAATTTTACCATCAAATTTAAGTTTTAAGCGTGAACTATAGCGAGCCCACTTTGAACAGAGAATGCGAATCTTTCACAGTATCAGTTAAAAACCCAGAAAGAAAAAAATGCAGCTTCAGTTACTGATCACTTGTTTAACTGCTTTTTCCTATGAAATAGAATCGTAAACCTGAAAAAATTATAAGTTTATTCAGGGTTGTGAAACTCCTTAAAAAGAATTTATGGGTTCAAAAACAATAAAAGTCTCCTTTCATAATATGCATAGAAAATCTCTCTATTTTCTTCCGTGGAACATTCTTTTACGGCAATTCGAACTTTTATCTGCAGCATCGACTTATAGGCCACATTCTTGACAATATGTAACTACATGTTCTATTGATAGAACCAGTGAATTTCATTTGTGGTCACTACGCTAGCAGTGCTACCATTGATTCCCCAAATTTACTACTTAGTATCAGGTTCTATGAAAGAATAAGAAATACTTGGTCAGCAGAAAGTTCTAGCGGTGTCTCATAGCTTTACTGTGCTTCAGAATCAAAAATTTGAATTTTTTGAACACAAATCACGTAAGAACGGAAAATATACGCAAGAACTCAAAAAAAAAATTATGTAAAAACCCGAATTTAACGTCTTTTTAACGTTTTGAGGTGATTTTTTTGGATTTTATTGATAAATATTGATATTTGAAATATGAATATTAATTTTGTACGATCAAACGTGAATTCTATGTTTCCACGTGATTTTCGGTTCGAAACGTAAATTCGACTTTTTAACGTAGTTTTGGGTTCTGATCGAATTTTCTGATATCTCGTGAGCTTCTGATGCTGGATCACCGCTGAGTCACTGGGCTGCTAGGTCAACAAGTCGGTAAGTCACTGGGTCACTCCACTGCCACAGCTGCCATAGTCTCACCATTGGAACGGTGGTGGTCCAAGTTACAACTAATCCAATGCTACCAGCAGTAAATGATGTTTTTTTTTTTTTTAGTGATTCTTAAAAGGAAAATGTGCAAATTTTCGTAAAACCAAAATTAACTGCTCCTGCTGCCGATGTAAATCCAATCAACATAAATAATTCCAATTGAAAGTGGAAATGACTCCATTTTAAAACAGGAACTAATTCGCAAATACCCAAATTCATTGCCTCCACAACAAAGGTTACAATATAGACTATGTACAATTAGAAAACCATGTAATAAAAAAATGTGGGTATTACCAACTTTTATCCACCCACCATTCATTTGTGATTTATTTCCATCCATTTCTAACTCTCAATCCGATTCCATTTGTGAGTGTTTTTGTTTGCCCTTGGGCGTGGAAGTATTTTTCCCACAAAAACTCAAAATAATAATGATAAAAAAAAAATCAAATAAAACAGAACGACTAACTTTAATCGATAGATCTGAATACATATAAATATTTACACACATTCACATAAATAGATATCAACGGAAAAAAAAACCATCCCATCTTGGTACCGCACATTTCTGCTTCCGACATAATATTCCGCCCGCAAATCCAATAACACAAAAAACCAATTCGTATACTGACTCTTCGACTAAGCGTCCGTCTGCCTCATCGTCGCTCGGCTTCGTCCTCGTACATAACACTCCTCGATGGCTTTTACGTTTTCAGCCTTTAGCTATAGCCTAGCCATTGACTGTGATGTGCTGCATGCATGTTGGCTTTATTTGAATATTTTTCAAAGCTTCTTCCCCCCCTCAAAAGCAATAATATGATAGAATCCACACCCCCGACAACAACGGGGAGGACGACTTTCGTTGTCGTTCTCGTTGTCGTCGTCCTCCAAATCCTGGAAGCCATGTGTATATTGTATATATTTTATTGGCTTCCACAAAAGAGGACAACCAAAATATAAGGCAGCAGCAGCAAAAAAAAAAAATGATTTCCCTCGAAAATGGCAAGAATCTCATAAGAGCAGAGGCCCTGTCATCGCGCCATCAGCAGCTAGCACACAAACTAACCTACTCTTTGTTGCCTTATCAGCTTAAATCCACCCGGATAAACATCTCGAGAGCATTGCCAACTTCATGAATAACGAGTCTTTATTGTGGGTTAGACAGAGAGAGAAAGAGAGAATGAAGGAGACAGTTTGAGTACATTAAGGAAACGTCACCGCCTTTAAGTTTAAGGATAACCTAAGTTGATGTTACGATAACGTCTCCTGTAAAGCTCCTCAAAGGATGTGTCTAATTGTAACAACAGTGATTTAGTCAAAGAATCGCAACTCAAACCCCTTATTCCTAAAAGATTATTATAGACGAATGAGAGTCGCATTGAGCATCTTATCCTTAAGTAGATTTTCTGAGAAAACTAAAATTACCCTCATTTGCGTAAAACTAAATGGCGGAATAGGCTGTGCCTACAAACATTTGTAATAGAAGTCAAATTGTATTGACTTCCCCGAAATACACTTACTATCAAGAGGAGCCTATAAGTCTGTCGACTGTCAAAGGATTCTCCGGCACCGCACTAATCTCCCTAAACAGTTACATGTTTGCTTCATTTTTTATTGAACGTTTTCTATTATGGTGTAGCACATGCACATGGTTAGGTAAATATTCTCAGGGCCGGATTGATAGGAGAATATAATTATAAGGGGGGGCCCTTTTTCTCATGATGTTCCCAAATTTTTTATTTAACTTCGAAATAGTGTCGTTAATTTGTGTCCTACCATCGCAAATTACTTAGTTTTTCATAAGGATTTAAGGAGCGTAAGCAATAAATTATAACTGACAACCAGGAACACTCTGTCTAGGCCCACCCTTTGCATAGACTAAACTTTATTAATTATTTTTATTTTTTATTTTTATTTATTTTGGCACCAAATTGAGAAGAGTAGTTAAGCTCTATTTGACATCCTTCGTGTGAGCAACAAGACAAACAATGTGGGGGGAGGGGGTAAGTGTGTTTGCATGAATCTGGTGTTTTGCCATGAATTTGCCAGGAAAAACCCAAAAAGCATTAACGGTGGAGGTGATGGATAAAAGTAAAGAGTATAGATAAATTTTGTATGTAAAGTTGTTCGAGGCTTAATTGGGCTTATCTCTTGAGAAGAATCGATAAATGTTCACAGTTTACTTTGCATTTAATTTTTTTTATTTATTTATATTTATCGTATCAAAAACGAGTAAGCGCTGATGAAGAGATGGATTTTTTTTGTTTTTATTAATTTCTGCTTTCAATTATTCATCCAGGTAATGGCAAAGTAATTCGCTGTAAGTTTCAGTAGAATGAAAATATAAATGAGTAAATATAAAAAAAAAAAATTGATTGGTGGAAGTCCTTTAAATGTAAAAGAATTAAATTCATGTGTAAAGTTTATGCAAATAATGAAATAATTAAATTGACTTTTGTATAATTGAAAGAGATAAAATTATAATATGGATTTTTTGTTTAAAAATTAAAATCAAAAAGCCAAACTATAATGCATTTTTATTTAAAACTTTAAGCAAACCGAAAAAATAAAAAAAACATTACTTGGGCTCACGTAGATTCTAACTTTGTTTTCAAAGGTAACGCTTTGTGGAAAATTTAAACTTTTTGAAGTTATACTTCTTTACCGGCTTTTATAAAAAAAAAATCAACCAGTAATAACACATAGACTTTTTCAGCCTATTAGTACTGTTGCACACAGACACTATAAGTAGGTAAAAAGTTACAACACATTTGCCCGATAAAACGGAATTTTTGGAAATTCCACCGGGAAGTTAGGGTAAAATGGGGTAAAAGATAAAAAAAAGAAAAGTATATATGTAAGAATATTATGAAATTTATTTTTTATTATGAAATATTTTTTATCGAATAGATAAATTGAAATTATTATGAGTTTTGGTTAAAAAAAAATCCTAAAAATCAACTTTTCAAGTTAAAAATTATTTTAAAAAATCAAACATTTTCTTAGATCTTTGAAAGTGATGTTCGTGTGGGTACACGAAAAAAAAAAAATAATGCAATTTTTTTTGTAGTCTGTGAGCCGAAATAATTGTAAAAAGACGCAGCGTTTAGTAATGTTAGACAGCTCGATAAAATACAAAAGCTCTTGTGGTAAGCGACCAACAAGAACGGAAGCGACGGAAAAAGTAGCCGAAATTTTATCTTCATCGACAACGGATGTGTTGACGGAGGGGACGCAACGGACGCAACGGATTCTATGTGTTGGCATCTTAAATAACAGAAGTTTGGTCGAAAAAATATCAATTATATGTACATGACATATTTTAATTAATTTCAAAAAAAAAGCACATTATGTCTCTTTAAAACAATTTTAGAACTTTTTACTAAATTTCTAACACATTCGCGTTCCAACACGCTTCCACTCCAATACGCTCCCGTTCCAGAACGCTCCTGCTCCAACCGGCTCCCACTCAAACACGCTCCCTGCTCCAACACGCTTCAGTTCCGACACGCTCTCTCTTCACAGGTGTGGATGTATCAGTGGGAGAAAAGCAAAATAAGTTTCCCATACCTCCTCAACGTAGTTCAAAAGTTTGATTTCACAAACTCAAACGTAATGTTAGGCAATTAAAACAAGTACCCACTTGTGACCTAGTCGTAAAATTTTTAATAGATTTTTGCAATCACTATTTATTATCCTGTTGGGTCTTATGTTACAATTAATTCTTCAACTGTCACGCGATGACAGTTGTACTTGATACCTGTCGTTGTTCGTGTCAATTTTAAAACAAACTTGAAACACCAAATCCTGTTATACACGGAATATTGAGGTGACCAACTATTCAGCCTTAAACAAATGTTTAGAATTTATAATTGTGTTCACTTTGTTTTTTTGGATTTCTTACTTTTCTAAGTTATTTTCTCACAGACAAATGGTCACCCTTTAGTTTCGACCTCATCTAGCATGACTTGTGTATTGTGTTGTATCAGTTGCAATGGAATTCAAGCAAAAAGTCGTTTTAATTGACCAAATGTATTTGGGTGTGATTACATAAGAATTCTGATTTTGTTTGTTTTGCTTGTTTTTTTTCCTTTTTTTTGTTGTGTTTTAATTTTACATTGTTACAAAAAATGCAAGATTGTAATCACGAACAAAAGTTTTGTTCAACTTTGAAGGGATATACGAGTGTTATGCATACGACTATGCAAGAGAATTGATTGTGGGGTAGATTATGTAATGTATATATCATTTTCACATTCACTATGTTCTCTTTCTGAATGTTTGTAATTTGAAAGAGAAAATTGGATACAAATGAAGGATCCTTTTTTTGTTCATGGTAACCCAATTTAATATTCTTTTGTTTTGTATTTCTTTGTTTGAAATAATTTTTCTTCTTTTTTTCGATGAAAAAAAAAAAAAAAATCAAAGTAAAAGTTATGAATGGATTGCAGAAATACCTATCTGATTGTGGAAATATTGATTGTTTCAATATTGATGATGGAGCTGGAGCCTGTTTGACTATAAAAGAAAAACATGACTTTGAGAGTAGTTTTTATCCTTTTGCGAATTCTTGCTTATTTTCTGAATCTATATATGTATTTGGGAATTTATTTTAAGAGTATGTAATCCTGCAAAAATTATGGAAATAGTTTAACTAAAAGAAACCAATGTATTGTGTATTTTCAATAAAATTCAGAACTCTTATAACTTCAAAGACAATTATCAGCAATTTATTGTGATATAAATAAAGTATTGCATTTGTACAAAAACACAAACAGATGATAACAATCGTACTTTACATTTAGGGTATTTTGAACGTTTCTGTACCTCGAGTTACCTTCTTAACTTGGTTATCAAGAGTTTTAGGTGAATCTTTAAGAGAGCCTTTATATCAAACATAAATTAAGGTTAGTCACTATAAAATAGTTAACAAAAGGTTTTATTTTGCTCAAAACTAGCTTTAATGGTTGATCTTACAAACAATAAATCTTAATGGTTGATAAGGCTTATTTGGTGAAAATTGATTTATTACAAGTAAACATTTTCAGATATTCCAAAGGTTTTAAAGTTTTTGACGTGTCAATGGCTTCAACCATAGCGACTTCGTTCTTATCACACAAAAATTTTGGAATTGTACATATATGGTTTTCCATTAAATTCATTTTGAACTAATTTAAACAATTTTGTTAAAATATTTCTTTTTTTATTTTTCATTGCAGGTAAGATCCACGAAATGGACATTCAAATATGAAAGTTCTTATATCCTTAAAAGTAAGTTATTAATTTTAAACATATATAAAAACTTCTGTAAGCTATACTTCAGCTTCTATGACGTCATGTTTTTGAGATAAGGTGGTATTTTTGTCTAAAATTATCTCAAAAACGTGATGTTATAGAATTTTAGTGATTTTAGATTCTAGTTCAGCAGTCTAAAATCTTTTAGAAAAACGTATTTTGGTGTTACAAAAAAAAATTATAGTGAGTTTTATTGAACATTTTTATTTGATAATTATTTCGCGTTAATGAGTCGATGACTTACAAGTCAGCTTGCAACACGATAACTTCAAAATAGTCAATTTTATAAATAAGAATTAATTAGTAAGACCTCTTATTTGCGTATGAAAAATAAAAAATCAGAATAATGATTATGGCCTCGTGACAAACTTTTTGTATTTTCCAGAATAAAGTCTCACAGTCTTCCAAATTTCATAATTTTTTTTGTCAAGAAATGGTCACGGAAATGAATGTTGTCACTGAAACGCAGAAAAGGCCCCACTGTGCTTTAGTTTGACATCATTTTCCAGGTGTCGAAATTTATACAAACTCCTACCATCAAAACTTAAAGTTGACAATTGAGCTGTGGTTGAGTCGGTAAACATTGATCAAATCAACAGCATCTAACTGATGAACCCACTGTTGTAACTGGGTCACTGATTAATTGGGAATCGATTATGGTGTTCCTTGGCATTGGTCGCTTCCTCATGCGGTTGAATTTTAAGACTACCTTTGCTCAAGTCCTCCCCTGCCATTTTCCATGAATGGCACATCAAACGAGGAGACTTAAAAACTTTCTTCGTGTATAAATAATTTTGAATACTGGAACTGGAAAAAAATTTAATAAAATCATATAATTGATCTCTTTTTGACTTTCCAAATTTTTAACCTTAAACATATTTCAGATCTTAAAGTAGATGCATAATTTCCGAAATTTAACTAAGGCATTTAACTCCCATTTTTTTTCATATTTGGTATAGCCACCTAGTTCCACGTGAACTCCTAGAACTCACTGTTCATTATGAAACTTTTGCTTTTTTTTTGTTGTATCTACACTTTGCACAAAGAAAACTTATTTTATTGAAAGTTCGTGCTTGAAAACTTTTTCTTTGTGTTCATGGTCAAAAGAATAATAATTTTCAGCTCTGTTGGTCATCCCTTTTATTACTTAGAAAAAAATCTCTACAATTTTTCATAGTTTGTGAGTTAATGTTGCATTCTACACCATATCTGATGCTATGGTAGTTGTTTTTTCGTCCCCAACTCTTGAACATTTCTTTTTATAATTCCTTGTTGGAGAGGTACAATTTTCTACCATCCTGCAATAATTGCAAAACTCGAGAAACTAAGCAAAAAAAATGTACTTTTCTTTTTGTCTTAAATTAATAAATTTTAGCTGAAAGCTATTTGCCATTTATTTTACAGTTGGCACGGTTGGTTTAATTCGTTTTTATATTTCCAAGCTATAGTCATATAGCTAATGGCAATATATTGTCCACATGTCGTACTTGCTGTCATTGTTTTCTAGCCAAGAGGGCTTTATTCAATTTTTTTTTCTATTTTTCAAAAAGAAGTATCCTGTAGATTTAAGTTTGTTTTATTTATTTTTTTTTTTTGTCAACAAAACAAGGACATTGAAATAGTGAAAAACTATTGCTGTTCTCTAATTTGTGCAAACATATTTCTCATGTCGTCAAAATCAACAAAGAATAATGACTTCCTGCAGAGAATAAAAAAAAAGAATATCAATAAAAAAAGGCCCCATTTTCCGTTTTGTATATAAAATCCAAAACTATAACCCTCTGGGGCTATAGTAGAGCTTTTTTTGCCTCGCTTCCAAATGGGACTTATAAATCCATTCGGGGCTGATGCACAATATTTATGGACAAAACATTGCACTTCATTGTAGGCATAGGCTATACTCCTCAGCTATTCAGAGCACGTCGAATACTCCACTTGTTGACTTAGTGCTGAATTTAGAGATATACTCGTGTAGGCAAAGGCGACAAATCAGTTCCTGATGGTTTCTATTATGAATCTCCAAATGGCCATGTCGCCTCTTGTCCATGTTCAATTCAATTCCATGCCTTTAGTTTAGGGCCTTTATGTGATGACCAACAGGTATAAGTTATTTTATTGGCACTTCAATGTGCAAGTAATCGAATTTTGTGGCCATAATCATGTTGGCAATAGTTTGTAGGGTACAAGAGGGTGGAAAGGGGAGGAAGAGAAATGGTATATAAATTGAAATCCCCTGAAACAAACTATTTGAGTGTTTGTGTCGTAAAATTCTATATTATGATCATAAAGTTTGGTCCAACACGATATAATATGGCCTCTAAGCCGAAATCAATTGGTCGTGTGGTTTGGAACGTCATCGTCATAAAACCCCAAACACTTTGCTATTTTTTTTTGTGGGGATCGAAAAATTAATAACAAAATATGGTGATGCAATAAATTTTATTATTAGTTTTTTTTTTGTATTGGTAAATGAAATAGGTTTAACGTTTCGATTTGTATGATGATGGATTTTGAAAAATTGGGAAATTAATATTTCAGTCCAAATGGTCAAGTAATAATAATATATTTAGATGCAAGCAGGCATTTACGATATATTGGTTTTATGTGTGAATGTGGATGGATTAAAATTGATTAGTTTTATTATTATTTTATTATTAATTTATTTCATGATATTTGTAACACTTGTTTGGGACCATACATTAGTTTGATAAATTGAATGAGATCCACAGAAAAAAGAGGCTTATGCAAGAGTCAAATCAATAAATTTATAACCTGGGAGATTAAATTACTTTATTTAAGGGGATGGGGCCTGAATTTCTTTTCTAATTCACCATGAGCATTGGGATCAAAATTTAATTTTTTGAATCACAAGAAAACTGATAGGTATGTTAAAAACGCTTCTTTTTGTGTTTAAATTCTTAGTAAGCTTATAATTCATTATCTTTTCCAAATTTAAAGTCAAAACATTACTAGGCTGTATACAAAAAAAAAAAAAAACCTCACCCTATCCAATTGTAAATTAAAGCAATTATAAATTTAAAAATAACAATCAAGGATATATACAAGAATTACTACGAAATGTATACATGTTCTTACTGTACATTGGGATACACGTTCACAGATAGGTATGAAAATTATGTTGTAACATATGGTTTCTGTTATTGTGCCTGAAGCATCACACCATATGAGTATGCGATCATTTAATTATTCCATTTTATATATTAAATAATTTACAGCACGTTCATTCCTCATTCCAGGAACCAACCATTTTACAGATTAAAATGTTAAAAATATGTTTAAAAAAAAAATTAAAAATTAATTTAAAATGTATACCTACATCTCTTGTTCATCACAGTCATCAGAAATGGAATCCATTCATCTGTATTTAAAAATTACATCAGACTCAAAATTAAAAAAAAAAAAAGAACAAGTTAAATCTTTTACATTTTTATAGAGTGATTAATGCCATTCGTCCTTGCTTGCAAAAAAAGCTGCTTCATTTTTTTTGTTCACATTTCATTTTAGG
The DNA here is from genome assembly GCA_948107695.1 of Meliscaeva auricollis. Classification (NCBI taxonomy): domain Eukaryota; kingdom Metazoa; phylum Arthropoda; class Insecta; order Diptera; family Syrphidae; genus Meliscaeva; species Meliscaeva auricollis. The sequence goes on from OX403618.1 coordinate 16,202,535, forward strand.
CTCGTACAAAATAATATAATAAATTTTTGAATTTTTTTTTATGTTTTCTAGCAAAACATGCTTTTCAAAACTTTTTGTGTAATGGAATTTTCGAAAACACATAAATGGCATAAAATTTTGCTCAAGTACTCATAAAAAAACTGGTCATGGTTTTGGTTTTTTTTGTCATGTAAAAATAATTAATATTGATTTTGTCAATCGAAGTATTGTTCGAGAGTTAAATTAATTCCTTGAGGGTTCACGTTTTGAACAAAAATGATTTTTTTGTTCCAAAAATTGCATATTTGGGATATAATGCATATAAAGGGTACAGAAAAATGCAATTTAAAACTTTATTTTTCGTACAACTTGTATCAAATAAAAAATACATTTATTTCATCATAAAATAGGTATCGAAATAATTAAAACTGAATAAAAAAGATGAAAGTTTTTTCATAATCACTTAAAATTTTTGCTGTAAAACGTTACCTCACGTTAAAATTTATTGCTTTAAAATTGTTTATAAAAAAATTTATATTGAAAGATTTTCTTGACAAAAAATATTTAAATATTTTTTTTGAATAAATTTGCTACAATCTGAAGATGAGAAGTGAACTGAACTGTTCTCGAAAACGTTCATATTAAATAAAACAATTTTTTGTACGAGTTTAAGAAGTTTTTTTCATTTTACTTATTAGAATATTGCTTTAAAAATATTGAAATAAGCATTTCTTGTGACTTTGTAACGGGAATATCTCAAAATCTAGAGCCAATTTGAGAATTCTGAGTTCGGATTCCAGTTCAGCAGATTGAAAACCTTTAGAAATGGTTACATGTATCAAAGTTTGAGGCTAGTTTACAGTACAGCATGAAAAAACAAATTTTTTTCAAAGTTGTGTCTTTTGTGCATCAAATGGGGCCATATTTAAGTACTAAAATTTTAAATTTATTTTTTATAGAACGCTAAAAAATTCTAAAATTTCGTGTGACAAAGATATACAAGAAAAACAAAAATTTTGTTGACCAATGTTATTTTCAGAATTTTGTAAAACAGAATTAAGAAAAATTGAATTTTGAAAAGCAGAATTTTGAAAGATAGAATTTTATCATTGGCAAAATTTCGACCCCAACCCTTTTGTTATTTCTAAAATACATCAAAAAATAAAATAAAAAAAGAAATAATGAATTCATTCGGTTTCGTAAGAAAAAAACTATTTTACAAAATTATACTTTTTTAACACAAAAAAGTATCAATTTTAGTACCTAAATTTAAAAGCTTAAATATGCGTAAAATGTTAACGTCATCTATCTTCTTTCTAAAAAAAAAAAACTTGCTATCTCTTTAACGGGGATAAATACATACCAAACCCTACTTGAATTAGGAAAAACACTAAAAACACTGTTTCTTCAGTAAAAAAATACCATATTTGGCAGAGTTAAAGGCTAAAATAGACTTAAATATGAGCTCAAACACTCTTCTTTTAAAAATATACCGCAAGTAAAAATAACCGGTGTCATTCCGGTAAAAAACACTAGTGTTTCCGACCAAATTTACAGTTTTCCATAATTTAAAGGCCTAAATTCAAATGAAAATTGGTAAAAAAATAGTTTGGGGGAAAAACAGCATTTTAATATTGGGTATATTGCAGGTATCGTTTGGTTTGGCTTATTTTCTCTCTAGGCAATCATCCTTAACTACCAGCATTGACAAAAAACTGCTTCAGAGTTTCAGCGGATAGACAGACAATGATATGCGTGATGGTTTTAGAACCAATTTTTAAAAATTTAAAGTAGATACACATGGAAAATCAATTGAAATGGGATGTGGAACGTATTCAATTATTCTGTCTCCACACTATTCGACATGATTTTTTTTCTTCACATTTTGACATGTGTTTATGCTCTGTAGAGGCACTTTTGCAAAAAAAAAAACGAATTTAATAATCTCATAACTCAGAATCTTTTACTTATCATATTTTTTTTACAAAAAAAAAAGTTGAATAGAAGGTAATAAATTCCGTACATCGTTCTTTATTTATTTTTTCTTCGCTTAACGGTTAGATAAGAAAAACAAAAAAAAAAAGAAATAAATATCAACAGAAAAACAAATAAACTTTAAATCAGCTGCCGTTTACACTTCAGCATAATAAAATCTTATTTACACTATACCCTAAGGGACTCTATAAAAAATATTCAACAAAACCACAAGTCAGAAATTCACCTCCTTCCTTGTTTAAAAATTCTTTTTTTTTTTACTATAAAAAAAGAACATAAAAATAAATCACTTTTTTTATGTTTTCACTTAATTAACAAAAAAAAAAAAGAAAAAATTTAATAACAATCCTTCCACAGCAGACTCTGCACTTTTCACAAATAGGTGAAAGTAATTAAACTCATTAACTCAAGTGACACCACAAGGAAAATAAAAATTTTAAATTAAAAACAAAAACAAAAAAAAAATTCAACAAAAAGAAAAAAAAAGAGTAGAAAATACATAAATCTCGTTAAAAATTCCATTTCCTTGGTCGATTTTAATGAAAGCGGATGAATAATAAAAAAAAAAAAAATAATAATAAGGACGAGATAAATCATCAGGATGGCAGAGGACGCCCCCACTACTATGCAGATTCCGCTCTTTCGATTACGTGTGTTGTACACCTACCTACGCACACCATCATTCTTTTCACCTGCTGATGTCTTCCATTAAGTCACTCAAATAGGGTTGGATGCGTGTAAGAGTTTGAATGGCTTCTTCTTCCGGTAAATACAAATATATTCGTGCAAATTACACTCCACCTCAATTAATTGAGAAAGAATTTTCATAAATTTTTAAAACCAATTCAAAACTTTTTTGCTTATAGAGGTCCTTTTGCTCTCATATTTAAATTGTTTTTCTGTCAAGAATGTCACTTTTTAGATTGTAAGGAGATATTACGAGCCAAATCAACTGACACAGAGTGTTCATTTTACTCACCATCGTCGTCGCCTGTTGTTGGAGCTTATGGAATTCAACTACCTTATAGGTCCTTTTGTCACATGAATATGTAATAGCGACAATACACGCAATGTTGTCACACGTGTGTGCACCTGAAAGTTGGCAATAAATAAATTTTACGCCCGCTGCTACTGCTGCTGTATTGCTGTTGTTGTTGTTGTCATTGTTGATTTTGTTGATGTTGTTGATGATGTTGACATGCCAAGCCAAGAAAATAACTTGGAATAATCTACAGTCACAATAATGTGACTTCATGAATGTTAAAATATTAATTAGACAGCAATCATTATTTGCTATAATAATTTCACCATAGAAATGGAGTCAACATTGACGAGAGTTATAATAATGTATGACACCAGCAACAACACACAAAAATTACACATCCATTGTCAAGGATACACCCACGAACTTCCGACTTGAAATTGTACATCAAAGTGGCGGAAATAACCTCATAACCGAGATACTCTTTTGGGCCATAACCAAAAGCTCTCTAGTACAAGTATACAAGCCGGTTGGGTCCGGTCGTCGCATCATCATCATTATCATCATCATCACCATTCGCATCAGCAGGAGTTCCCATCACACCATTATAACAACGTCGTCGTCATCGTCGTCGTCCAACACTGGAAACCACATCCTTGAAGCAAGGATGTGCACTTGCAATGAATTTAATAAGAGCAAACTTTAAACTAATTGCAGGATGTTGCCGGGTGCTGGCTGATGGGCTGCTGGTGGGTCTGTTTCTTGGTTCTGTCTGCTGGCCAACACCAACGCCTGCCATTTCCCCTGTACGTATCACCACCACCACCGCTTCGTCCTCGATCTTATCCTTGTGTTGCGCACTTGTTTTCTGGTTCTCGCTTTTTTTTTTGCCTTGTTGCCATCATTGAAAGGAGAACAAATTGTTTACCACCACTAAAGGAAAATTGTTTGCAGCAGCAGCAGCAATAGCAGAGCAGCTCTATGTTCCGTTTCGTGTTTGAACAAAATTCAAAAAGGATTCATCGCTGTGGTCGGGGAAATAATAATGTTGGGGCATGAATTTAGAGAAGAGCGCTCCACTGCACAAAGAACAGATGTTCAGAGAATAAGGATGTCTTTTTTGTTTGATTTTTTTCTTTATTTTATTTTGTGAAGATATAAATTCTTTTGATGAACAGATTGAGGGAGTGTAGACCATCTATAGAATACTAGACACTACGTAGAAAAAAAAAAACTAAACAACACTGTTAAATTCAGTCTTTTGAAAACTTCAAAAGTTGACACAAACAATATTCAAGAGGCGTTGTGTGTCCATTAGGTATAATAATGAAAATGCAGGGAGGTGTTTTTTCGTATATTTCAAAAGAATCTTATGTTTTTTTTGTATATACGGAGGACAAAAGGTTGCAATTTGGTTGCGTTAAAAATGCATTAACGTATTTAGGTAGAAGACTATAGAATAGATTCTAATGAATTTAAGTTTCCGAAATTTTAAGGATAGTGCTACAAATGGTTTCATTGCTTTTAGTTTACAATATTATAAAAAGGTAATTTAATATGGTCATATTAGAATTCATACAAAATTGAGATCTCTTTTCTTTCATTTGAAACGACAAAAAGCTGGAGCGTGAGGTTGGGTAAATTAAGATGAGGCGAAATATAAGAGCACGTCGATCGTGCTCTTATATTTTTTATATAATATAGAAGTAGATACTATTTTTATTGAAGTATGTAATTGAATGGAAAACTTTGTTTAGCGCTTAGTATCGTTTTAAAAGTGGTTTTAGTCATTTTAAGAAAGTTTTTTGTTTTTTTTTTTGTGTTTCTTATAAACATATGCGTTTTTGAACAATTCTTTACAAAGATCTACAAGATTCTAAGCAACTTTACGTTCGTGCAACTCCGTCATGCATTTTATTAGTTTTAACTTCTTCGTAAGCAACTTAACGAATTTCGACGAATTTTTTTGAAGATACTTTAATATTATTGCATAAACAAATTATAAATACATGAATAAATATTGAAAAAACACTATTCTTGTATCGCAAATATTTTTAAAACAAGAGTCAATTTGAAAATTTTGACTTCGGATTCCAATTCAGCACATTGAAAATGGTTATCAAAGTTTGAGACTAGTTTACAGTACAGCATGCAAAAACAAACATTTTTCAAAGTTGTTTTGCGTGTTTATGTAAGTACTAAAATTTTAAACTTTTTTTTTATAGAACGCTCAAAAATTCTAAAGTTTAATGTGACAAAGTTAAAAAAGAAAAATTTTTTTGCATTGACATTGAACTTCATAAAAAAAAACATTTATTTTATTTGAGATATGGGGACTTGAACAATTTTTTAATGGTGTTCATTTTTAGTTCGGTGCTTTGGTTTTTGCTTTATTATTTGTTCTTCTTCTAATTTATGTATTCTCGGCTTTTCAAATATCTTATTATTTATTCAATCAAACAATTTTTTTTTCAAACATACACATTTGGTACAGAACACAAATTTTGTATTATAACCTCAAATATTTTTTTGACACGTAACCAATACTTGCCCTACAAAGCAAGTAAAAATAAGTGTTACCGATTTTGCGATACAAAATAAAGAAATGAGGACGTTTTTCGGACTTTATTTCGTTTCACGAAAAAGTCTATCTTTTTAACATTTATTTACCAGAACACATAAAACACTTTTTGTCCAAACAGATTTTGTTCAAAATTAAACGTTCACTATTATAGATTATTGAAAATAGATCACAGAAAAATAAATTTTTTTTAATTTTCATTTTCAATAAAGCCAGAGTTTTTGTCAAAAATTATAAACTTATATCCTCAAAAAAATGGCATCCAAAAAAACATAAAATTAGATTTTAAATATCCCCTTGTACCATAATATATCTTAAAAGATACTCCTTATGGTATAAGATATAAATGCATTTTTTGAGTCACTTAAAAGAGAAATACTTTGTTTCTTTTAAAAAAATTTAACAACATTTAACAAAATTTATTTAAACATTTTCTCTTTTATATTTCAAGTAATTATGTATGTATCAGGGAACTAAAAGAAATATTGTTATTATAACCTTTAAAGCAAGTTCATCTTTTCAATTGTATATCAAATATATTTTTAAAAAAATGTGTTAGAGTAAAATGAAAATAAAAATAGAATGCTCTCAATAAATCCTTGACCATAAAAATATTTTCTCATGGAAAAATATCAATGATAGTTGTGATAAAAAAAGCAAACATTTCAAAAACATGGGTAAACATAATCAAAATACACAACAACATATCAGTCATCATCTTGCCATTGCTTTAAGAGTTCTATTCGATGTGTTTGTATGTGAATATACATACAAATAGGGCGATGTTCCTAAGTATTGAATATGAATTTAAAAATAATTTGACATCTATTTGTCATCGAGAATTCAATTCGCACTTCTAAAAGCAAATGTTTACCAATAAGGACCATTCACCTAATGGGGGGCTTCCGTTGATGTCTTCATTTTTTTCAATTCCGAAGAAGATAAAATATTTTCTTTTATCTTTATAACATGATCTAAATTGTTGCAATAAAAATAAAATTTAATTAAATAAGAGGAAGTAAATTGATGGAAAAGTGATATATTTTATTAACAGTATTGGTAGTTTGGCATCAATCGATAACAATGAAATGATAGATCGGTTGATGTTGCCATCAACACAATGTCTTCAATTTGCATTCATACGAAGAAAGATTTTTAATTATTTTTTTGAAGCAAAATTGAATGAAATCTGGAAATACTTAAGAGGAAATGTTTGTGAAAATTGTACCAAATAGCGGATTTTATTTCGAGATGAATACCAATTCTTAAGCATCCATTTATTTTCAAAGAGATACTCTACTAAAATTTAAAACAAATTGACAAGGTAAACTGGTTTTAAATCAATTTGGAAAAAAGGTGACAGTTTTACTGTTTATAAAATTAAAACCATCTTTAACAAGTTTGCCACATAATCTAAGCTTGAAAAGCAATATACTTCTCAACGAAAGAAGAACAAAATAGATAATCAGCCTAGTAGCCATTCATTTAAGACATTCATATTGCCAGTACTCTCCATCTCCGTATAAGTTCATTGTTCATTCTTTATAAGATTATGTATGACAAATATCATTGTAAGCTTCTTCGGTTATCTAATTTTTTACCAGAAAATATAAAAAAAAAATTTGACATTCATTTTAAACGGCAACGATGGAAAAAATACTCTAAAACATTTTGTGTACATCCTTTGAACATGGTTATGACAAACACGCAACAACAACAAAAAAAATTCAAATATCAAGACTTCAAAAAGTGTATTACTCCGTTATATGAACGTCTAACGAGAGAGTATCTTACTTGACTTTATTTAGACAAATTTATCATACACAAATTCCCATGCATTTTCTTTCGCATGAGAACCTTAATATACGTACATATCTGCAAAAAAAAAATCTGCATACCATCAGTATGACAGGATATACTCGTATACACTCTGGAGACTGGACAAAGAAGTTAGCTGTGATGCAGTGTGTGCAGTGTGCATGAAGTAAGGCAACACACACATACTCTCACATATCCTTGGTGACATGTTCATATGTTTTATCATATTAAATTGTGTGGTTGCTTGCAACGAAGGAAACCACAAAACGGGAACGACATCATGGCTTACCGGATTTGCCTCAAAGCTGAGGAAATAGTTAAAAAAAAACGTCCTGAAATATATGAGAGTTAAGAGCAGGTTCTTTTTTTTTTCTTATTTTGGTTGCTTTGGAAAAAATATGTTTGTACAATTTTTTTTTCGACACAGTATATTAAAAATCTAGAGTGTATATTTATTTGTTTGTGGTAAGATTAAATACAAGAATTATGTCACCAACATATTTTGTCAGCTCACAGATTGATAACATTTAAGCCTAATACACACCTTTTAACATCGAAAATAAATCGAAATTTTTCAAGTCCAAATGTTACGTATACACCACAGTGACTAAATTAGATAATTATTTCCATTAATAAGAGTATTTTTGCGAATTGTCGCTTAATCTTTCAAATTAAAACACCAAGTGAAAGAATTTATTTCAAGGAATATAAATATCAAAGATAAAAATTATAAATTTAAATAAATGGTATAAAATAGTTTTAATGAAAAGCAAACGAAATTTAACCCATTGAAAAATTATCTTTTCTACCTAGGAAGCTGTAAGCAGTTAAAGATAACTTTTTTTCAAAAACAGTTCTAACGATTTTGATTAAAATATTTGTGTCTGCTTCTGTTGGTAGAGTCATACTTTTGATATAAATGAAATGTTTGTAAAAAATCTGCTAACGGTATCTCCAGAGAACGTTTTTTTTTTTTTTCATTTTTGATTTTCACTTTAACGAGGGAACCAATTTTGATAAATTTTTGTATACGGAAGCAACTTAACAATTTTAAAATTATTTGATATAAAAATTTTCAAAAAAAATTATTTTTAGATTTTTTAAAAATCTTTCAAAATTATTTTTTAAAAATCAATTTTTCGAAAACAGGTCACAGAATTTTTTTGAAATTAATGTTTTCTTGGAAATAACATACTAACTTTATTTATAAACAAGGTTTGAGAATTTTTGTATTATATAAACAATTTTTTTTATTAAAACAGGTCTAACGATTTTCAATTTTTTTTTAATGTAGCTTTTTTTATGAAATTAAATTGCACACTTAGTTTTGAGCTCAAAACAATTTAAAAAGTTTTTTCTGTCATTTTAGTAAAAAAATATTTTATTTTTATTTCTTATAAAATTATTTATTTTTAAAAACTTGATATAAGAAGCTTAAACGTCTACAGCAACTTACACCCTTATACTAAGTACGTGCAACCCAGTCGTGCATTTTATTTTTACTAGCGATATAGATAAGTCATTCGAACAATTTTTATTCAGCAAGGCAAATAAAATAAATGAATTGAATATATATAAACGGACGTTCCCAAACTAAGCAATTCACAATGTTAAGAATAAATTCAAAAAATATTTCTTAGGACTAAAACTAATGGTATCTACCATATAAACATTAAGGAAAAGTCAATTTTTATAAAAAAACGGCTCTAAGGATTTTCATAAAAAAATTGTGTCTAATTTTGTTGGTAAGATCGTTCTTTTATAAGAAAAGAAATATTTCTAAAAATGCTACCCCTACAGAAACGTTTTTTTTTTTTTTTTTTAATTTTTGACTGTCTCTTAAAAGACTCATCCTATTTTGGTGAAACTTTTTAGACGGAATTCTTCCAAAAACAAATGCATAATTGGATTTTAAAAAAACTTTCAAATTTATTATTTCAAAAATCAATTTTGACAAACCATGCCATTGTATATTTTTTTTTTTTAAAGCTTGCAGTCCTGTTACATTATCACTCGGTAGCCCTGGTAAATAGAAGGATAAAATAGATCGTTCCTCTAAAATGTTCTTTCCTATGCGCTGTTATAGAGTCAAAATAAATAAGTCCTTTTACTGAATTGGGATTCTGCAGTCTAAGCAGCAACTGTTGGATGAAAAATAAGAATTTTTTCAGCTAATCCCTTAATTTTTCATATAACTCTCTATCTTACTTATTTCTTAACAAAAAAAAGCGTATTATACATACATAGATAGCTGATTAACATTTCTCTCACTGCAAAAAAAAACGCTTTGTTCTTTTCATTTCAGAAATGTCAAATTATTCCAACTGAAATATTTTGCATTCCTGTTTTTTTCTTCTCTGTAATCATCTGGTATGCAGTATAAAACAAACTAAATCCTCAGGACATACCTTTGTTTTGTATGTAAGTCTCTTATAGTCTTAGCCATTATTTTTCTCTCAAGCAACTACTCAAAAATTCCTTAGCTTTGACACGTTTTCATTTTACAATCTTCTATGATTGTGAAAGTAGTCCTTTTCCCTGAACAACGATTTTATCGTTTTTCTTGCTTATCATCTACTACACGCCCGTTGTCATACTTTGTGCTTATGCTGCAAACATTGCTCAAAGGAATGAAACTTTATCATATTCCTCTCTTCCTTGTAGCTTATTGTACCCCTCTGTATTCCTTCTGTACAAGACTTAAATTTCTTGCATTTCGTCCCTTCCTTAATGTAGAACACCTTATGCCTCCATTTTCATATCTGCACGTTGAAATAGTTGAGAAAACTTGCAAATTCTTAAGACTACTGACTTTGCGAGTGAGAGATCCTTGTTTACGCAAAGGATAAGTTCCTAAACCAACACATTCACACACACACACACACACCTACTCAAGCTGCTGGGTGCTGCTTCTGCATAGCCAGTTTTCCATTTGGAATATCAAGTTGTTCTTGAAGTGTGCACGCCTGTAGCAAGCGCCCTCCATCTGTGGGGACAACAATTAAAAACTTTCAACTTGGCTTTAATTATATAAATTAGTTGGCTAAATGTGAGAAAGTTGATAAAGTAGCACTGTTGTATTTCCTTGAATAGGAAAATGGAGACAGGAAGGAAATAGTTTTATCCATTCTTTTCTTATTTGACTTCATTTTTGTTTGTGTACTCAGAAATGTGAGGGCAATCTCAAGCAACCTTAAATAAAGATGGTCAAGTAAGATGACTGTTCTGCATTGTTTGATGCACTTAAGTGCTTGCTGCAAAAAAGGAACTGAATCAACTTAATAATGTAAAACTGTTAAACCTTAAAAAAAAAAGAAAAAAGCGATTGATGATCCCAAAAAGTTTCCGGCTCCATCTTCGGTTGATTGCCAAGTAATTATGGAATATTTATTGCTTGAGAAAGTTTTTCAATATTCTTTGGATGAACTTATATTGGCCGAGGAGTATAAAAATACCCGGTTAATGGATTTTTAATGGTTTATTGGGATTAAAAGTAATCAATAATAATGTCTTGGGTGTAAATTTTGACAGTTCATAATTTCATCGGTTTATGGCTTAAGAGGAAAATTTATGATGAACATGTGTTGTGTAGTTATAAATTAAAGGAAACTCTTGCAAATTAATCAACAAAGTGATGGTTTTTTTTTTTTAATGTTACAAGAAAAGGGTTAAAGTATTTATTTAAGATTACGTCATTCAAAAATTGCATCCTTATAAGAAGGATATCATAATTCAACACAGTTAAACTATATTTTTACTTCTTTTATAGCTGAGGGTCATAACTTTTATTTGTGTCCATCAACTGAGAGTGCCATAACAATTTTGCAACATCCTCAGGAAATATTTTTTTTGATAGTTTATTAAGAAGAGAATATGTGTCGAACACAATACGGATATTCTTTTTTATAGGTTTGAGAGTTTGATGTCGGAAGGATTCATTTATGTTGAAATGTGAAATTGTTTTTTATCTTTGATGAGGGAGTTATAACTTTGTTAGCAATTTTATTTCACAATGTAAGGATTCGTTCAAATAAACAGTTGAATCAATTTAATAGAAGAAAATATACTTTTATCTCAGGATCTCTTTCTTGATATAATAACTGGCAATGAAAAAAAAATTCTCTAGGTTTATTTATTTTTGCTAACCTAGAAGAAATAAGAAGAACAAGTGAACTACTGATAAGATTGAAGGGGGATTCAAAGTGATTGCCTACAGTGATAATATGGCTATTGCCCTATCACGAAAGCATATTTAGATTTTGATAGATCTGTTGCAAACCGCCTTAAACAATTTTCTGTCGGTTTTGAACGGCTAACTTGCACTTTTCTTGACAACCAGTACTCTTGGAAAATATGTCAATACCTCTCAAGAGGCAGTAGCCCTGAAAAAATCAATGTGGTCTAGGCTGCGAATTGAACCCAGAGCTTTTCGGACCCAGATTTCCGGGTAACTACAAGCAGACATAAGATTATTGAGAGTGTCAGTCACTAGGACTTAGTTCTTAAGTCGTTAGTCATGTCAGAATATTTATTTATTCAAACCGCCCTCAAATAAGCAGAGATCTACTGAACTCAACCAGTCCTCAATACAAGAAACTATAAACTTTCTCCATTAAAAGTGTTCCAATTTTTTTTTGATAAACTCTTTATCTTTAGACCACTTAAAATAAACTTACATAGACAATTTCATATGTGACTTGCTATAAATTAGATACGATTGACAATCTGTTTGTGCTTATGTTGAAACTATTACTCTATTAATAGTTTCATCTTTAATATGATTGTATAGTAGATTTTCCAATTACCCCTCTGTTGTAAAATTTGTCTCTTACAATGTTGTAAAATATGATTTATTTAATGAAAATTAATTAACGTGACTTACACTATAAATACAAAAAAAAAACAAAGTCAGTTGTTTCAAAAACCTTTCTCTGTACAGGTCTTAAAGGAATTTTGTATATTTGAAAAATGCCTCGTGACCTACACTACAAATTAAAATGTGACTTTCGTAACGTTACCGCCATTTTGGATTAAAAATTTGTTGTATTTTTCACAAAGAAAACCTAAAAATAATATAACGGAGCAGAATGAAGGAACCTTAAAGCTTAAAAAAACTTAAAAACTTAACTTCGAAAATTCATTATTTCACTTAGTCACAAAAACTTTTTTTTTTATTTTTTCTACTTTTTTCTGTAAGCGATATACATATTACATTACCAAAGGCTACTTTGCCTTTAATAATGTCATAGCCTATTGAATAACATGAGCAAGTTCGTGTGACCCAATCGTGCATTTTGTTTCTTTCTGCCTCCCTAACCGTGGTAGCTTATATAAAGTGGAAATTCTTGCGGTGAAAGATGTATTTTCTGGACTCAAAAAGCACGTATAATCAGGCATCCATTTCTTCTTATATAAAGTCTGTTTTTTCTAAAAATCCCTCGAATCAGTCTCCTCTTGACCTCTATTAAATGCAGTACTTACGGTCTGATAGGATGTCTCTCAGTTTTACATGGAAACTTGTTATTGCATACATATACCGTTTGGTATATTAATACAAATTATACTTTTTCCAATATCTTTTGTGAAATATTTCTTACCGTAAGTATTTTATTTGCGTAAAAGGGTTTTATTGCTTTATTAAAAATTTTATTAGATAAACTTAAAATATTTTTAAGACTTTTACACATATTAATCCAAAATCCCTAGAAGACACAACCAACATAAAGAAAAAAAAACACACAGACATAAATATCTTATGATATCATACTAGATAAAAACAAACCCATATTATGGTAATTAATCAGATAAATCAGTCCCGGTTACACCCCATTTTACTCGTTCTTAACTACACAAGTAGTCATAACTTATACGTTCGAGACAGTTTTCCTCAACGAGTGTTGTATAGGTTTGTCGTTTGTGTGTTTATATTTCTACATATTAAGGAAAACATACATGGCCGTAAGCAGTTTAGGCCAAAAACCATACAACCATCATCAACATTATACAACACACAAGTAAGTATCGATTTCAAGACGACCTATCCTATAAATCGAATGGTGGTGGCTGGCGAACTGTTGGTGGGTATAGGGGAGCATGGCATTATCTTAAGATATCATCCCCCCAAATTCTAACAGAATATCTGATAAACATCTTTCTTAAGGTTAATGCCATCATAATAAACAAATGTTGTTTATCGAAAAGTCAAAGGGAAAAGATGGAAAACATAAACACCAACTTATATCTTAGGACATACACTGATGATACTCGTGTGTATATATATTTGGGAAATCGTCATAAATCCTTTTTACCGTATCCGTATCCTTTTTAAGGCAGTCTCATAAAAGTAATAAAAATCATATGTTCTTTCTTCTTCTGTCGAGTGCCGAGCATAAGTGAATGAAAGAATATTGCTTTAGAATGTAAACAACATAAATTATTTTATTTATTTATTTTGAAGAAAAAATAAAAATATGTATATAAAAAAAAAATCTTATGAATCCAGTAATAAATGATGTTAATGGCACAGGCTGCATCCGATTGTCTTTTTAATCTAGAAGAAAGGCCATAAACGGCACCATATGAACATAAGGATTTCAATACTCTTAATGTGTATCAGAGACTTACTTGTTATGGTCTGGAGTATAAGACCACAAGCAGTTGGTGTTAAAGGGAGTCCCAATCTTGTACACAATTTCTGAAACAAAAATGCAAAACAACGAATACATTAATAGTTTGATAATTGAACTATCACATAGTCAAGATATTGTCTAGTTAATAGCCTTCTCCCTCATTTTCATACAATACTGTGCCACATGCTTATAGCTTTGAAGTTGAAAGGATTCGTTCAGAAATAAAATTAGTTAATACAAGTGAGTGTTGAAAAAAATTGATTTGTATATTGACGATTTCCTTTTGGAGGTATAGTGGTGCGGGTAAAATTAGTAGAATGGTGTAAAACCGTATCTTTGCTATTTATACTCAAAATGTCAAACACTTGAAGTTCTAAGTGTAATATGTAAGAAATATGAAGGATAGATTAGTAATAATACTTGCAAGGGGATGGGTGGGGAGGGGCATGGGTGCCGAATGAACCCCCCTCCTAAATTGTGTGTACTCATACAATTTTTTTTAATTTTTGTTCTATAAAATCAAATAAAATTCGTTATTGAATGAGTTTGCCCACTCCCCCCTTCTGGAACATAATTCTGCGTACACCCTTGAATATTTGGCTAAAATATAAATACTTGTTTTTTATTTCTGCTTTCATTAACACCTCTATCTTTAAAATCGCATGAGAATTGACAAAGATACAGCCTATATTATAGAATTCTATTAAAGCTGGTCACTGTGGCGTATACGTAACATTTTGTTGTCATTGAAAAACTTGAATGTGGTTATCCAAATTTTGTACGACTGACAAATTAATCAAACTAATTGATGTTTTATGAAAATTGTTTGACCTTTGGAATGTATAATTGATTATTTGAAATCTTAAAGGTACCATTTGTCAAAAAAATAGACTCTGTCAATTATATTTGAGTTTAACGGAACCCAGCAAAAATATTACAGTTTTTCTATACGCTCCCATACAAATTTGGAAGCTAGTGCTTTGAGAGCGGCCAGACCATTAGCAATAGCCTAATAGATTGGTTCATTGGTAGAGAGAGTCTAGTTTCAAGCTCAAAAATTCTTGCAAATTATGTACCTTTCGTCTATGTAAAATTTGTTGGTGTTTTAAAATACCTCCCACTTTAGTTCATTCCTTCATCCCCGCTATAGTATAGTAAACTTTTCGATATGTTCTGTGCTTAAGTCAAACAACACGATTTTGGCACTTTTCATTTAAAAAATAAAGAAAAGTCACGAAATAAGCATTATCAGTATAAACTGCGTTTCTGGGAAAAAACTACTTTCATTTATCACTAATTCGTTTTTCAAATAAAATTCTTTTCATCGACAATTTGAAGTGACAACCAATTTCTTACAACACACTTTTTCAACTAAATTCAACAGCGCACACCTTTTACTTCTATCAAACTGACAGTCACGTAATTCTTTATTTTATTTTTCAATAAATCCATCGATTGAGACCTTTTTCTCTTCTTCAGGGATGTACATATGTATATGTAGAAATAACCTTTAAAGATGCACACGATGGTACTTTATAGTTTATCGTTGCAGGTGGCAAAAATTTTATTCTACACTTTGACACTTCTGCGACACAAATCCCAGTTCGTGTCCAAAAACTTTTAAATTGCCGCCACACCATAACAAACTACTACAAAAAAATTTCTATGATAGAAATTATTCATGTCGAATTGTCGATTCCAAAGAACCTTCTTCCAGAGCAAAGCGCATTTCAAGTAACAATTCTAATACATTCTATACTTTCACGTATTCACAACGCGCGTTGATTGATAAAATAAAATAATGGAGAACACAAAATTTTGCTTCAAACAACTGTCACCGAACATGTTCGGATTGCAGATTTCTTTCTCAAAGTATGTTCTCTCTCTAAGCACCAAAACTCTCCCACAACCCACCTCCATTTGGAATTCGGCCTTCCATTTGGAACAGACGAGGCGGGAAGTAGTATAAGAACTGCACAAAGGTTCCGGCAATGCTCCCTTACAAAAATTCCTCCATATTGAAGGGATTTTTTTTGTTATTGCTGGTAAACTGGGATTACACGTAGAAAGTTCTTATCGGTTCGACGACGGCATATTCGAGTAATAAAAATGTTATTCAATAGCTTCGAAGTTATGGTAATGGGAAAAGTTATAATAGAGATGATGTTGTAAAATTCTACTCCGAACTAGCATGGCATAGGGGCAAGTTGTGAGCAGCGAAAAGTTTTTGGTGTTTGCCACGGCTGTTGTTTGACATAACCTAAAAATGTAGTCTTGGTCGAGTTAGGTTGAATAAAGAATAAACAACAGAATTATGTGTTCCAACTTTTCAATTGTTTCTAAAAGAAAGTTTTTTTTCTTCTTCTTCTCTCTAATAAAATTTTGATCTGAAATTATTATGGAAAAATTACGGATTTTTTGTTTAATTCCTAAGAGAAGTTTTGGGTCTATAAATAAATTGGAGATTAAACATTTTAAGAAAAATATTGTGAACACTTTTTGTTATAATTGAGACTTTGGGAAGATCATGGTTCAAAGATATAATTTAAAATATAAATAAATCAACCGTATATGTATATGAACAAATTCTCACGTGAATTAAAACACGCACTCCTCTGTTTCAGTACGCAGTAAAATAAAACCATAAAGATACAATGCTGCATGCAAGGAAATGTGCATTCTTATGCAATTTCAGTATTGGCACTAGAAAACAACTGCTGAAAAACAACTTTACGCCGGAAATACATTTCTTTCTGCGAATGCACTACAAATTAATTAGTTTTGAAATGTTAATTGAGTTCAAGAATTCCACGCAATCAGATGATTCATACAGTTTTAACAAGAAAGTTTGAAATATTTGAAATAGTAGTTAGAAAACAGGTTCATGCACTTAGTTGTTTAATGTATATGGCTGTGCATTTCTGCCCTCCATTAGAGCTCTCGTTACTTTATACTTACTTGCTGTGACGCAGTAATTTAGGGTGGCGCTACAATCCATTGTAGATCTGGGTTTCAACTATCAAGCTGCTTCGCCTAGTTGTAACTCTTGTCACTGCTTCCAGTGTGCCACTTGTGTTGCAGTCTTCTAGTGTGCTTCACTTCGAAGTTTTAGTCAAACACTTTTCCAATATCCTAGCCAACTAAATCATTGCACCGTTGCGATAGGTGGAGTCTGTATAGCTTGTTGTTTATTGGTTTACAGAGTTCTCATTGACTAGTAGTAGTCGAAAAGATCGGAAACCCATTTTACTGGAGAAGTTTGTCCCGTTGATCCCAACATCTGCTTATTAGTTGATAGAAATAAAGATTTTCATGTCGCCTTGTGAATGTTGGGATGAGGTAATTCCATTGTAGCTTTATGTAGCTAACACGGAGTTCCGAAGCATTGTCGCAGCAAAATCTATTGCAGGCTTTACATGTTGACTACGTATTTCCAAAGATGAATTCTTGCTTCAGCTAAGATTCTCTCTTGGAAAATTCTTCCATTAACACCCGGATCCAAGATGAAGTGATAATACTTCTTTAATTTGCCCTCCTTTGCTTCCACCAAGAACCTATCCCACTCAGATTTCACCGACATATTCATAACTCATAAGTTTTGACTTCTATGTATTATTTAATCATCTTTTAAACAAATTTTGGCTTTTATCTTGGCAATCACAGGCAGCACACAAATCCCTCTCTGTCTCCAGTTTTTCCACTTAAGATCTCCTTTCTTCAGAAGCTTGATGATTATTCCCTTTTCTCACTCCTAGTGGAAAAACTCACTCTTTAATCTATGAGGGAATGCAGAAGCTCACTCGATGTCGTTAGAGATGCTAGTAAGAGCTCTGCGGAAATACCATCATGCCCTAACCACCTTTTTGTTCTTAGATGCAGTGCTTTGGTGTCTGCCATTAGGTATTGGGTGCGCATCGGCAGCGATCAAACGATTCTTCATCTAATGTTTTGATCTAATAAAGTTTATCTCATTGCACACTGAGGAAATTTCTCTCATATTTATGCCACGTAGACTCTTACTTGTTTCTTTCGTGTTCCCTCTCCTTCTGTATTCGAAATCGGTGATCCAGACATCCTAGAAGTAATGATGCCTTTCTTTCAGATCTTGCCGTTAAACTTACCAAAAAATATCTTAATGACGTACTTCTCGAGATAGTCGTAGAATTCTTCCACTGCTGTGTCATTTTTTCATTTGGGCAGATCCTTTATTTACAAGAAATTAGATAAAGCAGACTATGCTTTAAATACGTCAAAGAAGCCGATTTAAGCTCTTCATTAAGTGGTTCAACCTAACCTGAAATAGTTACTCTAAATGTAATTTCATTCGGTATCGTTTCTTTTTTTTGGAAGTGCCTGGGTTAATCACTAGCGACAACCTAACCAACTCCACTTTCGACCTCGCGGCAATGGCAGGCCCTTATGCAGACTATCTCTCTCTCTCTCTTTCTCTCTTCACCACCTTAATCCCATTGCATTGAATAAATAAAAAAAAAACAACAACAATCTGTTTCTAAGTACCTACCTCGCCAGGTATGTTGATCTAAAAGCTAACCAACTGACCATTAAATGAGCAAATAAATTTCCCATCTGATTGTGCTGAATCTCCACCAACACCCCAATTTCTATCTCTTTTCCTATACTGCGCTATGCGCACTCTTCATCTAGATTCACTTTTTCAATTAGTCCCCTTTCTGTGTGCAAAGAGGGGATGGAGGGTTTAATTTCAAAAACCGCTCAGATGATTCTTTTATTTGCATTGCATTTCTCCATTTCTTTGGATAAAATTCCATATCCGCTACTTTTCCTCCTCTGTCACAGCTTAAAGAGCTTCCGCAAACAAGACCTGAGAGTAGAATCTAAGCAAATACAACCAACTCCTCACCCACACATATACATATTTTATAACAATGACGACGGCAACGACAACGATAAGGAGGACGATGGTGGTTATAGAATAAAGAATGTGGCAAAGCCGCGGCGCATCGGTAGCATCGGCATGAGTTCCATTAGCCTTAGGAAAAAGAAAAATTAAAAAATCAGCCCACCTCAAGCCCCCATCGTGTCATGAAGATTGTTTCAATGAGCGCACTTAAAAGTGCTATTAAAAGATTTCCCACCACAATGTAGGGTTACCCTTAAGTTACTCTCACTAGACATTAGTTGTGTGTGCCACAGAATGATGGGGGGAAAGATGTTGCACTTATATCCCCTACCCCTGACTACTACTCGGGCTTGCCACCAATGAAGCACTTCAACATCGTTGACATTTAGTATGCCTACTCCGAGGGGATATTAAAATTCTCTCATTTCTGAAAGGCTCTCAATTCCTATGATTTTGTGGAAATTTCTCCCAGCGGGCCCCATTCTGGTGTTGTTGCTTTATCAGTTAGACAAATAATCATACCTAGGTCAGGATAATTGAAGAAATAAAAAAAAAATAAAAAGAAATTAATTCAAAGTGATTGATATGTATTCCTCGAAGCTCCTTGATGTTAAAGAAAAAAATCACTTTGGCCCTTTTAGTCCTATGGGAGAGCAAGCAATGAATTGAGAGATGGGTTGAGTTGAGTTGAGTTGAGTTGATGGGCTTGGCCATAGCCAACAAGACGACGTTAATGGACCGAATTTTACAGAGGAGAGAGTGATGCGAGTATTTGATGGCGCACCGCATAATTTGCATTGAAAACGATGGGACATGGGGCCTGGGGGCATACAGCGGGCTTGAGGTTTAGGGATTTTTATGTAAATCGGAATTTGAAATGATTTAAGGCAGTGGAGTGTGTTAAAAGGAAAGAATGCTATGAATGATGGAATGGAATTGAATCTTCTGCATCGATGATTGGAAATATTGATTTTTTATGTTTTCATTTTTTTTTTCTTGTGTCAGGTTGCCGTCATTACCACCCCGGGCTCAAGTTGACTTTAATTTATTCACTTCTCTATGATTGATAGGATGGAATACATTTTTCTCTCGACTGTCTGAATATCAATTTTGAATATATAGAGGCATAGAGTCAGCTTAAAGGATGAGTACTATTTTGGGGATCCTTTTAGAAAAGTACTTTTAATTTATTGCATCTGCAGTGTAAAACGGATTTTCATCTTTTTTTTTTTGGTTTTTCGATAATTTTTTTTTTTTTGCTTTTATCATAAATCTATATGTGTTCGTCAATTTGAGAGATGGATATGTTTTGTGAGATGCTTTTAATGTAAAGTGATATTCAATTTTGATGACAATGTGGATATTGGCATTGAGGTGTGAGTTTTACATTTTGTGAGTGCCAAGTTGTGAATTGAGTTTATTATTACTTTTTAAGGAAAATATAAAATGGAGGGACAAAATTGGAAAAGGAATAAATTCTGATAAAGTTCTTTAAGCGTGGTGGTTAGGATGCTGTCCGAGACTATTTCATTTTATTTCTCAGGGGTACTACCTCTTTCTAGGAATTGACAAACATCCAAGGCTTCTGTTGCCATGGAAATTGTATCTCATCTAAGTCGTTCAAACCGCAACTTATGAATATATCGATTAAATCTTAGTGGGAGGATTTTTGGAGGAAGCCAAGGATGGGAAATCAAAGAAGTGCTTCCACAAAGTCACTTCGTCTTGGATACGGTTGGTAATGAAAACATTATCCAGAAGAAAATCTAGGCTACTAATGCTAAGCTGATACGAGAGGTCATCTTTGGAAATACAGTCAGCAAGTAAAGCCTGCAATAGATTTTGCTGTTTCAATCAACTTTTAAGCAGATTGGCCATGTATGGGATTAACGAAACACACTCCTCCAATAACATAGGTGTTCAAACTTTTCGAGAAACTAACATTGACTTGGACCACTACCTCAGTGTAGCTAATGTACAAAAGGTGATGATGAAGTTTGACGTCAGAAGATCAAAGCAAGGGATCTCCAAGTACTTTTTCGGCAGCATTTCGAGTAACCTCTTTTAAGGTGCCAACAGCAACAATCAAAGTGAATCAGTGGCAACATTATACAAAAGCTATCAGTGATTCCAACTGTGACTTGCAAGCACATGCAGCTCACCAGGAAGAATACCAAGTGGTACTGCAGAGAAGGTCCAGATATGGCCATAAACCTACAAAGTGGAAGAAAACAGGGGAACATTTAATTCTCAGTAATAAAAAAGAGGTGACATGAGAAAGTCGCAATCAAGAAAAATGAACAAAATGCAGAATGTAAAACAGAGGGCAAAATTTACTAAATTCTAAGAGACCATGAATTTTCTGAGAAATACAATGTAATAGATTTTGATGATTTCGAAAAATATTTCTCCTCACTTATAGATAGAACTTTAAATTCTGAGTGCTCCCACTAGAAGTCAGATTATTACCCAACTGATTATCAGATTATTAAAAAAAAAGGTACAATTTGCTTATGAAATAATAAAATAAAAGAGAAGAGGCATTCTAGATAGGTTAGTAGCGTTTATACAAGCTTCTTACAAAGAATGCAAGTGTCACGTTGTCAGGTGAATTTGTAGAGTCCATTCTGGAGAAATTCAATGGACTCTGACATTCCAACTAAACCATCTGGACTACGCGGAAGACACTTATGCAGGATCATGGATCATTATTAAATGGCAAAAAGGCTGAAGAGAGAAGCAGAAATTATAAGGTTGAAAAATTAGGAGGCAAAAATTAAAAAAAAAAAAATAAAATCACATGCCCATTAAAGGTCACATGCCCACGGACGTAATAAGGCCTTAGGAGGAGGCCCTACTAAAGTCAGTAAGCATTTCGATAAGCCGTACAGATGCTGGTTGATGAATTATAATGAATCCTCCAACTAAACTAAACATTTAGTTTGTTAGACTAAATCAAAGTTGCAATGTAAGTTGGGAAAGGAATGTTAATTGTGGAAGTTGACCCACAGATCATGTATTATGTTTTTTCATAGCAAAGAAATATAATTTTAATTGATAGCTTAAAGACAAAGGCTTTCAATTATTATCCATCTCTGTGGAAAAGCATATTTCATGATCCGGTGTCAACTTCGCCTATATAATCAACTAAAACAGCAACAAATGTAGTATCTATAAGTTTGATAATAATTTATTCAAAACATAAAATCAGGCCATAAAATTAAATTACGACACACCACCTGATAACAAGAAGTGTTTCCCACTGAATAAAGCAGCATGTTAATGGATTAACCACCGAATCCGAATTCCGGTTAGATTTTGGCTTGGGTGAAGCTGGATAATACCACACAGTCTCCTCTATCGGCCGTAAATGTTATTTTGGTCGTGTTTTGGTTGATTATGTGAATGATGATGACATTATAGCTTAAAGTCATGCAGGCGATGCACTTGCATTTAGGCAGGAACATTAAGGCCAAACCACTTTTCAGAGACAAAAGCAAAAAAAAAAAAACACAAACAATAAATATTCAGAAGGCGTCAACAAAATTATCCATTTAATATTTAAAACGATTAAAATGTTTACCAACTACTATATGAGTGCAGTTTAACACTATCAACCACTTAATTAGAAACTAAACAAAAAATTATATAGTTTTGTGTGGTTTTAGATTGGAGGATTTTTTTGGGAAAGATAATGGATTGCATAAATTGCATTAGTTTTGCGGCCGAAATATATAAGCAAATTTGTGTTGCTAAATTATCGTCCAATGACGAGGGAGTAGATGTACACTTAAGCAGGATGGAACTATAGCAGTGTATAAATTTGTTTTGTATTTAAGTTGTTTTATTTAAATTTATTGTTTTTTTTTTGTTGTTGTATTGCTTGTGGTTTGTTTTCAAATTAAGCTTTGGTTTTTGGATGAAAACTAATTTGAATTAATTACTATTTGTGGGTTGTAGTTGCCATCAGTCTCATTAAACTTAATTTAAACTGATTTATCTGACTTTTGCAAGTTTATTTCTTTTGTTTTTGGTTTTGTAGGTACTAGGTACTTCTGATGGGATTTTACAATAAATAAAGTCAATTTAATAATAATTTTTATATGAGGATATATTTTCACTTGCGGTAAGGATAAGGTTCTATTGGATAAGTTTATGATTTGTAAACAAATCATAATCAAGAATAACAATCAAACATGCTATTTATATGCAAAAGAATGTACCAAAGTGTCTCCAATTCTTATTTCTGTAGATTATGCTCTTAAAGTGACCCTCAATATTTTTGACAAATTAGATGTCTCCCTACTGAGGAAAAACCCACCTTCAAATTTAATTCTGTCATGTTTAATTGAAAGTTGTGATAACATACCTCAAACATATTTTTAATTTTACATTGAAACATATTCGATTACAAAAACGCAATTCAACTTTGGAGATGAGTGAATGTAGTCTGCAACTTTTGTTGAGATAATTTTTCTATATTATTTCAAAAATATTTTAAAAACTGCTAAGAACTATTTTTTTTGTTTTTTATTTTTATCTTTTTCAAAAAAGAAATTTATTAGATTTTGTTAAAACTTGGTTTTAACGTACATTATCCGGGCTTAAAAACCCAAATTCGATATCTCAAAAACTATGCCTGGTAGCTTTAGATTAATTTATGAGAAGTCCTTGATATCTAGATCCCAATTTTCTTTTTCTTCTGTTAATTTATCTAAAATACAACAAGAAACTTTTTCTTTCCATTTTCAGAATACTCGTTTGCCTTCGATGACTTTTGTGGACAGCACACAAAAAATACTCCAAACATGGCGGGCGAAAATCAATCAACTAGTGGTGGTGGTGACCCATTAAGGGCAATTGATGAGGGTCCTCCTCACAAATAACACAAAATTCCACCACCACCACCCAAAAATTATGTAAAACTTTTCACCAACAAAACACACACAACAACAAAAAAAAACTTAACTACTATAACAATTATTAAATTAAATTATAAAAATTTAAGAAATCAAAAAAATTAAGGACTTAACTCCATATTTTCAAATCTCTTCTAAAAAGTATAAACAACAAGAAAAAAAAACTTAATTAAAGACTTAAAATTTCTAACAAAACAAAAAAAAAATCTCAAAATCAAAAATCTACTTAATCTTAATCAAAAAGAAAGAAAAAAAAATCGACGAAAATCTAAAATTTTCCACAGCAAAAGAGCATCTTCCAGGAACACTTAAATTTAAAACTCCTATAAGCAACAAAAAAAAACAAAACAAAAAAAAAAAAGATTTAAAATAAAATTCTAAAAATTCATTCAAAAGTGAAATGCATGCAAATGCGGGTGCGGATCGCGGTGGATCATGGCGTTTACCACCCGATGAAACACTCCAAGTTCAAGATCCAAAGCAAAAAAACGAAGACTTAGATTACGACGAAGGTCATAATTGGCGTAGCATTATCTTTTCATTATTAGTAATAAGTTTTGTAATAGCCGGTATCATAACAGCGATCTACCTCTTGGGGTGAGTTTTAAATACATTAAAGACTGAAAAAATTAAATTCAAATTACTTTTGTTTTATATTAAAATAACAGGTACGTCGATGAACTCCTTTATTGGTCAGGCCGTCGTATGATACTCGATGAGTACCTGCAAGGCGATCTAACGCCGAATCGGCTGCAACCAGCTTGGGTGACAACACGAAAGTATGTCTTCCAATCGGATGACGGAGGACTAGCCGTACTGGACACTGCCACGAACACTGTTCAAACCCTCGTTACAAATCACACCCTCAGACAGTTAAACGTCCGGGGCTACCATTGTTCATATGATCTGCGATACGTTCTATTTAGGCATAATGTAAAGAAGGTAAGTACATTTTTTTTTACAAGAAGGTACTAATAGATAGCTCTTCCAAAAATTTGGGTAGGTTCACATTTTAGATGTAAACTTGTTCTACAATTGCTTACGGCAAAAATATTATACGGTAATCCGAAAATCCAGTATATGGAATCCAAAAACTGTAAATCTATTTAGTAGCTAGTTAATTTGACACTTGTATGTTAATATCCGCCTCTGTTCTCTGACTTTCAAGGGACAAATTCAAAAAATGTCGGGTTATTGAAAAATTGGCAATTTGATTCAAAGTTGGTGTCTGTGAGATAATATGTATCACAATTTTTGTTACTAACATGGTGCTTTCTAGATTTTGTAACAAATAGGTTCCCACAAAATCTTTCGATAGTATTTTTAATTCCGGACACTTTTAGGTGCCATTTCAGAATGCTTAGATTACTAGTAGACTTATGAATAGTTGACTTCTACATACTTGCCCCTAGCATCGTTCATATGTAAAGACGTCCTTTTTTGGTCGATATCTTTGATAGAACTTTTTCGTAACACTAAGATTTATAACGATCGATATAAAATAGGGCCTACGTATGACCCTGAACTTTGCAGACAATTAACTGATAACCCGTGGACTTCTGCCACCGCCGCGCCGTAAAACTGAAAACCAATTGGACCGTGTAGTCCATGGAAGCATCAGCTTTCAAATAAAAAGAATCATCAAAATCGGGTCACCCAGTCGAAAGTTCTGAAGTTACAAACATAAAAATAAATACAGTCGTAATGAGAACCTCCTCCTTCATTTGAAATCATTTAAAAACGAGTACAAAATAATTTGAAAAGGTTTGCCGTACTTTTTTGAAGATCGGTTAAGTTTTTGGTTGATGACAGGAGTCCACGATGTCAGACGACACTTTTTAGAGCACTTCCGACTCTTTTGGCCATAACTTCGTTATAACGGTAAATTAAATAAAACTAAAGAATGGCGTACCGAGTATTTACTGAGACAAAGCGGTTGCCGTACATTTTTTTGGTTGGTGCAGTTTGACAGCAGTTGCAGAAGTCCAAAAAGTAGCAGTTAAATTATCTACGAAATTCAGAGTCCTACCTATCTAGGCTTCATGTGTGTAAAATAATGTTACGCGTAGAATTCCATACAACGAAAACGAGTCAATTTCCCTTGCCTTTTTAATTATAATATTTCAATTATGCCATTTAAAGCATTTAACAGTGACCCACAGAAAAAAAAATTAACAAAAATATTATGTCTAATATTCGCCCATCGGTCGCCATTTGTGACAGGGGTAAAGATTAATGGCTTCCGTTTCTGATTCTCACAGGCCGCGTCGACATCACATCGTCGTCGTGGTATTCAACACCCTTCCTGATGGTCAATGGGTTTTGTTTTATTTTGTTTTTTCTTCTTCTTTTTTTTTTTCGTTGGACAAACCATAACGAAAAGAGAGTGGCATGTGAAAGTAAAATAACACAAACACGAATTAAATAATTTGGGTTGATTTAAGGGGGTAGGTATATTGCTGTATGGCTCTTACGGTTTGCTATACTATAACGAAGAATAAAACCAATTTGTTGAGAAATATTATGTTGATAGCAAAAAGTATTTCGCTAATAGCACTCTCTTCTGGGTAACATTTTGAATTTATTACACAAACTTATTACGGAAACGTCCATAATGAAGTGCTAAATTTATTTATCAAAAAAATGTCTATATTTCGTTTTTTTCACAAAGAAATACGAGTCTTTAGTAGAAATAAACTTGTCAATAATAATAAAATCAACCAATGTCAGCTAAATGGGTTTCGAAAATATCATTCTTCCAAGTCTTGTTTCATTGTTCTTAAGTGCAAGAAAAAATACATCGGTAACGTATATTTATTTATAAAAACAGTTTAGTTAAATAAAGAATGGGTCCTAACAAAGACGACAGAGAATTGTTAGAAATAGAAATAGACATGATATTTTCAAAGAACAAAATTTTGTTAGCTTTGCTATCATCGTTGTTTCATTTTTTTACCAAAACAACTGCTCATAAAATTGAGGGTAGAGAGAGATTGGGGAGGCAAAGTATGAATAAATCTCAAACTTACCAACAATAATGCTCTCAGTTTCGTTTTGTCTTCATTTTATGAACCAAAATCATGGAGGTGGGAAATTTCACTGTCCAAAACATTAAAAAATTAACTTTGTTTAATCATTAAGTTTTTATGCTCATGTTTTGAGTTCTGTTATAATTTATTAGTTTATAAACGCGCAGTCATACTTGCATTAGATTCTGACTTAAAATACTAAAAATATGCAGATTTGTTTCGAGAATAGTGTATAACTCAATTATAGCCCAAAAGCTTTCCCGGAAATGACATTCCCGAAAATGACGTTTTGATCATTATTATCGTTTATTTTTTCTAACAAAAACAAAAGAAATATGTTTGATTTTGCATCATAACATCGTCCAAAATTATAATTTAACTCTTTTTTCATACCAAATCAGGCGTTCCTGAAATGACGCTTAAGTGATGAACACTTCTTTTATATCACATTTAATTTCAAATACCACTTTAATTTATTTTATTCATGTAGAAAGCAACTATTTAGTTTTTAAGTTATTGAAGCGTTCCCGTAATGATTTTTCGGCTATGTTAGATGGAATAAAACAAAAACTAACTGCTTCAAACAAAGATAATACATTCGGAGATTCATCTCAATTATAGTATCCGGTATGTCAGAAGTAAATTTTAATTTTATGTACTTTCGATTTAAAAAAAAAACTTGGAAATCAAATTGTCCACCTCCATGATTTTGGCCCTTATACTGATGCCAATCCAACGAATACTACTTTATTGAACGATCCGAAAATTAATTCCTAACTAAATTGTTAAGAGAGCTCCTTGTCAAACTCGATCGAAAGCTTTAAATTAATAATTTTAATTTTAGATAAGCCATCATGTCCCCGGTTGATCTTCTTCTAAGAAAACCGTATGACTATCTTAAGAAAGTTAAAGTTCCTTAAGGTGATTTTTATTTCATGATCAGAATTTCCATAACTTCGAAAACAGAGAACTTTGGAGTAGGTCTATAATGTGAGAGGGAGGAAGAATCAATCTTATAATTTTGTAAATCAACAAAAATAAAAGAATTTTATAGAAAAAACCATTAACTATCAAATATAGTGCATAGGATATTTGAAACTTCAAAAAAGCTTAGGTACAGGTTATTTTTGAAAACTCTTTTGTTTGTTTTAATAAAACTATAAGATTTTGTGCGTGTACTGTTCTTCCACTCACCGATTTAAACAAAATAAGCTCAAGTATACGTGCCAGCCGTGCCTTTAAGTTTTTTTAATAGGGACAAGAACATCTGAGTTGGTTTTCATTCAATACTCAAAATAAACGCACTGTTTTTAACCACTCAAACTCTTACATTAAAAAGTATATTTTTTCAAATGCTTTGAATAAACTGCAATGATCTTTTAAATAAGAAAGTAGCCTTTTTACAAAATTAATTTGACACCACTTTTACCCTACTTAAAATTTCATTTCATTCCATGCAATTTCATAAATCATAACTTTTCAATTAGTTAATCATTTATAGTTCAAGTTGTGTGTGACCTTAAACTGTACACCACTTACAAAGTTCTTAGCACTCAAGCAAAAAGCTGAGTGGGTGTTATTTATGCACTTTAGTGCATGTTCCTATCAAAAAATTCAAAAAAAAAAACGAGGAAAATATCACATTCACATTAAACAATCTGACAATTTGACACGACCACCACCAACTGTCGCATCGTGATTTCAATTTATATCTTCTTATCTTCTCGTTTTTTTTATCATCCAACAAGTTATTTAATTTTCCATCAATCCTCTCTCTGCATCCCCTTTTCCGTCTTCTCCATACAAAAAAAAAAAGAAAAACTTTTAAAAAAATGATAATAAAAATCCTTGAAAATATTATGACCATCGCATTTTCATCATGAGCGAGGATGAAATTTCCAGCACTACTCTCTACATGATATTTCCACGAAAAGCCTTCCTCGTCCTTTTCATTTTCATCGACTGAATTATGTCGCCTCCATCGTAACGTCAGTTTCAGTCGTCATCATTATCGTCATTGCGCTGTCATTGCCACCAAAAAATTATTGTGTTCAAAATATTTCACTTGATGTCCTCGACGACACAGCGAAAATACAATTTAAATAGTCGCTATCGCTACTATGTTGGCTGCTGCTCGGGTACCACCCGAACAAAATGTAAAGTGGACCGGGACAATTTTAATATCCTTTCACGCCCATCAACTCAAACTCTCATTCTCTCGTTTTGGTTTGGTCTTCCTCCTCTTCGGTTTCGGCTTCAGATTTGGTCCTTCTTCGCCGGGGAAGTCTGAAAAATTTTAAATGAAAATTCCTGATTCTTCTTCATGATGATGGCGAAATTCAAAATGCTAACTTAATGATTTTTTATCATCTTCTACTATCTTCTCTGCTTTTCATTTTGTTTATGGGGTCTCCTCTTGGCACTCTACTGAGTTGCATGATGTTTGAGCGAAGTGCAACAAAGCATGTTGATTTGTATTCATGGTGCACTTTAATTATAAAATTGTGATAAGGTAGATTCGCTTGAAGGGGAAGCATTTCTTTTGTTAAAAAGGTAAGTCGCAGTAATTGAAAAGTTCAAGATTTTTGGATTCATTTTAATTTAGTTCTGCCAAATGTCCTACAAAATTAAAAAATATTCCGACACCTGCCATTCTTGCTGATGGAATCTTGGAAGGACAATGAAGCTGTGGTCTAATCGTAAATCGGCATAACAGCATAACTATTCCGTCTTCTTTCCGAATAAAAAGAAAATTAAACTTTGTAAACTTCCTTCTCTCTGAAATAAGTACCGTGTTGTGATCTTAGATAATAACTTTAACTGGGATAACGGAAAAAGCTAACAACTTTATGATTGCTTCTGCAAGAGGTTATTTGGGAAAACCTAGACCAAGTCCAAGTAATGATATGTAGTTTGACCAGAGCTATTACACTGGAAATTGATCTTTCGGCGAATGCATTGGGCAATGTTACCAACCTTAAATCATGACCAAAAACTTGCATGCATAGGCCATGCACAGGTTGTACAGAAATGCACCCCGTTAGAGCTTTTATAAACCATTGATGAACGCTTTTCTTAGCAGAGACAATAAGTCATTTATACTGCGATGATAGCCTTGTAAGACGTTGCGGTGATGAATATTGGGGTTGGTGCAGGATTCTTTTTCTACAGACTAGCCAGCTCATGTATACTTCTTAACTATGGTCGGTGGTCCTGACATTGACGAAAGTTGCTCAGCAGAAAAAAAGGAGGCCACATAAAATAGAAGAAAAACTTTAAGATTTCTCTATGGTTTTTATCCGAGAAGATTATCTTCGGGGATCGAACCTGAGAGTATAGAGATTACCCGGCAAGCACCTTGCCACTGGACTAGCCTACTATTAAAATGACAGAGACAATTTTGGTTTATGTGCCTGGCTGCCAATATTGTATATCCTTCCCAAACGCTTTCGCACATTAGCCGATTCTTATTAAAAAAGTAATTCGGCTACGACGACGCGACGTCCTCAAAATTGGTCCACCAGTGCCCAAACGAACTCATCAGCTAGGGGATCTCTCGGATCTAGATTCCAGGTCATAGTGGTTTTGAAGTAAATAAACGAGCGGACGAATTTGCTAGTCCTTCATAACTCACTTGGAGAAAGATTTAATATTCCATCTAGAAGTTGCCACCGCATCATGCGGTGAAGGTAGGCATTCCTCATTAAGTCATAACACCTTTTGTCGTAGCTGTGTGCACCATCATGACAAGGAATCGGTGTTTCACCTTCTCTGTAGGTGCTCCGAACTTACCAGAACAAGAATGCAACTACTTGGAAAAGCCATCACCAGTCAACGAGCTCCTTGTTTGGACAGTGTTGATGTTCATGGGGTCTTTAAACATTCCAATGCGTTGAGTGGCCTTTTATCTGTTCAGTAGCATAGCATAAGTCTCAATCCACAATTCTGTAAAAAGGTTGATAAAACACAATTTATAATACTAAGTGTACGATACTATTATATTTCTGGATTCGGAATTCTGGTACTCTGAATCCAACCAAAATGAAATTCTGTTATTCTGGTTTCTAAATTCTAGTTTCTGGAAAAATTTTTAGTTGCAAAACTTTGATCTTATAACCATGCTACTTTTCTTATCCGGCGTGGTTGTATAGGTTGATTTTTTTCACGCTGGCTATCATAGAATTTCATTCGGCAATCTTAAGCACCTTTCGGGAGTAGTTGGTTTCGAAGACATCATACGGTTTTCACCGGTATTCAAACAGCTTTCGCTGGCAAACAAAAATTACAAGGCCTAACTTTTTTTTTTCAAAATGCTCAAATAGCTCCACCTAAAAAATAATTAAAGACCCACTTTCAAACCATTATAATAGCGTGGCGTGACCCATACTAATCATTATCTCAAAATTCATATCAAAGCCCAATTTAAATCAAATCACAAAACTAAATTATAAAATTTCAAAAAAAAAAAAAAAAATACCCTCGTTCAAACTTCAATTTTAATGTAGTTACCTTAAACTAAAACAACTGTTTAAAAATTTTATCAGTTCGTTCAGGAACAATTAATCTCACTTCTTGCAAAATACCCGCAGGAAAATTTCAATTTGACTGATTGTCAGAACCTTAGTAAACAGTCATTTATTTAATGTTTATTTATTCTCTCTTTCTTCTCAAAAAAACATACAACAACACCTCAGTCGTTTACAAAAGTTCACAAGAAGTTCCATCAATTATCCCATTACTTTCAAGTATCCAATTAGTTATGAAATCACATGAAATTTCCCCCATTTCACCCCAAAACTCCAATTCCATCTCTTGACTACCACCCACCTACATATAGCTAGTGTATAAAGAAAAACATTTAATAATAAAACAAAAGTCTGCGCCATAACGCCCCCAAAACGCTTATCAAAAGATGGAAAAGTAACGAGTAGTAAACACACGCGTAACAACAACTTTTCATATAAAAGTTTTTTTTGAAGCACACCCCATTTCCATTCCCATTCCCATATTTTAATGTTTTACCTTTTATTGTTTTAGCCCAGGTGCATTCTTATACAAAAAAAAAAAAAAACACAATGTTGCAACAAGAGAAAAAAAGGACTTTACCCACGCCACCACCATAAACCATTAAAAAGGATAAAATTTGTTACTATTAGAAGGAGTTGGAAACCATGTACATAGTTTCTTTTTTTTTTTTTTTTTGTGTTTCGACGCCCATAAGTCTGCTTCCTCTATCAAAAGTTTCAAAGCGATACCGCACAATACATTTATTCTTGTGTTGTGTGTGTGAATATTATTCGAAACGGAAGAAAAAGAACTTTTACACAATTTACGACAGGAACGAATTAATAGTTCTTGGGCCTTATTCTTAATAATTTAGTACTTAAAAGATTTATCGTTTTAAAATGCAATCTTAAAGTTGGTTTACTGATGAAAATGGACTGGTTTAGACAGAAACTTATGATCAAAGAAACGTATCAACAAAGTTTAGTTTTAATATGCAATATCTCAGTATTATCTGAAGACTGAAGGTACAAAATTGAAAGTTCTTTAAATCAAAATGACTTTTTTCAACTTTTTATTCTTTGGGGATGATGGTTTTCAGTTATCTGATCCCAACTCAATATATTTCGGTAAAATATGTAATTTTTAACTTCGTAACCGGAGTGTGATACAGAATTTTTTTGTTGTTATGTTTTTGTCCTATTTCAACAAGTTTTTAAATCTTCCCATTAACAAAACTATAGATTTGTACCGAAGACCTTTGATGACAAATATCATGCTGAGTTTTGGGACCTACTAACCCTGCTAGCTATCAGTATGATATTTCGAAAATTTTCGAAAGTTCTGAAACTATCAACAATTGATTAAAAATATTTACTTACTAAATGGGTATCGTTCACCATTTCTAGCGTCCCACTTCTAATTGTCCAGACCGAGTGTTGGCTCGCTTGTTCTTTGAAGGGTTGGTCCGGTTTTTCTTGACTTCTTTGCCTTCGAACTTAGAATTCAAAGGTCTTCCTGACTATAACTTTACCGTACATCCCTTTGAAATAGCTTGACAGTAAAAAATGTATAATTGTCATTCTTATGTTTTGAGGCAGCAAAGAAATGCATTCAATGGCAATTATAGTTTGTTGTTGGTCACCACACCACATTGGAATAAATCCACAACTGGTGTATAGTATGAAGTTTTATCTTCTTACTTGCGATACAGGCAGTATGGGGCAAGATTAGGATTCGTAAAAAAAAAAAATTAACTCGAGATGACAGTCAAATATGAAATAACGATGCGAAAAATGTGATGGGTCCGGCATTTCTGTCTGTCTGTTTTTTTTCTGGATCTGCAACCTTGGCAGCTGAAGCAATTTTTTCAAACTTTTTTGTTAAGGTTTTTGTGTGATTCCCAAAGAAAGAAATGGAAATTTTTTTATAAGGAATTTGTAATTTTTTTTAGAAAACCGCTCTCACGACATTGATTAGAGGCTTTGACGTTTAGAGCAACTTTGACCCTAAGAGCATGTACGTACGAATCAGTCGTACATTTTATTTTATTTGGGCTTTAAACAATTTAAGAAGTTGTTTATGTCATTTTTGTAATGAATTCTATTTTTTGTTTTTTTATTTCTCACATTTTTTTTTTATTTTTAAGAACTTTATGTAAGAAGCTTCAAACGTCCACAGCAGCGTTGAACACAAAAGCAAGTGGGTACGACCCAGTCATGCATATTATTTCTTGTGTTCTTATAAAATCGGTTATTTCTTCAACATACGAGTAACTTCCCGATTATAATTATATAACAACTTTTTAGTTATTTTTTTTTATAGTTTTTAAATCTCTGTATTTTTTGGAGACTATTTCTGCTAGACGAAGAAGTTTTTCGCTGTTTCTGAATGATATAAATGAGATTTTCACTATCACCAAACGAAGCACACAAGAAAAAAAAAAAGAATGAAACTGGCATGAACCAAACTCAAAAGTTGGTAGTTGAAAGGGGGGCTGTTACAGCAACAAAAAAAAAAGTTCTTAAAGTTACGATACAAATAATTCCATCAGCTGGCATCGCTCCAAATGACGTATTGGTAAAAGTTACTTGCTCACTAGAGAGCTAAAACACTCGAACAAAAAAACATTCAAACGTCATTCAATTTTTCTGTTTTTTTTTTTTTTTGCCTGATGTGATGCTCTAAGATTTTCTTTTCATTCCCAATTCACATTACTCACAAACAACAACAAAAATATTCTAAGAGGTTATGTTAGGTTTGTAATAGATGGAGAAATGGAGGCGATAAAATACCAAAAGTTATGAAATTATTCTTCACAATCCAAAAGATACTAAACTCCGAATGTGAACGAAAAAAAAAAACTTTTAACTTCTCTTAAAAGCTAAGAAAAAATTTATAGATTTGAAAGTTTCTTTTTATGATAGATGCATATATGTTTTAGTTTTGGCATATTATAGACTTTTTTAAAATGAAATTGAATTTGAATTATATGGGAATAAAGTTTTTAATATCATGTCACATTGGGATGATATAAATTTAAAAAAAAGCAAGACTTACTGAAAACCTAAAATATATCAAAAAGCACGTTCGAGAATAAAAACCTTTTTTCGGATGGAGTTACATTGCAAGAGAATTGAACATTAACATAATTTTGGATCTTTATAAGTAGAGTTTAGTCTGTTTTCTCTTCTAATATTTTAATTTTAAATAAGAATTTTGAAACGAAAAGATTTTAATATACATTTTCTTTTTCAAACCTTTTCGTTAAAAAATAAACTTTTTCCAAAAAATGTAATTTTTATCGATCTTGTTGTTTTCCTTAAACAAACCTGAAAATGTTTTGGTATACAAATTTGGTAAATAAAATTTTAACAAAACCTTTAAGCAAAACAAATTTTTGCTCACAAAAATCTAAGCGTTAAGTTAAAAAAAAAATTAGATAAGAGTGGACATTTTTAACCCATAACTGTTGAAGTAGTTTTAAAAATACCAACATTAAAAAAAAAAAAAAATCATCCAAATCGGAGTTTCTGTCGGTACCGATATAATTTGCTTTTGTTACTACACTTTATTGTGTTTTTGGAAAAAACTCAAGATCTTTGAAATAAAATTATTCTGAAAAAAATTAATCTTTTTAAAAGAGAAAAAAAAAAATCCAGCGGGATAAAATTATATCCCAGTGATAACTTTGAGAGCAAAGTACGTGCGTCGTTATTCTGCACGTACATTTTTCATTCGAATCATATTTACTTTTCATCCTGATCCCACTCTGTGATGTATATTTTTGAGAGTCCTCATGTTACATTGAATTTCGAGTATTTTCTTATATGCAACAATGAATTCAAATCCACATTTTGTAGTTTTCATTTTGTTGTGCATATTGTTTCCGAATATATCCAAGGGATTTAGTTGGATTTCTTTCTTGTTAACACATCCGAAAACAAAAAAATCTTGCTGCTGTCAACACTCTAGTAGTTGTTGAATTTTCTTGAAAAAAAAAATTGAAATGTTGAATCAACATCAACGATGTGACAAGGCAAGAAATTGCTTCTTTAAGCAAATTGAGTATACTTTAAAGAAAATTATATATTAATATTACTAAAAGCAATAATTGCCTATAAAAAAATAAAAACCAAAAATATGTAAAGAAGAAAGACGAAGAAGTTTTTGCCAAGAATATTCATTTCATTCTCAAGTGCGGCTTTGTATAAAATTTATTAGAAACGATAGAGGAGGCAAAGTGAAAGCAGACAAGAAGAGAAAGCACATTATTTCCACTTGAAATGTGATAATCCTGTGAGCACAGAAAAGCTTACATATAGATAGCCTAATCAAATTAAAATTTTTTCTCTTTTTTTTTTCGTTTAAATAATTATTTGAAAGATAATAACATTTTGGCAGTGTTCTCTCGTTCTGGAGACGAAAAAAAAAAATTGAAAAATGAAGGAGATACAAAAGAGCGAATAACGCTCAATTAATAATATACTTTAGGAGAGCTTAACTAATCACTTAACATTTTTTTTTTTTTTTTTGAGAATTGCAAGATTTTTAAAAGTCAGCATTAGTTTCAATTAAATTATGGAATTATGTCATTGAGAAGTTCTTAAAATATAAAAAAAAATGTATCATCTTGATGGAAGTTAAGTAAATTTATGTTATTTATGTTTGAAACAATCGATATTGTGAAGAATAGGTGCAGATACCACTCGAATTCATTCAGAAATGAAAGTTTTAATACTACACAGTCTGAATATTTATTTAACATTTAAATATGCTTACCTAACAATACTTCACAATACTTTAAATTTTTCAAAATATAATTACAAGTGCATAGGAACTTTTTGGACGGGACGTCTTTTCAAAGAATGATGAAGACTATCTGAAATATGCTGATTCAAGAAAATGCCTAATGGTTATTGCGATGGATTATCACGCCACATTTCCTCTGCCTCTCTCGAGTAATTAACAAAATCTCTAATCTTGTTTAAAAAATGCATCGCACCTAGCTGTTCGGAACCGGCAGAAAATTGATATTTATTTATGTTTTTGTACGTGTTAGTATGCTCCCAAATTGTATGTAAATCGGCGAAAAAGATGCGTTTTGGCTGGACTTCCATGATTAGATTTTACTTGGTAATGGAAACTTAAATGGAAACTTCAGGATGTCTAACTTGGAATGCTATGTTGGTTTCGAAATTGGGATACAGAACTACGAATCCACTTGGTAAATTCTCTATAGGAATACAGTGATTACAGAAAGTCGTTTGGTATTTTAGACCTTGTTCAAATATGAAGCAAGAAAATCAAAAATAACGTTTTTAACAAAATAAAGAATGGCTGACTAAACTGGTAGTGTCATGTACAAACAAAAATTTCCTAGGAGCACCAGTTCCAAATTTAAAAGAATACGACAATGTGACATTCAAATAAAATCGCAAATAAGAAATCGTTCTAAAAGCAAGTAACATCTTCATTTCGTTGGATTAAGACGCATGGAACAATCTAAAGTCAGACGACACAATGTTTGTCGACGTTTTTTGAGGTCAAAAGCTTGGCAAACCCCACAGGTAGAGCATTTAGGTGAAGTAGTGAAATAGGACATATTCTGTCCAAATCGAGATCATAACAACTTTCGGAAAAAAGTAGAGCAGAATGTTGAAGATTTACGATGAATTTGCAAAACCAAAGCTTAACTAGTTTGTGACGTTAGCCCTCTGCAGTAGAATTTGTTGTCTCTGAAATTTGTACTAAGTTGTTTTCTTCGGATTGCTCTTTTTCATTGAAAAAAATATTTAAAAAGAGGCTCCCACAAATGAAAATAAATGGCCGTACTAATTGTGACCAGCGCATTAAGGCATTATTATCCGTTGCGGATTTGGTGCGTAACCAAGAAGTGTTTCCTTTTTCCTTACCATAGTCTGAGGCGTTGTACTTTAGGCCTATCATACGTTTTCATGAGATGGTCAAATATAATGCTTAATTGGTAATATTTCTTCTATGCAAAGATCAACGATACATACATTCCGGAAGCTCATGATTTTTTGCTAGTTTTTTTGTTTACATTCCTCGCCGAAGCAGATATCACAGGAAACCATCACCTTAATTATGTAATCTTCATCGTATCGCACTTCCTGTTTCCTATTGAACACTGTTTTTGAGACTGCTAATGGTCTGTTTAAGATCAATCTGCTCTATCTAGTCTAGTATCTAGTGATTCCCTAGCTCTAAGTTTCACTGCAGTAGTCACCATAAGAACCTCTACACACAAGAATAAATGTAAAAACTTCAAATAAGTTTCCGTTTTGTCCTTTTGTTAAAGTTTTTTTTTTAGAAAAGAAAATGACAATTTACTGAAAACATATAATTAACTTAATTGGCGGTGTTTCAATTTGTCAATGTGATACTGTCGATTTTTTTTTTTTTTTGATATTCAACTGTAAAATGTCCACACAATAAGTCTTTTATGCACCTACACATCATGTATTGATACTCTTCCTTTATAATGTCATCAAGTCTTTGAGGGAATGTAGACAAAAAAAAAAAAGAATTTCAACTATCAACTCCGGAAGCAACTGAACAGTGTAGTACTTGGAGTACTTCTGACATACATGTGTAGTCTATACCTATTGAATACAAAAAGAATTCTTATTAAAAAAAAAAAAAATCAAAGTCCTTAAAAGTCCTTGCTTCTGAAAAATTGATATATATTTTTTTTTATCTCCCAATGATATTGGTTGTGGCAGTGTATAAGTTAGTGAGTCAATTCATTTGTCCTTCGATAGAGAATTTCTATAAATAGCGACACTGGTATTGACCATAGCACTCAAGTTGTAGATAGAAAGAGCAAGATAACCTTTTCATTTTATTTGTCTTTTTTGCTGAAAATAAATTTTTGAAGTTCCGATTTCATTTCATTCGGATTGTTAGCTTCTGTCGCCCTTTTTTATTTTTCTCTTTGAAGGTCAAATATTTTTTTGCTTTTGTAAATTATTATTATTGCGGTTAAAGTTCTATCGTTTCTATGAGAGGAAATTTCAATTGAACTAAGTTAATTTGGTAATTTTTTTCATTAGTCTCTTCTTATTTTTTCTTTCTTAAAAATAAGCAGAGATTCGAAACTTTAATTCTCTACATTTATTCTTAAAATGTAATAAAATTTTGCAATGGGTCCAACAGAAAAGTACACAAATACAAGAATTTAAAAGAATTTACATGGTATCAGAAGTGGGATAGACAAAAAAAATAAATATATTCTTATCCGACTTGGGGTTTAATTTTCCAGCTAAATTAATTACAATTTTCAATTTCCCAACTCCTCTCTTGTGCACTTCAATTAGTGTCTCAATAAAACTCAAGACAACATCGTATCAGAAGTGGGATATACAATCCCAAAAAAAAAATTAAATCTATTCTTATCCAACACAAAATTAAATTTTCTAATTAAATTAATTACAACTTTCAGCTAAATCCTTTGTTGTTCTTTTTTGTATTTTGCAGATTTTTCAACGGTCCTTTACCGCATTCTATACGATATACGATGTTGAAAATGACCATCACATGCCAGTGAAACTGAAGGACTCACCAAAAGTACAAAGAACTCGTCTGCAGTACGCCGCATGGTTGGGCAATACAACATCCCTAATTATTGTAGCTGACAACGATATATATTTAAGACAATCACCGGCAGAGGAAGAGGACATCCGTATAACGAGTACAGGATATCAGAATGTCATTTATAATGGTATTCCCGACTGGTTGTATCAGGGTAAGGATTCTTTTTTTTTTTTCCTGATTTATGAGACATGATTTGAAAGTTGTTTTGGACATTGACTTTGATTGGGGGCTTGACTTCAATTCAAAGCTTCGGCGGAAGTCCTGTCAATATTATTCATATTCATTATCAATTTAACAAACGCAACAGTTTTTTTAACATTTTTTTTTTTTTTTGTTTTAATCCAATTTCAGAGGAAATCTTTTCAAAGCCCGAAGCGATATGGTCATCGCCGGATGGCAGCCAATTCATGTATGCCTCGTTTAATGATACCAACGTTGGCATGATGACGTATCCGTGGCTGGCATCGGGAGCGATTATAGCCGCAGGTGCTGGCATGAGTTCGGGCAGTTCGTTTCCGGAAACAAAGAGTGTCCGATATCCAACGCCGGGCACCACAAATCCTGAAGTTCATCTGTGGATAGTCGACATAAGCAATTTGACGGATATACAGAGGAATTTAGTGAAACCGCCGCCATCACTGGACGGACAGTAGGTATTTTTTTTGTTTTGTGTGGGTGTGACTTATATTTAAAAAAAAAAAAAAAAAAAAAAACACACGAACACACACACACACAAACAAAAATAAGATTGCTTACTTTATTTTTTTGTTGTTGTTAATTTTTTTTGTGACGCTGTTAATCAAGTGACAGGTATGTTCCGTAATAGGACATTTTTGTACAGCGGTGTTATACAGCTTTTTGGTGGAATCCAATTATGAGCCTTGATGCAATGCCAATTGGATAACACACATTGAGTTATTCAAAATACTGACAGGTTGATTGACATCTCCAGGTGGTTGAGGTTAAAGGGAGCATCAGTTATATGACAGTTAACTGTTCAATAGGGGGTCTCTTTGGAAAAGTCATTTAATATGGACACGGACAGACAGAGAGGTTGAAATACTGATGATGATGATGATGTCGATGATGGTTCCCCTCTAATAGGTTTAACATTTTCAATTATTTGAGTACCAGAAACTTTGGTATTTGATGCGGTGCGGTGACAGGCGTGTGGCTTAGAGTTTGTGCATAGTTCTGAATTTGACAAGAGTGATGGTTTAGGATATTTATTGGTCCATTGGGTATTGTAGTAAAAGGAAATTGTATGTTTTATGTTTCTATGTGGTTAATCGAAAAGTTATTTTCGTGTAACTAGAGGATGATAGTTTGTTGTCTAGTTTTTGTTGTAGGTATTATAGAAATAGTTTCACTTTTAATCGGCCTATGTAAACCGAATAGATATCATTTAAACTTGTATAACGACAATACATTTTTAATTATTTGTAAAATATAATTGATATGCGACGAAGAGTATTAGTATTAGGGTTTCAGCACGTTTAGTATTTCGGTTGTTCAGTTGTGGTTTTGATGTAGGTTTTGCGGTAGTAAGCTGACTCTGCATCAGCTGAATTGTATTCGATTTTGGGATGTTATTGTATTTTTTGTAGGGTTTCCGTCACTGCTCAGCGGTCAGATTTCAGTCCCGTATAAATATTTAGCATTCAGAAGATATAAATGCTGAAATACGGATCAATAGAGCCCAACTTATGACAAATCCAGTCAGCTGATCGTAAATTCAGAATTATGACGGATAAAACTTTACATACACCCAACCTGGCACCAACCGCAAATCCTATAGTGATCCCAAGCAGGGGGGGTTCTAGAGGGGCAACATATGCCTCCCCCCAAACATATCCCAACTTTGCACTGTAGTCGAGTTGTCGTGAGTAAAGTATCACACCGTATACTTTCGATTGCTTTTACAACATTGAAGCATCCAATAGTATCACAATGACTGCTACAGACCTATAAGATGGTGTGTAAAAAAAACTTAGCAGCATATTGGCTGTTCTCTATCCAAAAAGATGAGTTGCAAGTGTGGTATAGGGATCATAGTGTTTTACTGCATCAGGGACCATTTGAACTTCAGACTGCTTAGTACTACTTCTTCCAATATTTTATTACTTTGCTGAGTTACTTACTCGATATGATAAATTTTTACTCCGTTCAAGGCCTTTTGGATTTGCTGGTCGTATGGAGAAATGCGTTGAAATATCCGAGTCCGGCAAGGTACTGGGTGACGTAGTAGTTAACCTCTTTGTGGTAAACGTACTTTCTATCTGCAGCTAAAAGATTGATTGAAGTCATTCCGGCAATAACAAGGACGGCTGGTTCCGACATCTTTCGGTAGGAGCAGGCTACCCGCAGAGCCCCGCACCTCTACACTGCTGCCTTCTTCCAAAATTTCACATAAAGGAGAAAGCAGTGTGTTGTTGACATCAGTAGCCTTCTTTTTATTTACTTTGGACCACCAACGTTGGCCATCAAAAAAGCTGGTTCCGCATCGTTCTTTATCTGTTGCCAAAAAGTGAGTTTCGTGTTTATGGCTTACTCCAGATATTTCACGGATTTCTTTCTTCTTATGACTTTTGATTGGTGATTTTCGGCATTCACTTCTTAGCTAGGAGGACTATCTCTGTTTTTTCTCTGGCCGTGTTACATGAGTCAGCCCCTGATCAGTTTACCTTTCATTCAAAAACCCTTCGTAATAAAAGTTTAACTTCAAATTGGAGTTTTTTCTAAAAACTTAATCTATGCTATGTGGTCCTCATAACCACAGATTGGTTACGTGTAGGAGTGAATCCTCATTACCATCAGTTGAAAGATAAAAAAAGAGGTAAAAACAGATTTCATCATCCACAAATTGCATTGCTACCGTTCGGATTATAGAGCATACAGCAGTAATTTAATCTTGGAAAGATGTCTGAGTACCAAGGATATAATTGGATGATGTCAAAGAAATTTGTTTTTTTTTTATTATATTCTTTGTATAAACTGGTACCTAGTTGAAATTTTAAATGTCAAGAGGTGCTTTTCACATTCACCTCTTCAGTCTTGTTTACAGGTCATGTCTGTGTAACAGCAAAGCTCATTATTTTTTTTTCGTTTTTTTTTTTATAAAAATATAAATGCATCAGACCTGAAAAACTGATTATACATCTATTTTTTTGTTTTTGTTTTTCATTTTCTTTTTGTAGGGAATATTATCTTACCTCAGCCGGTTGGGTTACACAGGGCAACCATCAAATCTCAACAGTTTATATGATGAGATCACAAAACTACAGCATCGTGGCAACGTGTTTTGCACCAAATTGGACATGCATCGATGTAAGTTATAAAAAATGCGCATTTTAATTTGAATTAAATAGAATTTTTTATAATTTGTAGACGCATTCCGAACGTGCACCGGAAGACGAATGGCTGGATATATTGCCGCATCCTGTTTTCTCGCCGGATGGCGATAGTTTTCTTATATTAGCCAGTATACAGGAATCTGGTACTGAACACTTTACCCATATCAAACATGTGACGATAACACAGCAACGGATATCTGTGATCTCACACGGACGTTATGAGGT
Source organism: Meliscaeva auricollis (assembly GCA_948107695.1). Classification (NCBI taxonomy): domain Eukaryota; kingdom Metazoa; phylum Arthropoda; class Insecta; order Diptera; family Syrphidae; genus Meliscaeva; species Meliscaeva auricollis. The sequence continues at coordinate 16,245,047 of OX403618.1, forward strand.
AAATTTTCTATTTTGAATTTTTTCTGTTTTTCTGTTTTTTTGTTTACTTTTGGATTTTGGGATTTTTCGTTTAAGATGTATCTAGGAGTTATACTGTAGGGTGGGTTGGTACGATGCAAAGTCATAAGTTTTTCTTTTAAGTGGGTATTCAGTTTTTTATAAATTTTAGGTTTTTTAGATCTTAACTACAAAATATATTTGTTGAAGATGTTAATCCATTGGAGAAGATCGGGCAGTGGTTCGAAAGTGCATCAGGAAAAACCACCATCGGTACATTTCTCAAAATTTGGAAAAGTACAAATTTAGTAATTTGAATGAGGTCAACAAAATGGCAGAAGCGTAAGTGGGCATAAAGTGTTGCCAGATGTCTTCAAACTTGGAATTATACAAAAATAATTGAAGAAAATAATCATACCTACAATAAAATTAGTGCTATAATATATTGATAAAATTAACCAAATGTTATAAAAAAAATCAAATTAAATCTTAGTAAAAGTGGAAGATTTTAGGCTCAAACACGAAAACTTTAAAATCAAAAACGTTCCACTTTGAATGCGATAAAAGCGAACAAATTTGTTTTAGAGAAAAATAATTTAGAATAGAAACGGATAAAGTCAACACTTCCATTTATTCCAAGCAACACGGTTTTGAGAGCTAAGTCTATTCTTTTGTTTTATTTTAAGATTAAGTTGATTTAGTTCTTGAAAAACTGATTTAAAATCTTCAAATTTCGAAATGAGTAGAATATAGGATGGCAACCCTATCACGTTTTGCTTATCCCACCCATATGTTAGACAAACAAATATTTATGCATTGAACTCGATGAGGGAAGGTATCGCAGAATCTAAGACTAGTAGCTCTTATAGAAAGTACCAAGGTATACTACTATCAGAGGAGGATGGATTGCAAGTAGGTACCTCCATTTACCAGGAGAATAAAAGTCTAAGGTGCAAGAATAATTCAAGCTAGGATATTTGGTTGTCCAATTGCTACTCTCAGGGAAATAATATTTTTATTTTCGTTTGCGGCTAATGAATATCATTTGAATTAAATAAAAAAAACATTTGCTGAAAAGTTAATACAATACCCGCAATAGTTTTTTATTAGTAGCAACTGTTTTACATTTGGCCCAAACTGGAATTCTATTACAGTAAATATAGTCCAAAACAAGCCATTTGTTTGGAGCTCATTTTCAACAGCTGATTGCGGCAAACAAGAATGATTTCCACATCTAAACACCTTTTCGTTTACTAGAAAATTCATCGTTTGCAGCAAACAAATGAACAGTTAATTATACAGCCCGTGGCAGAATGACAAGATACTTGCTGCGTAAGCGAGAGCTTGCTGGTCCATTTACAGGTGTTACGCTCAACTTTTTTGTTTCTATCGTTTGCAAACATTGTTTAACGCAAACGAATTTAACAATTTAAATATTATCCAGCAAACGAAAAAGTCATTTTGGGCAATATTTTAATTTGCCGCAATCGATTTGTTCTCTCAGTGTAATACTGAGTGTCACCCATCCAGAAAGCCCAAAACAATAAGAAGAAAAATTGAATTCTGAAAATACAAAATTTCATGTGTGAAAATCTTTTTGTTTAACTTTATCCGTAAAGTTTCAGTAAATTTTACAGAAATAAGGTTCTTGTCAGAAAAAAAGAAATTGTATTACAGGCTGTCATTGAGGGCTATAACGTCTAGATTACACTATTTGTGTTTGCACAAAAATTTGTGTATTTTTGTTCTAAAAACACAAAATACCATCTGAACCACAATTCAGAAGATACCAAATAATATACACAACAAAAATCTCATGTTTGTATGTCATTTTCTGTCATCCAATTTGTCGTTCAGATTGTTTGACACAAATTTTCACACAAATTTTTGTGTTTACACCAAACGTGTGATACTAGATTAAAAGTGAGTGAATAAATTAAAAAAAGAAATTATTAATTAACACGTTTTAAGAAAGATAGGTTATAAATAATGACTTTGCATCACCACTCAACAACCACTTAGTTATTTATTTATCAACAAAATTAAACATACATTAATCTACTACACACTACACAAATTCACATTATATGTATCTTTTGTATAAAAAGAAGCCAATAAATTTAAACAAAAAGCGTAAATGTGTAACACTATTTGTGTGATTGAGTTTTTTTTTTTTCAATTTAAATTTAATTTCTTATTCAGTTTTGTAAATTGATTTTTGTCTTCATCATTTATTTATTATTAATTTCTTTTTATCATATTTTTATTTTCATAAAAAAAAAAACATCTATAAACCAACACAATATTATGTGTTCTTCATAAATTGTAATAATTTGTAATTAATACTATCGTTTATTTTCTTGACTTTGTTTCTAAAAAAAAATCGACTATGTGAATTGAAAATCAAATAAAATTAAAAAAAAAAAAAAATCGCACGAATGTATCTTCTCACAATCCAATCTGATCTGCAATCAAAATCAAAAATGAATTGAATGAATGTGCGCTGCTATCATTTCAATTAAACAAAAATCTTAAATTTTTATATACGTAAAACTAAAATTTTTAAATAAAAACCAAAACAACAAAACTACCTTCAATGTGTAATGCGAATTAAAAATTAAAACAAATGCCCATAAGTATAGCAAGTTGCCGTTATAACACATGACAGAAATCAGGTGAGATTTCGATATGGAACAAAAAACAAATGTTTGTGTTGTTTGATTAAATTATTTTAACATTTATACAAAGAAAAAAAAAAAACAATTGGCAGAATAAAAAAATAAATAAAATAACCTGCATTCGATATTTACTAACTGCATGGATATAAATGCATTATTGAACCTCTAAACCCACTTGATTATGTACATCTAAATAAAATTAAATTAATTAATTTCTTTATGTATACTTAAATCAAGCTTATTGTGTTGTCAAGGATTTTGATATTATACATATATATTATAATAACGAGTGCTATGTATATTTGTACGCTGTGTATATAAAATGTTTTATAGATAAACAAATTATTTTAAATTTGTATCAAAATATTTAAAAAAAAAACAAAATTTATCGAAAATATGTAAAATTTATAAAAAATATCTGTAAGTACTGAAACATTTATCTATAAAAGGCACATCACGTTTTAACTATTTTTGCTTTCAATATAATGCAATGTTTGATTGGTATTTGTATATTTGTTCAACACATTTTTGCACAAAAAAAAAAGAATTGGGACACAGCCAAGGGACGTAAGACTTAGAATTTTTTTAGAAGAAAAAAACATCAAGGTCTTAGTCTACTTTCCTTACAGAGACCCTTTGATATAACTTTTCAGTGATCACACAAATGATTCTGAAACCAACACAAAAAAGTCTTGCAAAGTTGCAGTCAATACAATACATTTTGTATGGTATTATTGCAGTGTTTTTATAAGAATTTCGTGGATAGTAGCTTCATATTTCTTTCTTACTTATAACAATTTTTAAAATTTAAACTAAAGATAATATAAACTACAAAAACCCCAACTTATCAAAACTTCTGTTGTCGCAGAAAACATACAGCTGGCAGCAAAAATAGTAATTCAACAGCTTTTCTTGTTGATGTGGGTGATAATATTTAGTCTTTTCTTATAGAACAGTCAAATAAGGAGAAACAAGAAGTAAACTGCGGAATGGTTGCATACGGAAATTTTTTTTGTTTCAAAACCTTTATTTTGGTATTCTACCTGAGTATATATAAATTTTACCAAAAAAATCATAATAAATTACATGTCCTCGAGTAAGGTTTTCAAAGTCAACCCGGAAGTTGAAAAAAATTTATGCTGCATTTATAAAAACTCTCAAACCGTGTATAAAGAAAAATTTAGTCTGACATTTATAAGAAAATATTAATGCACACTTAAAACCGAAATTGAAAAAAATAATAAATATCTGACCCAAATTGATTTTTCACACAAAAATTTTGATTTTTTTATAGATCCAATTTGTATTTAAAAATAAACCTATCCAATATCCTGAATTCTTTAAGAAGTTTTAGTGTAAGTAATTTCATCAAAATCTGATATAAGTCATAAGAGAAAGTTAAGGATGGAAAATATAAACCGTTCTATAGGAGGTATCGATTTATACTAAACATAACCAAGAAATTGCGTTTTTTCTCGGATAAGTTGGTATTCAAAAATACTTTAAGAATTTACCGGTTCAAATTTTTTTTTCAAATTTTATAAAATAAAGTAGGTCAAAAATTTCCAATTCGGTTTAAGGAAAACGACTAGTAGAGATAGGATAGGGAATTTTTCCAAAAGTTGACCAGAGCAAAGAAATATGGAAATACAATGGATTCAAATACAAAATCAAATTATGTTTTTTAATAGCCAGAAGAACTTTCATTTATTAAAATTTTAAATAAATTGAATCAAATACATAGTTTGAGAAAAAAAATTATTTCCAAACTCAGAAATAAAAAAAAAAAAAAACAAATTTCAATCAAAATTATTAGCTGAATTTTTGTTTCTAAATTGTACGTCATTGAATAAAATGTTTGCAAAAAACTAATTTTTTTTAAGTACAAAAAAGTTACATAATTTTTAAGAAAAAAATTGAATAAAAGTACATATTCAGATTTGTATTTTTTTATTTCTACAAAATTAGACTGTTGTTGTTGTTCAATGATTAATGAAATATCATCAATAACCATTTTTGTATTTAACTAAAATGAAAGAAAATAAACCTCAAAAAAGTAATATGTGTTATAAAATCAGTTTGATTCACATTTTTTCAAAACCAAAAAATATACACAGACCCTTTATTTTTCTTTGAGACTTCTAATAATAAGGGCTTTGAATTTTGGAAGAAATATTTATATTTTATAACGTAAGATTTAACAAAGAAATCAGCTTTGATTTTTTTTTTCAGAATTGTGAGTTTGAAAAATATTTATTGGATAAACTTTTTGTGTTTCAAGGATTTTTTTCTGTTTTATTTCATTATTTGAACGGATTTTCCTTAAACAGTCCAGGACAATTTTTGAAATAAACTATGTTTATTTTATAAAATATTAACAAATTTTTTGATAAAAAAATGTTTGTTCAGAAAAATTTTACTTTTAAGTTTAAACAAAATTCGATAAGAGTGGCAATTTTTAACGGCGTAACTGTTAAACTATTTTTGAATACCAGTATTTGAAAAAAAAACAAAAAAAATGTTCCAAATTGGTGCTGTTTTGCCTTTTTCTGAGATAATGCTTTATTTTGAGCTTTGGTTATCCGCTATTATTATAAAACACAATTTGTTGGGGTGATAGAGTGGTTGAAAAAAAGGGAGATTTTCTTTTTATTTCATAACTAAATTGTCTTGCATTTTAACACAAAATGACAAAACTTAAACTTGTTACTATTAATTATCTAAAAAAATAATCATAAACAATGTTTATAAGTAAATAAAGTTCAAAATTATAGTTAGCCAAAGTTCACATACACTCCGTGCCACTTTTTATAGAAACAAGGATAAAAAGAGAAAAATATAACAAACTATAATGTAAAAAAGTAACTATACCTTTTGTGCATTTCCGAGATCCTTCACAAAAATCATTGTTTTTGTTGCGTCACTTGAATTAAAACAAATTTAAAAGTAAAAGTTTCTAGGTACTCGTAAGAACTTGTATTATCAGTGTTAACTGCATCTGTTTTGTAATGCTTCCGAAGATTGGATTAAGAAATAAACTAAAAACCTCACTTCTGAAATTTGGTAACCTTATTGAAAACTTTTTTTTCGGTATTTATATTAATCAACATAATATTTACAATAACTGTTTCAAAGCATATTCTTTTTTTGTTGTTGACATGTTGTTTTTTTGTGTCATTAACATATCTCGCTTTCGCTGTTGATTTTCTTCCAAACATTTATCCTACCATCATTGTACATTTTTCTCAATTTGTTTTTATTTTTGGTTTATTTAAATATTTTGTATTTAATTTTTTTATAATTTTTAAATACATTTTTTCTCTTCTAATTGCTTTTAATGGAATAACAAACTAACAACAAAAAATAAAATAATCAAATCCAGCTTATGATAAAATGACTGTGTATAATCTGCTTATATGAGTGATGCGTGCTGTTTAATTGCGATAACGCCATATAACTTATATCCACATTGATTCTAATAAATAAATTTAAAAAAAAGTATTACCCAAGCTATTTTTATTCGACAATGTCTGCAAATTGTTAATTAATTGATTTGTCGTATTCTTTTCTTTTTCTACTTCTAATTATCAGGTCCTTAAGATTCTGTGTTGGGATACGGCGAATCATCTCGTCTATTATCTTGGAACGCAAGATAAAAAACCTGGACAAAGACATTTGTATGTTGTCAAGGATCCAGTTAGCGACGATAGTCGAAAGTAAGTTTAAAAAAAAAAATCGATTCTTTCTTTTTCTTCTTTAACTAAAATGTATTTGTATTTATAGAAGTGAACCTCAGTGCATTACCTGTGATCTAGGCGAAGCGCTCTGGAGTAGCCGCTACTACTATGTAAACTGTTCCCATTTTGATGCCTTCCTAACTCCAAAGTCTTCCATAGCAACAGAGCGCGGTGTCGATTTTTATATACTCGAGTGCCTGGGACCCGGTCTCCCAGTATCCGGAGTGCATTCGGCAAAAACGCACAGCTTGCAAAAAATCCTCTTCGACACGCGACCTTACTACACAGAACGATTGCAGGCATTGGCTTTGCCAACTCAACGTTCTTTTGAAATCCCTTTGCCCCATGGGAGTAGGGCTCAAGTACAATTACTCCTGCCGCCCAGTTGGAGAGAAGAGCTAAGGGATGCCGCATTTCCTGTGCTTGTCGAAGTGTAAGTATCCAACACATACATATAGACTGACTTAGACCTGTAGACATACACTCCAATTGCATTTTGCTGACTTTCCTATACCGGATATGGTGTGGGATTGGTTATGGTGACGACATTTTTATGAATTTCCTTTCTTTCTCTTACTTTTTTTTTAATTTTATTTTTGTATGCTTTCACAGCAATGGGCGGCCAGGATCCGAATCCGTTTCGGAGAAATTTCGAATAGACTGGGGGACATACATGTCCTCACGAAATGATGTAATATATATTCGGTTGGATGTGAGAGGCGCCAAAGGACAGAGTAAAAAATCACTGTACCGGCATTTGGGGGGAGTTGAGGTGCAGGATCAAATTTCCGTTCTAAGGTAAGTTTAATTGGTTGATGAAGGTGGTTTCAAAGTTCCCTCACAAATATTTTTATATTTACCCACTTTGTATTTTTTTGTGGGTGTGAGTGTGCATCCGGGTAGCCAAGGCACATGTGTTTCTGTTAGTATAGTCTCTGCGTTTTGTAATATTTGCCTTAAATTGAGTGGTCCTGGTCAAAGAAATAAAATTTTATGTGAATTTAGGAATATTTTATAGAGTAGTTGTTTGTAGGAGAAGGTTTTTTGAGTAGCAAAGAGGTTAGGAAATTTAATTTTATACTATACTGAAGTTGATTTTGAAATGTTAATGTAGTTATTAACAACACCAATATTTATACAAGAAACATACATTTTGGGACCTAGATCGATGATAAAACTGGAGCTATAAGAATAGGCTACCTTAACCAGTGTCGAAATTTGGGTTGTTATAGTTGAATAATGTCATTTTATTAAAGTGTGACAGTACAATATTCCAAAATATGGCCCTCAAAAAGTCTTAAAATTAATAATTAGAATCTACATTCTTGATTTTCAATTCAAGTTAATGAGATTATAACATATTTGAATTTTTTTATATATTGTTTCCTTTTTTTTCAATAACGTTAGCTTACACCCAAAACACACATCAAAGTGGTATTAATTTTTTTTGCATCACATTGAAACAAATATTTATGGATAGGTTTTCGAGATATAATTTTTTAAAACTTGTTTTTCTTTATTCCAAAGCTTTGTTTGTATTTTAAAACAAATTCTATTGAAATTTTGTTTGCATCTGTAAAAAAGACTTTACACAGTGTGTTAAAACAGCCCGCCAAAAAGCTTACAAATTTTAGGTTGTTCAATGCTTCTTTTGATATACCCCATAAAATTCCTGGCCCACTACGATCACTCGTCTTTATATTAAAATTTTTGTATTAATAATTTTATTGGATGTTATGTGTCCGTTAGATCGTTAGTTATTTTTAAATCAAGATTTAAGGTGGAAAAACTATTTTCAATTTTTTCATTATTTTGAACCTTACAGGGGGTAAGGTTTCCAAAAAATTGAAAATTGTTGGAAATGACTTAAAAATATTGGACTTTTTGAAGGAACAAACCATTTTTGCAAATATTTATAGGCCATGAGCTCGATTTTATCAAATAAACAGGTAAATTCATCTCAAACGAGTTTTGGCCGGCTAGATTTGCATTTTCTCCCCCTGTGCGACGCACTTTCGAGATTGTAAAATTGCAGTTTTTACTATGGCCAACATTCAAAACAATTTAAAGCATTATAACAAAATTAGATTTACATAACCCATTACAAATCGACTGGACTATACCTAAATCATTCTGAACAACATCTTCTGTAAAGACAATTGTATTGGCCGGCTTAAAAAAAGGAGACGGTACCAGATTCGACTGTATTTTTAAAATTTTTTTAAAACTATTGAAACGATCCCGAAAAACAAAACTTTCTTAGATGCACATTTTACCAAATGTTTATCTGATTAATAGCAAATAAATGTCACAAAGTTATACAATGTATTTTTTTGTTAATATTTCGACAGATACCTACAATTTTTACAATTTTCAACATAATTGATGACTTTCTCACATTTTTAATATCTTTTGGTTAAAAGAAAAAACTTTTCCCTCTCGCATTTGTTCTTTTTACTCAACCTAAAATACGTATTTCATAAAACCCTTTCTTTATACTTACATACATTAATTATCTATTCATAAATATTTTTTATAATTTATTTGCCACTTAAGAAAATTTCCGACTTCAGCATTAAGTAGAAATTAACTTGAAAAATTAAAGACATCCCTGAAAAATAATCGATACAAAAAAGCTTCCATGCTTTTAAAAGCTTTCTTAGTTACCTAGCTCTATCTAGTGGCAAACTTCCATACTAAAAAACAAAAATCCATAACATTCTGCTATTAAAATGTTTTTCTTTCACTTTCAGCTATCTACTAGATACTTTTAGCTTTCTCGATGAAACTCGTGTAGGTGTATGGGGTTGGGGCTATGGTGGATATGTCACCACCATGGTATTAGGATCACAACAAGAAGTTTTCAAATGTGGAATATCCATATCACCGATAGCTGATTGGTTATTTTACAGTAAGAATATACAACTATAACTAAGATAAAGAAGGAACAACAAAAAATAACTGAAATTCTTCGTTTAGATTCAGCCTTTACAGAAAGAATCCTTGGCCAGCCTGCTGAAAATTATAAAGGCTATGTGGAGGCAGATGCAACGCAACGTGCACGGCACATAAAGTCTCATTCGTTCTTCCTAATGCACGGACTGGCGGACTCGACGGCGCCGTATATCCATGGTGTTCAGCTAGCGAGGTCCCTTACCGATGCTGGGGTTCTCTATCGATACCAGGTGATTTTTTTTTTTATGTTTTTAACATTTCCGATAAATCCTTATTAAAATTTCCATTTTTTTTAAGACATACGCGGACGAGGGTCACGAACTAAATGGTGTCCTCGAGCACGTCTACTCATCGATGGAAAACTATTTCTCTGACTGTCTAAGCTTAGATCCTGACGATACAAAACCAACGGTAGAAAAAATCGTTCCGCCTGACTAATAGTGAATTTAGTTAATAATTTTATATTTAAAAGGTAGCCTATATAGTTATAAGAATATAAATTTTAAGAAAACTTATTTATAGTCTTAGATGTAAGTTTGGGTTTTCGTTATACAGTCATTTTTTAAAAAAGACATAATAATATTTATTATAAGAAGTTTTATTTTTTTTTTAATTATTTCTTTTTTTTTGTAAAATAATTTCCTTTTCGATTGGAATGTTAACAGCAAGTGCATTAAAATAATTATAAATGTAATTTAATTATATCGAATTAAGAAAATCAATTACAAAACAAAAAATTTAAAAAAATCTAAAAAAAAAATACTTATTCTAAATTCATTTCATCCTTTGCTATAAAACAAAACCTAGAACAATTAAATTATTCTGTATTTTCAATGCTTCTCATTTTATTAATGAACAAAAAAATCATAAATAATTACTTAAAAAAAAAATAAATAAAACTAGGAAATAAAATAAATAAATCGAAAAAACATTTTGTACATTTTCAACATATCATTAACTAACATTTCATTACTATAGTATCCTTAGCCTAGCTTAACACAGACAAAATAAAATAAAATCATTTCATAACACATTTTAACTAAAACAAAAAAATAAACATACAATTTTTTTAAATGCATTTTATAATTTTTAACATACGAATTAATTATTGCATCGAAAACTAACTTAACGCTTTCTTACATCGACAAGGATTTTGATTATAATCATTATTATTCAAGCATAAATGTTCATATTTGGATTTATTTAGAGCTTTTTATTTATTATTACCTACTTTGTAATAAAAATAAAATTTAAGTAAATTTTTAAAGATTAATTTTAGGAGAGATTTTATAGGCGCCACCGCCGTTGTTTGTTATCATATCAGTTTATTATTTTTTAAATGTGCACAACGTTGTTTAAAAAACAAACAACATATTATGTCTTTATTTAATTCTGAAGTAAAGTATGTAATGTATTTCAACTCTCTCATCTTTAGATGAGTAAGGCAATAAGCCTATTTAACAAGATTTTTACCATTAAATATGTTTTCCTTATAAGTGCATTACAGTCAAGTCAAAATAGACACGCATTAATGTTCAAACTATACAAAAACTGTCGAAAATAACAGTTTTTTAATTGTTATCAATAAAAAATGTGTTGATTATGTGCTCCTCTACAAAAAACTCAAAAGTTTTAGTGGTCGTTACTTGGTGAAAAATAGTTGGACAGAAAAAAAAGAATTCCAAGCCAATAGTTAATTCTTTTAGAGAATTTATTAAATTTCCGATGATGCTTGAAAAAGGAAAATAAGATCCAAAAATTTCATACTTAGAGCTAGCTACAATTTTCTGTGAGACCAGTTTCCACCAAATTACGGCCTGTTGAAAATCACATAAAAATTTCCAACTTAACTCTGAAAAAAATTAAAAGTCGATGATATAAGTTTTTAACAATATAAATCATGAAAAAAGTCCGTGCTAAGTTTATTGATTTTCAACCAAACTTTCTTTTAAAAAATTAAGTCAAAAGTAAACAAAATTCACGATTGGATAGCGACACACATGCCCTTGTAGTTGAAAGTAGTAATAATATTTTTTACTTGGTATAGCTATTCTTACCATTTAATAGAATTTTGAAAAAAAAAAATACAATACTTTTTGAAATACGAAAAATTATATGTTAAGAAGTTTTGAACCACGTATGAGATAAGTATACGGAGATAACTTAAATTGACGGCAATTTCTGCAAAAAAGCCCGTTGACTATACTTCAGGTATTCAATTTTTTTTTTAAAGAAAAACCAACATTGCAGTTTTTTTAATCACTATTTACATTCAATAAATCAAGTTTTATCATAATCGTTAGGGCCTTTATCAATAAAACTCCAGTAGTAAACTCAAAACCATTATATGGGAGGTAATCGTTCTAAAGTATATATGTATTTAAAATATGGTTACAAAATAACAAAAAAGTCACATCTACCGAATTTCAAACAAACTAATGATTTTTTGGCTCTACGTAAAGATGGACGCACAGTCAAGCAGAAACAACATTTTTTTTATACTTCCACATCATCGCAATGTTGTTTTAAATTATAACCTCGGAATTATCATTTGAAACTAGGGAAATACTTTTGCCTTATAGAGTTTTTTTTCTTCTAGTCGCTAACTATATTTATAAAAAATACTTTTAAACTGTTAAATGCATCCATTTTTGACAAAATATCAAATGAAGAAAATTTTCCGTGACATTCAAAATGTCAGGAATGTGCCCAAAACAGGAGTTCCCAGAAAAAACAACCGAAATCCAAGTTATTTTCTGAAAAACATATTGAAAGTTGCCAAATGTGTTTGAGTTATTTAAATGAAAATGTTTATTGCTTATCCGTTGGGCTATTAAAATAAAATCGAAATTTTTGTGGTTCAATATTTCTGGAGAAACACCTGAACTGCTCTCCTATTATAATGAGTTCAAACTCTTAACATACGTACATCAATTTTGTTCGAAACAACAACAGTTTTTTTTACGTTTAAAATATATATATTAAATATCTTTATCTGTTAAATATTCTAAAACTAAATTTATTTTTTTTTTTTATAAATTAACAGTAACACCAATATATCTCGCTGAATTTCATTTTTATTTAATTCATGCATTAATTTTTAAAAATCTCATTAATAACTAAAATTGCTTCATAATTAGTTTTAATAATTTTACACTAAAATCTAAGTGCTTTCAAAAAACGAATCTAAGAAATTATCGCTAACAATCAATTACTACACTCTTACATTAAGACCTATCTTAAAATACATAGAAGAACAAAAAAAAACAATTTATTATTCAAGATAAACTTTTTTGTTTTGTTTGTAAATATATAAACTTAGATAAGTATTTACATAATATTTAAGCAAGAAACAAAATTGTAAATATACATTTTCTAATTAAGAAAAAAAATATTGAACCGAAAGTCTTCGTATATAGTTAAAAAACAAAATAAAAATAAATTTGAAAAAAAATTCATTTACAATGTAAAACATAATAATTCATGTGTGTACATTTTAAAAGTTGCGATTGTTACAAAATTAAAAAAAAAAAAACAAAATAATTATAATTACAGGAATTTTAATTTTTTTTTAAATAAATATCTTATAAAAAAAAAAAAAAAATAAAATATTTTTTTTAGTTTGAAACTTTTCTTAAATAATTCATTAAATAAAAATTATTAAAATCGGTTATTATTTTTTGTTTTGTTATATAAACTAGAATTTAAATTAATAAAAATAAAAAAAAAATCAGATAGCCAAATGGTTGTGAAATTCGCAATTAGAGCTTAGGATTAAATTTAGGAATTTGAATTAAAAAAAAAAAAAAAAAAAAATATACATAGGAATCGACATAATATAATTATGCGAAACCTATTTATAAAAAAATTGTTTAAATTTGATTTAGAAAAAAAGAAATAAAAAATAACAGACAAAAAATCAAACAAAAATTTACGATCATCAAAAAAATCTTTTGCAATATTCAAAAATACAATAAAATAATGAGTAAAACAATCTTCCGAAAAATATTTAATATGTACTATAGATTTTATGTAAGTCTTGTAAAAAAAAAACAAAAGTTAATTTAAAATCATCAATTCAGAAAAAGAAAACAACATAAACAAACAAGAACTACTAGGATAGGCAATAAATGAAATTTAAAAAAAAAAATAATAAATAAACAAAAATAAAAGAAAAAAACAATCAACAAATTTGTTAAAATAAATAAATTATAAAAGAACAAAAGAGAAATAAAAAATAATAAGAAAAAAATTGTTCTTACGAATAAAATTTATCAATCAAATTATGCCTTGATAGTTAAGAAATAAATATTTAATGAAAATAAAACAAAAAAAAAAAAAAAAATAGTTTACTAAATATGTAGTTAATTCTTTTTTTATAATGTTGATATTATTTCTATTTTATTGAAACCTTTTGTGGTTATTATTACATTGTTTTAAAAATTTTGTTTGAATTTGCTACACAACTTTGAGTTTATTAAAAATATTAATTTTAAAACAGAGTTTTATTTTAGCATAACTCCCATCCACATGAAAGATGTTTTTATTTTTCAAGTAAAATCATTTTCCTTTGGTTTTTGTAAAAGCATATTAAAAATATTTAAAAAAGGGTATTTGTAGTTCAAAGGCAAGTCTATGAGATAAAGTTTTTTTTTTAAGTTAATTATTCAGGGATGTTGTTAAGATTTGTATCTTGGGTTGGACAATCTTGCTCTTTAGGCGAGGGTTTCTAAGAATTTCATAAACAAAATATTGTAATTCTACAATTGTTACGAAATTATTAAAAAAACGATTTTGTTAATTTCACTTTAATGATATTAAAAATGCATTCAGTTTTTTTAAAGCGGATTAAAGCTTTGAACAACCTAAGATCATTCATTAGTAAAATTAGAAAAAAAGTAGGAGACAAAACGGAGCCCTAGGACACACCATCGCCGTTTATTTTAAGGCTTACACTTACAGGCAGTAAGTTTAAATCCAACGAAAAAGAGAGTGATCGAGTCAGAAAGCATGTATTTTTTATACCATACCCTATCAAACCCTTTTTAAATATCAATTGCAATAATCTATATATTAATCCAAAACAATGGAAAGATTTGTCCCACTGTTTGGCTAGATATTAGGCTGGTCATTGAGAAGATTTTATTCCTCAAGAAAAATTTTGAGTTGATAAAATTCATCAGCCTTTTCATGACATTGGAAAGAAGCAATCGACTGGTGGTTAAGGGATCGGCCGGACCGTAAAAGAGAATTGATAACCTCTCTTTGAAGAACACGTAAATGGAGGATATACTTTCCAAATCTGCAGATTTGTGTATGTCAAGATCTTTAGAACTCTTGGAGTTAACGTCACCATTGATGAAGCTTATTAGCCAGTTCCTGAAGAAATAATTGAGACCATCAAAAATGGCTTTCTCGTACTGCCAAGCGGTTCTCGGGTTTAACGAAAAAATCATAGTTTAGAAAGAAGCTATTATAATTACTTAAAATCAAATAAAAAATTGTCAAATTATGAGTTATTACAAAAAAAAAATTGGAACTATACATTAAAAGGACTTTTAAATCATAAAATGTCGTTTGTTGGATACAAAAAACATTGGGGGGCTATTGTAAATGAAAAAAATCCTTGGGAATTTTTCACTCGTAAGAAAATTGGAAACGGAAATACCAATGGAATGTTTCCATCGGAATTTATTGGTACCGGGAACATAATTTCTAGGAAAATTTATCATTATTTCATTCATGATCACTGAAAAAATTCCGTGGGAAAAGAATATATCCGGGGAAACGAAGACATTTTCCTATAGAACTTTCTATTAGTTTTCAACACATTAAGGAATAACCAAGATGGGGCTTTTGTCCCCTCTTCCTGAGCTTACGGCGGCCCTGCTGTGGGTACTTTGAACTGGGGATCAAAGTTACCAACTAAACGATTCGGTTGTTTCCATTTTTAATAAATATTTCTTGAATGGAAAATTCAAAAAGAAATAAATAAAATAAACCCAAAAATAGGAAAAAGATAACTTACCAATCTCTGTCCTAGCTTCTCGATACAAATAGGATATTCCTCAAAATTTGCGAAAATCTTTCCTTTTTTTATTTTTTTTTTGTTTGCTTTGTTTCAACCTTAATTTTAACATTTAAAAATGTTTAGTATAAACTGAAATATTTGTAAGTCTTAAGCATAATAAATTTAAAAAAAAAAACACCAAAAAATTTATTTCAGTTAATACAATTTAAACGTAGATAGACTCTAATAAAAAAGATATTAATTTTTGGAAAATCATTGAATGTAAAGTCAGTAAACCTTTTACAATAAAAAATGCATGCTTATTTAAAATAAAGATAAATATAATTCAATAACAAAAAAAAAACAAAAATTTAAAAAAAAATCAGTTTATTGACGTTTAAACATTAATTAAAACAAAACAAAAAATGAAATTAAATCTGAATGTATAAAAGTACCTAATTATGTTAGTCTTATTAAAAATTATATAAGTATACCTAATACATTTAAATGGTAACAAGTGATGTTATTAAACGCTTATAATATTAGTAAAAAATATTTTTATTTTTTTTATTTTGTTTTAATATATGATTAATTTTTGCGTGTTTAATAAAAATAAAATAAATCAACTATATTTTAATTATTATAAATAAACATCACATTGTAAATATTTTATAAAAAAATAGTATTTAATTTTTAAAATTTAATTTTGTTACTAAGTTTTAAGCATAATATTATTTTATGTATTGATTGTGTGTAGCAAACAAACAAAAATAGTGTTCGAAATTTTCTATAAATAAAAAAAAAAAAATAAATTAAAATAAAAAACAAAAAACAAAAACAAAAACATTAAATTATATAGGTTAAAAAAAAAGTTCAATTATTGCTAACCCTGAGAGCGAAAACGTGGGCTAAAACTTGCGATATAGAAAACCGAAAATAAAATGAAAATAAGTTTTATTTCTGTATAATATCAAAATTTTAAAACAAAACAAAAATATTGAAACAAAAAAAAAAAAAAAATAAAAAGAAGGATGTGCAAATAAATTATACATTTATTATTGAAATGAGTATGTTTATTAATCTAACTCACTCATTTGTTGATATATTTCTATGTACATCATGGGCCCTGTGGGAATCTCCTAGGGAATGTTCCTGGAATTATTTTTCAGGGAATAAAACATTGACAGATAAATTTCCCTGAAAATTATAATCCCGATACCAATAAATTCCTTGTCATTTGCGTTAAAAAGCATTGAAGGAGGCATATATTCCAAAAAAAAAATAAATTTCACGATAACCCCCAGTAAGATTCTGTATGTTGATTGTTGACTGAACATATATCAGTTATGCTAAGGAAATAGGACACAAACGCAAAAATTCGAAGAATTGAAAAAAATAAGCCCTTTCTACCCAAAAAGATTAAGATTTTTAGATGTTATAATCCTAAATGAAGACAATTGCATTTTAAGATCTTCACTTTGAATTTTTCGGCAGTTAATTTATGTAAATGTAGGTACATTTTAACTGGTCTAGCACGCAATCAAGCATGTCGTGCAAGGTCCATATTACAAGTTTGTTTCACGAGCGCTTGTCATGTGTGTGTGAATGCTTCTGGTTTCGATTCTGAATTAAAATCCAGAAGCGAATTTCTCTTCTATTTAGAAGTAGAACTTTCATCCGAGGCCAATAAAGCATTTTTAGAAGCGCCCAGAAGCACACGAAATAAGTTTATGAAACTTTACTTATAATATCTACATACGTACACTTTAATAGTTGTTTGAATACTTGCCAAGTCACAGAAGATACTTTTGGTCGTACAAAATTGCACAACACTGATCGTTTGGTATGCTGTTACAATAGATACCATAAATGTAAAACCAAATCTGCAGTTACAAAAGACATATCTTTATCTGATGCCTCGTAACTTTTCCTATAGGATACACTTTTTAGAAATAATAAACTAAAAACTAAAAAAAAAATTCAGAAAATTTCGAGATATTTGGTGCACCATGCAGTTAGCACATATCTTTCGAATCTAAAAACTTGGTATTACACTCCTTGTATCGTCTCCACAACATTTTAAAAATCAGTGTTATGCAATTTTTGGGTTTTTTTCTTGGATAAGAAAAGAAATTTTAGGGCCAGGGATTTGCACCGTAAAATCTACCATTGTGCTCCATAATTTTTATAATCTGTCACTGAGTCAGTTACAGTCGCTAAAATTTGCTGAGGTAGTTTTTTTTTTTAACTAGCTTAACATATAATGCAAGTTTGAAGTGTTTTTCTTTATTAAAAAAAAAAAAAAAAAATTAGAGGGGATCGAAAATTTCCTGAGTTGTTTCCTGTAAATAAGGATGTAACACTGTAGTGCAAAAGTTGGTAGAGAACTTGCCCGGGAACTACAGTGTCCCTTGATTTAAATTGACCTGGATACAATTGCCATCTTGCTGAAAATACAAAATACCTAACTAAAAAATCTCATTGAAAGTTTTATATATTTTATTTTCTGATGAATATACATATACATACATTTCGAATACAAAAAGGACGGATTATATTTTGTAAATGAATTTTTTCGGTTCTAAAGGTACTTCAATTATTACAAAAGTAATTCTTTAAAAAAACAAAAATGCATAGACAAAGGAAGGATATTAACAACAATTAGAAAAAGATTTCACAAATTAATGTGGTATGTATATTTCAAAACCAACATACCTACATTCATTCAAGGCAACAATTTATTTTTGGTATAATCTATCCGGAGTCTCTATGCATTTTCTTTATTAAAATTTAATATGTGATGTATAAAAATCTTTTTCTACATCTTTAGCAGACTTTTTTTTATATAATTTAAGACAAGAAATGTCATTTTGTAAATTATTTGTTCCTTTTTTGTGTTATATGATTTCTTCTTCGCATTAAATTCATTATATAAATATTCTTTGGATTTATTTGTATACAAAAAATGCTTTGTTTTCGAAATATGAGTTTCTAATGATAATAATTTTTATGATATAAATATGATGATTATAATAAATAATTTTGATATGATGTTTTTTTTTTATTCTTTTAAGAAATTTTTAATAAATACATAAAAATATAAATAAAAAAATCAGTTCGCTTAAATTTTAAGTACTTGATCCATTGTATAGAAAATTTGTGATTTTTGTTTTTGCTTTAGCATTTGACTAGTTCAGTATACTTTGAGTATTCTTGTTTACTTTTTGTGTTTTGTTGGTTTTTTTATTTATTGAACAGAGCATTGAGCATTTAGTTTAACAAAACAAAGGTTTAAAATGTTTTTTTTTTTTTTTTTTTAAGTTATAAAGTGTTTTATAACAGACTAAGCAAATGCAGGCAAGACCGGACGGTTTACGCACACAATGCAGGCGAAAATAAAATAATATTTTAACTTAAAGCTAAACATAGATGTTTTTAGTTTTAAATAAAAACAATAAATCTTTGGTAACAATATTATGACTATATAAAAAATAAATAATTTAAATTCTTTTTGTAGCTTTGAGCTACAAAGTAAACCAATGAGATACTTATCGTAATCATTGATAGAGAGATGGTTGATTTTGATGATTTGCTGTATATTATACAATAAGGACACTGAGAACTTCCACAAACTTCACAGATATTTAGAAGATATGTGGGCAGGGCATCGAAAATTGTTTCATTGAAACGTTCTAAAAATAAATAATTTTGCAATTTTAGAAAATTATTTTTATTAAATTAATAAAAAGGTTAATTTACCTGGTGCATAGTAATCGTAGACTCGAATTGGTAGATATCTTGACATATTGGCGACAGGGAACCACCGTTCAACGGTGAAATTAAGGCATATATCCGTACTATCAAGCTAAATTAAAAAGAAAAAAGAAATTATGCATGTGTTACATATCTTGGAGAGAAACAAGAAAACTTACATAATCAAAATAGAAAATAATTTTTCTCTCCATAAATTTAGCACGACGTAGATTTCGAACACTTTTGCCGAGTACATATGAATCGAGTTTTTGTTGTTGAATAAAATATCCTGTTGGAATTGTTACATCGAGAATTGCCATTCCAGATCGTTCAGATTCGTTTAGGTGGATCCAACTTTGAAGGAAAAAAAAAAATAATATTTAATATGTTTTGTTTATGTGATATTTTAATTTTGACCATAAATAACTCTCTTCGAAAATATAAATTTTTCTAAGAATGTTTTAACGTTTTCCAGGAAAGGTTAAACCGGTTTTAAAAAGTTACTAAAAATGTAAAAATTAATATCAAACTTTGTGTGTATATTTCGGACTCATCCTACACAGAAGTATTTTGATTGGTCTTAATTCCCTGGTTGCATTTATATGAGAAATTCTTTTGCTTTTTAAAAAGGAAATGGATATTTCTTTTCGCCCTACAACAGCCAAAAAGGTGTTGTTATTTATGTTGATGCTAAATCAAAAACCGGGAATGTAAATGCTTCTTTGCTGCTCGTTGTTGTACACCAAATGAAGAACGAAAGTGTTAATGCAATTTTAGATAGGAACTCAAAAATAATCGATTAAATACTTTTAAAAAGTTTCAACATTGTAGGTGTAGTTATTTTAACTAGCACAGTTCACCGATAAGAAGAAATCTGTTACCGGTGGCTAATTTTAACTAATAAATTGTAATGTAATATTGTATAGCCATCATATTAAATTTAAAATTCATACCTCTGACAACATTCATAAGAAATGTGTGAATGATTCCTTCCTTGGAACAAGGCATTTGTTTGCAAACTAAAAGCCGGCACTGGTGGTTTTGTTTGAAATTTTTCATTATCAACATTATATTGAACGTGCAGTTGTAAAATTGCATATCCAGTACCTTTGGCTTGAACCTTAACTGTTCCCCATGCATTTTGAATCTGAAAGAAAACGAAAATTAGAAAACAAAATATCAATAAAAAAAACTACATGAATAAACTCACATCAACACTTTGCAATTTAGCCAAATTACTATCATCAATAAATAGTGACTTAGTTTGGTCTTGTAGCGAAGTTGCCTCCAAAGAAATGGACAAAGCAGAAACATCTCGAATACGAGTGTAGACGGTGTATTCAATGAGGGCTTTCAAAGCAGCTCCAGTGTCCTTTTTTAAAAGAAAGATTTAATTTTCAATACTCTTTTGAGGTACAAAAACTAACCTGTGTCGATGCCCATCCACCATCAGTCAGCCTTTGTGCATTCAACCATTTCACAATGGGATCCACCATGAACTCTCTCCGCTGGACATATACCAACAAAGCGTAAGCCGTCGTTTCGATATTCATCGAATCAAATTCATACGGCAGTCGGGGTAGTGAGAAGTATTTTTGGTTTTCTATTTTACTTGGCGGCGATGACAAATCATCCCTTCCCCAATAGATGTACTCTCCAATAGTTTTGGCGTGTTTTCGTAAAATAGAAAATGCATGCTCTGCTGTTGGTGCTTTACACAATTGAAGAGCATACGCTGTGATCGCCACATCATAGGCCTCTGGAGTTTTCTCCAAAAGTTGCATATTCCTCTCGATCCAATTGAGTGCTCTTTGCTGGGCAAGGACCACTCTTGCTCCCAAACTACCAGAAAGATCTTTTACAGTTGCTAGCGTTATCAAAACATGAGCAGTAAGGGATATGTTGCGATTTGCAATATTTGAATGATTCATTTTTCGATCGGGCAGCCAAGTCACTTCGAAAAATCCGCCCTCAGGGCCTTGATGCAGCAGAAGCCATCGAATTCCTTTCTCAATTACACTCGGATCAATGTAGATGTAGTTTTCCCATTCATAAAATGATGCCTCCTGGAAAGTCCTCACACAATAGGCAGTCAACCAAACCGAAGACTCGGAATTATTCCAATCGGATCGAAATAATGAAAACGAACCGTCATCACGCATGAAGCTCAGTTGTCTCTGATATGCAATGTTCAAATGGTGGAAGGCATTCTTTTCGATAGTCTTATTTCGCTGATTAATCAGTCTCATGTACATAACGGTGTATAGATTGACTGCGAAACTAAAAGCATTCTGTTCAGCACATTCCATAGGCAGATTGAGCAGAGATGTGGCATTTACCGGCATTGTGGGAAATATGGGACCGACCACATCACCAACAACCGAAATCTTAGCTGAATTCGATCCATAGACAAAATATCGATCCACCTGATAAGGGATTATGGGTGTTTCTGTGATATTCAGATGCATATACTGAAAAAGATAGGCTCGGTTGCTAAGATCGAGAAGAATCGACTGATGTCGATACTGAGGCAGGCCATCTGGTTCGACTTTTAGACGTCGCGTTACTTGATCTGTCCCGAGGAGAGTTGCAGCATGAATTGTGACGTCGATTTCTCCCAATTTCGTTGGCACAATAGGAACGTAGACAACATTCGAACTCTGCGCTTCAAGATAAACAAAGAATTGCTGTTCACCAAAAGAAGTTCGCGGATTGTAGGCTGCAACAACGCCGTCTTCTTCAACATGCACGAATTTATATTCATGAGAGGCATGTAGAACCACAGTTGCTTCAATGGCACTGCATCTGTAGTTGAAGACAGTCACTCGAATACCCACTTGTTCTCCCTGTCTTGATACCAATGGCATTTCGACATTAATGTAGAATGGTTGCTCACCTATGTACTCAACTGGTTCGTCTACTATTCCAAATCCTCGAGAAGGACTTACACTAAATGCAGTTACCATCCAGTATGCTGGTCCATCAGGTACACTGATGGTGAATATAAATCGACCATGAGGACCAATGTTGACATCCCGCCACAACCATACGTTGTCGTAATGTCTTTGAACACGATTAAATCGGTACTTGCGATATGCCATCATTTCAGATTTATTTTGCTCTTGATCTTTTACATCCTCATCATACATTGACCATGCAGGTTCCCATTTTCTAGGAACTTCAGCATCAGTAAAAAGAACCAAATCCAACAATTCAAAGGTTCTATTCGGATCAATACCAAATGAAGTCGCTGAGTATGAAACTAATTTATCGTGCAGCCCGAAGAATGTGTGACTATGGATTCCATTGCCGCGCCCATCAAATGTAGACATTTTTTCGAGAATTTGCATCTTATTGAGGTCACCTTTGAGCGTATTGTCTATGGCAGAGAGCCCAACAAAAGAACCTGGTTCTCCATAAACAGCTACTTCGACACGTTCGCCGGTCCGAGATTTTCGATTGTTGATGTGTAAGTTAAAGTTATTCCTGGACAAGCCATTTACTGGGAAACTCAAGGAATCAGCCACAACTTGTCCTTGTTGGGTAACCTAAGTGATAAAAAAAAATTGAGATTTAAAAAAAGTTTCAACAGATTTCCTTGAAAAAGGAGAATATTAAGAGCTTGCCACTCAAATTGAAGTATTTTTATTGCTTAAAGTTGATGGCAACTAGCTGTAGAGTGGGCAAGTTGGAGAAGTTTGTTTGTTGAGGCCGAGAGGGACCACGGATTGTAAGTCCCATCTTAGTAAGTTTATACAGTTTTCACAGAGGGAATTATGTATTTTTTGTATCTTAGGTTTAGAACTTGTTCCGCGCAGTAGTATTTTATAAAAGTATAATATTATACAATTGAATAATTAATTTAGAGGTACGATGATTAAGATTTGAGTTAAATCAACTCAACAGTTTCTTTTGAGTTCCAATTATATAATTTAGTGAAGATTGTTTTCAACTCTCTAATTTTTAAACTTTGGCTGGAGAACGAGCTATAATATTATGAAAATAGGAAAGCGACTATTGTAAGAAAGACGTACTCAAAGAGACTATACAATACAGAAAAATGTTGCTTAGAGTGGCGTTCGAACCCACAGCTCTAAGTGACCAATCAATCTAAATCATGGTTGCTTTGAGAAGGAGATTTTTGGAGGAGTATTCGGCCCGGTATGTATTGGTGGAGATTGAAGTGACTACCCTTACAGCGAAATCGACTTGTTAGAAAACTTGAGATGGCTTGGGCACGGAGAAAAATTCACTTTAAATCTGATTAATCTCTGATGGACAACTTGGCAAAAGTAGAACATCCTCAACCAACTTGGTGTGTGGGATGAGGATCGTCGGAGAGACTCGCCGGGTCCACTCAAGATTGGAAGCGCCATAATTAAGAATAATTAAATACTTCATAGAATGACACAAGAATAAACGAAAAAAACTTGTATAAAAAAAGTTATTTCACAACAATTCTCAAATAATAGTTTAAAAATATGATTTCAAAGCAAAAAAATGTATATGTCCTCACCTTCCAGACGATAATTGTTGCAACTGGAGCCATCTCTGCACACAACGTCACCGCCATTGTATGACTGCCTTCTTCCATCGATTCCTCATCACTCAGTATCACAACTCCCTTCGACACAATCAAGTAATTAAAAGACCTAACAAAGAAATTCGTTCGAATATGAAAGATAATGTACTCTCCAACTTCTGGTTCTTCAGTACTCGTTGTAACTCCTATAAATTGGTTCCTTGGCGAATGATGTGTTATCAGGAGTAGTTCTGCTTTAACATCACGATAACTGGCTTCTAGTTTCATTGTGAGAACGCCTGATAGGAATTCCTTCTCCAATTCCATATCAGTGAGAAGATCAATTTTCAATTCCCATACACCGATGGTTTGAGACATTTGCAACTTTTGCAGAGGATATTCCTGGGCACCACTTTTGCTCTGAATACTTCCAGTTACAATCATTTCGGTGTTATCGAGGAATTCTTTTCCCAACGGTGATCCATCTTGATTCTCGACGACAATACGCGCGGTGAATGCTATGCAGGGCTTAAAAACTTGAACTTGTCCACCCAAGAAAGCAGCCTTCAAACTTGGACTATAGAGTCTAGTCAATGAGTAACCAGAGATAACCTCATTGTAGAACCTCTCACCAACTGTTGCTATGATAAGAAGTTCCATTCCAGCTGGATCTGGTGTCATTTGTTGTAGTTGAGTTATAGGCAGCTGAAAATCATAAGTTCCATTGAAGTATCTCAGATATGGCAGAAGATTTTCACTAGAATCAGGTTTACTCAACCAAAATGGCCAATGTTCGTCGAAATTAAAAGTATGCTCTTTAACATCTTCCAGTGATGCGTTTAGAATACTTTTTGAAGTTCTACCAACACGATATTGTTCATTCAGAGCTCGATAATCAATTGAGCCGATAGGAGCAAGTATTGCTCGCAGGGTTAGATTTCCCTTGACTGGAGCACCACTTGTGAAATTTGCCATCACTTTTCCGGCTATAAATTGCTTGGATATTAGAAAACTCTCTGGCATTGTGACGTTGACTTCGAATCGAGTTTGATAGTATTCCTCTACGAAAAATGGCGCCTCTTCTATTTGTCCCTGGGCCACAACTCGAATTGTCCATTCTCCAAATACCGGTTGATCGGACAGCTTGTACTCCAAACTCACACTGCCAAGATAAGACAGTCTCGATAGCCATCTACGAAGAACATACTTGTTGGGATCCAACATAAACACATCGATTGCTTTGTCATAGCCCTTGAGTTCAGTCGTAATTGGAATCGTTCGAAATCGTACCGAATCACCCTGCCTGTAGAATGGCTTATCCATTTCCACAAATATCGAAAGGGATCTCTGGGAGAAGCTCAAATCAGTTTCGTTAAGAAATGCCAAATTCTCTGATGGATGAATATTTGCATAGAAGCCCTTAACCCTCAATTTATAATCGCCATCAATACTACTTGTTGGAATCCTCATTAGTAGAGTTTCGGGAATACCTTTCTTGACTTCCTTTGTTTCTCCTGATATCTCAACACCATTGTGAGAGATACTTGCATGCACTGTTATTGGATGTTTGGCTTCTAAGATACTCACTGACACCTTGTAGATGATTCCAGGACGCACCAGCTTCGATGCTACTATGAAGTGAGTTGCTTGTTTCGAGAAAATGTTATCTCGGAACTTTGCAATCGGTGGGTGGTGATGGTATTGTGATTTTGTTCCTTGCGAATCTCTCAGATCGATCTTGTTGGACTTTTCAATGTCATTTCGACTATCGGTAGTGTAAAGTGTTTTACCAATTCGGTCGTTTGTAAGTTTCGTAGCACTTTCAATGCTATATTCGAGAATGCTTGATTCTGGATAATTGTCATCGGTGTAGTGTTCGGTGATGGGAGTTTGGGATGGGAGTTTTGCTTCTTCTGCATTAATTTTGATAAAACCGTGTGTGCAGGCAAGAAGCAGTAAAACAATATTGCTGATCATGTTGAAAGGAGATTCTGAAATAAAAAAAAAAAAAAAACCAAACCGTTATTCAATAAATTTCTTTGTTTTATTATTAAAGCTGAAATAACAAGAAGCGGCAGAGCTTTTCAAGTTAATTGATAGAAACAGCTAAAGGGCAAGACCTCAACCCTATTAAGAAATCCCCAGACGCATCCCAAAAAACATAACAACATAATTTTCGAATGCTTTTTTCCGCCTGAATCACCAATTTTGAGAGAGAATAAAAAATACACAGAACCAATTTATTTTATTTGTTGTTTATGTTTTCTTTATAAACATCAAACAATAATAATTAGTGGGTGTGGTGTTAATATGCCATTTGAATTCCTTGTTCCATTTTAATATGCTTACACATTATTCCAATTTAGAGTGTCTGCTTGTGTGTTGATTTTGAACTTGGATTATTGGATAAACAAAAGGAACAAAATCTTTTTTGAGTAAATAAAGAAGAAAACAAAAAAATAAAACACAAAGAGGAAAATCCTCTTATTTTCCGGCTAAGCACATGTGGGAGGGTGGGTAAAGGTGGATGCAGTTAATACTCTGCCGATGGACAAATAAATATTTCGAATATATGTATGGATTAATTAGGACCGGGTGGATATAGTGAGTGCAATTCAGTGATAGTGTGAGTTGATGAAGTCTTAAGCCTTAATGATGTGCTCCAATTCTGAAAGCTTTAAATGCAGGGTGATGATTTGAATGATGAAATCTTGTTATAGCTCCATTTAGTGACAAGAAGGAATTATTATTTATTTGTCAGCTTTTAAATGTGTAAACAGTTTATTTGTCTTTCTAATTGATTGTTGTGTTTGATGCATGGTCGATTTGTTTGAGAAATTTAAATAAAAAAGAAATTCAAAAAGGTCATTTGTGTGTCGTAATTTTGTGAGTGTTTTTTTTATTAGTTTTGTTTTTTAATGCATCGATGAAAATTTAGGAAATTTTTTTTTTGAAATTACATAACAAAAAATATTTTATGGCATTCATAGTAAAAGCAATAAAAAAACTTTTTATTTATTTTTCGGTGGTCAAGGATCACAAGCAGTTACTTTGTTCCAGCAGATTTTTTTAAGGCACAACTATAGAAATGGTTTTTCTCAATTTCATAAACACAAAACAAAATCCAGTTAAAGTTTAAAGTACAAATTTATTAGCTATTTTATTTCAACAAATTTAAAAATTCGTTCTTAAAACATAAAGCGAGACATGGGCATATCATTTCTTCTATAAATAGCATTTTTAAGAACACAAAAATTAGAAATAGTTAGGTTTCTTAAGTAAATACATTTTATTTTTTATGTATTTTCAAACATTAATCGCATCAATTACTAATCAACTTACATTTATATTATTAAAAAAAATCAGTAATCAGTTATGCCATGCAAACTATAAAAAAGACTTAAGTATACAAGAAAATCAAAATTTAAAAATAAATTAGCGGTTTTGTATGAGAAGATTTTAAATTCACCTTTTTTTTTATTTAAGTTGTTTGAATTTAATTAAAAGATTGGTTCATCAATGTTTGTAATTGCTTGTACATAAATATTTTAAAGATACATTTGATGTTTTCCGCAAGTTTATTTGATTTGCTATTACATTTCAGCGCTAAATAAAAAAAATTAACAATGTTAGAGTATCTCTATACATACATAATTATGTGCATATATGAACAAAAATGTATACAAATAGGGAGATTACGATAACTTTGGCGTAGCAAAATAGTAACGGATTGTTGTGGAGTAGTTTTGAAACAATAATGATTTAAAATGAGTAGTTTTTGAACAAAATAATTTTAAACTCAAAATTTTGGAAAAATTAATTGTATATTTAGTTTTTTGAAATTCTGAGACTATATTCTAAGTTTTTTTTTTAGAAATTATTACTCCTATGAATTTATAATCGAAAACTTAAAACCATACAATAGTGGGTAATTCTAGTTTATAAAACAATTAAAAATACCAAAAATTAGTTTTTATTAATTTTTTTCTTTTTTTTAATATACAGAGTATAGCAAGAGATTTTTCGTTTCCCAGAATTTACTACGAGGAGGTTGATTTACTATTTAAAAAAAAAAAACTTAAAAAAAGAAACCGCTTTAGCTACAGACTGCAAGGAACTCAACATCTCATTGAAATTCTTACCCGTGCTGCGGTTAATGCCTTTTTGTGCCTTTTCAAATGTCTTTAACAAGTCTTGCAGGCCATGATCTTTAGTTCTGGTAACAAAAAATTATCCAAAGGTTTCAAATCTTGGCTTGCGGAGGACCAATTTGCTGCTGCTACAAATCCTGAGATGTTGTTTCTGAGCAAATCTGTCTTTGTTTGCAGGAGCAGAACCCTGTTGAAAGATTATTGGGGCTCCAATAAAAAGGACATTAGTTAAACCCTTCACCACACCTTCTAACACATCTTCGTCTTAGACCTCGGCACCTATTCACACTTTTTTTCGCACAAATGAAGGGATGTGATTCCTTTTTGTGAAACTGCCCAACAAACCATTACTGATGCCGGATGGTGGCCTCGTTGAATCCTTGGAGCAATTGTTTCGGTTTGATGTGATGATGTTGCAAAAATTTTATCATTTTGCTTTTAAAAAACTTCTTCTCTGGAAAAAATATTCTCATCAGAAAACCGGATATTCTTATGCCAATTTCTCGTGTGTCAGTTTAAAAGTCTTATGCTTCTTTCCAGCCAAATTTTTTTCAGTCGAGTTAACAAAAGACTCGCTTAGCGTCGATAGGATGGATCTGGTGTATCAGTTCTCTGCTTCCAAAAGGATTTCGTCGATTTCGTTCACGCACTACTGTTGCAGTAACGCACTCGTATGACCCAGGCGTGGGTCGACGAATTCTTGGCTTGGATCTTGTGGAATTTTGTAAAAAAAAGTCCAAAGCGCAGCAAATTCATTTGTTCTTCTTATCATTTCACGGGTAAGCAATCAGTTTACTAAAATGATTAGCTAGTATTTCTTAGCTTAGACATTTGCTAATGATACGTGTGTTTCCACTAAGACTTTCTATACGTAGTATTTTCTTTCCTAAAAATGTCATGTCATGAATTTTGAAATGCCCACATCCATGTGAAAGACATTTTTGTAGTCCTTTTGCAATCTTCATCGAGCCATGGTTAGGTTGTTTTACTTTAAGAGTTTGATGGGTATACTGATATGATTAAATTTAAGGCAGCGTACTTTTTTCTCATTTAAGCATCCTTAAATTAAAATTTTTATTTTCCGCCAGCACCAACCCAAACCTGCAAGAGTAAGATGATTGAGCAAGGGTACTGGAGTTAGGTACTTCTTAATCTTTTTTGACGTATTTTCCTCTATATCGTCAATTTCAGGGAAAAAATCGTTTTTTTTTTTAATACCTCTGCATTCGCGAAAACTTTGGCTAAAAATCACACAAAACCAGCAAATAAAGTTTGGCTATTTTTCTTAACTTCTCCTTAAATGCGACACTTTGATTTTCACTGATATTTTCATAACTCAATATTGTTTAAGAACTAATTCATGAGTTTCCGTGAATCAAACTGAATAGCTATCAAAATATAACTTACTAGTAACACACAAATAAAATACCTTCAATGAATCATATACATAATTCTTAATCGACAGTCAAAGAAATTACAGAAATGGCAAATAAAAAACACTTCATATAGAACAGCTACAGATAATGACTGTAACGTATTTTTGTGCAGTTGCCTGTTGTATCCAGAGACCGCACAGCAAGTAAAATACTTTCAGTCTGCATTTCCATAATATTCAAAATTACTATTTCACTTATCAAAAAACAAAGCAACAACAAATTGAAGCAAACCAACCACTAAAAGGAGCCGTTAAATATTTTAATACGCAATAATATTGCATGCCCTTCGGCTTTTGTGTTTAGGTACATGCAAACAAAGGATATTAGTCCTTTAGAGAATACGGGTGTAATGAACCAACACATAAAACAAACGCAACAAACACGAAAAAAAAAACTTACACCAAAAGCATGCAATCCACAAACAACAACTAAAAAAGAGAAAAAAAGAAACCTGAACAGGATATCTTCAAAGGACTCCAAGGACTATTTATCATTCTTGCACTATTCAAAGACACGGACGCGTGTTAAAAAAAAACAAAATTCACTCACGCATGTGACAAGAAGAGCCTGCTCCTCTTCCAAGGGAATATATCTACTCTTTGTAATCGTTATTCCTATTTTTTTTTTGTTTTCTATGAAAAGGATACAAGCAGAAGGCACTTAAGGGTAAGACAAAAGGCTCTTTGGTTCTTCTTTTATGGGAAAATGAATTATAAAATCACTTTAATCGATTTTTTCACATAAAAGGGAATTTGTTTTTAACTAGTTTTTTAAGCAAGATAAAATAAATGGGAACGAAAGTAAACTTAGACTATGTTTTGTCGGTCAAAATGTAATTCAATCTAAAAGTGAATGAACTAAAAAAACTATCTCCGGTTACCGGTCAAATCGGTTTGAACTTTGAATTTTGGCTTTTTCAGTTCAAAAAAAGACAAATTAACTGCCACAATTTCGGTAGACCAAGCCACACTCCAGTTGAATGCATTTTTAAGGAGAAACTGAATGTGTTGGAAAAGCATTTTTACTTACTAAGTAGCGCGTGCCTTTTTAAGATTAGTTACTTGCGAAATATCATTTCCTGGAGCACGTATATGTTCTAAATTTTGTTTGTTTCTTGCACAACACGGAAGATTATTGGAATAATCTATCAGATTTCAACATTGCATAAGCTGTACTTTTTGTAATGAGAAAAATATAGGCCCGTCGAACAATTTCATTCGGCCGAGGAATTAAGAACAAATGATTTTTTTTTTCTTTAATTTCTCGTTTCAATCTATATATAGAACCACCAACGACCGACGTCGACACACAACTATTCACTGCGGAACTAAAATTCAAAAAAACCACTAGAGAGAGAATTTACAGGAAAAAACCACCTACTCCGACTCCAATTAGAATACAAACTGCCGTGTTGAGTGGCAATGGCAAAGGCAAAGCTGGCCAGACAGGCATTAATGGTGCATATTTTTTTTTTGTATTCTTTATAAAAAGAAGAAACAAAAAAACTAATCCGGAGCACCGAAGCATAAACTTTTAACTTGAATCGGGGTAAAACACTTTGATACTCAGGTGTGTTCCAAATAATAATGAAATGAAGAAGATGCAACAAATATGAGGCAATATAAATCTTAATGGAACTATATTAAATATTTATTTCTGGATTTTATTGTTGGGTTCATTCACAAAATAAAGGAATCTCGGTTTTTTTTTATTTCAAGTGGATTTTCAGACTAGAAATTAACTTACCCTTGGAAATATGCTTTTTAATTTGTTAATTTTGGAGCTTTTTCCTTAAATCTACTTTCGTAATATTTAAAAAACAACTTTGGAATACATTATTTTAATACGATATTGATTTAATAAACTCAAATGTTATAAATTATTTAAATAAAATAGAAATAAAAATAAATTTGTAATTTGCCGGTAGTTTGTCTCAAGTTAAGGGTGCGAAGTAAACAAAAGAAAAATATACAAAACATAAGTGTCACTTGAGAAATGTCAGTTCTTCTGAAGGGGCGGTATTTCTGCCACTAGCACAGGGTGACATTTCAAATTTGTTTTATGTTTAAATTAATTAAAAAATGTTTATTTTTTGTAGATTATGTTAATTTACCTACACCAATTTTTTTTTAATGCCGCTGAGTGTACTACAATTATTTTTTATAGAAATATTTTACATGTATATTAAAATATGCAAGCGCATGAACAAATTTAAATTAAAACGCATATAATATACGAAATTGTAAAGGCTTACCCAAACCAAAGTGCGACAGTGCGTCACGACATGTGCGACATGATTTTTATATGGAAAACGTTCAATCGTATTTGGTGTGGGTACTCAGATGACACTGTGTAAATAAATTTTTGCGTTGTCGTGTCGCACTGTCGCACTTTGGTTTGGGCAAGCTTTAAATCTTTAAATGAGCACAATTTTTCAAGTACGCAGACAAAATTCATGCTTCGCAAATTAGACCAGCTGAGGATATTCATTTTTAAGAAATTTACAGCTGGACTATGATTTTTGCTTATGAATCCGACTATAGTAGATAATTTCCCAAATCAAAGTTTATTTTTTTCAAGCAGTGACAAAAGAATTATAACATCGTTCTAACAAACCAACGTGACACGGCATGCAGTGTGACAACGACAAAAAGTTAAAAATCGAAACAAATCACCAATAAAAAATATCCATGACTGAAACAAGCTTATAATTTTGCATTGAATCACCCTATATTTACGAAATTATTATCATACAAAACACATCCAACTTCACTCATACATCTGACAGGTTCAAACAGTTTGAAAAGCTTTTATAGCAGGTGAATTTACACCAAAGCATTTAAAACTGTTTTCTTTCAAATATTCAAAAATTATAATTTAAATTATCTGTTTAACGGTTTTAGTATTTAAATGTTGTTTGTGAGTGTTCTTAATGAAAGTGTATTAAATTTGCAGAGGGGTGTTTTGTAATTGAGATATCGAGTAAGATTGTAATCATCGAAATTGAGTTAAAATTAAAACTACTTCATATTATTTCTTAGCAACGATTAAAATGCATATGAAGGTACGTTACTGTACATGATTCCATTTAGTATGTCAATCAAACGCAAAGGGCAATTACCATGCGGGTTGTTCTAAGATAACCGAAGGTTTATTTTAACTTTTAGTCGAATACTATGGGTCCACACAACAAATATATTATTTTGTTTTAAAAAGAGGGGGATTATAAGTTTGTTTGTAGGTACATTCTTCATATAGGTACTTTGCTCTTGCTATTTCAATGCCGTTGAATTTTGAACTTCCGGTAGTCAATGTGCATGACCGCTGTTTATAGGAGTCTTATGCAAATTCGAACTGAAATTTTGCAAAAATTGCATAAATTATAATATACCTAATAAAAATGGTTTGGGGTTATTAAAGTCCTTTCTGCGAATTGGTTTAGGTTGGATGTCGGTAGAAAAGAAAAGAAAAATCAAGTTTTTTTAATGAATGATGTTGTAATGCAGTGCCTATATTGAGAAACGCTACTTCCAACTATTGTACATCATGTTCTTTATAACAATCTTAACTCACTCCAAATCTCTAAGTTGACTTAAAAAAAAAATATTGAAACACAACGGAGTTAATACAAGATCAAATTATATGTTGAAAAATTGTCTTTTATTAACATTTTAAATAAAATTAATCCAATAAATATTTGAAAAGACTCAGAATTTTGAAAAAAAATTTCAAACAACTGATTATTTTTCAAATTTTTTTCGTTATAAAATATATTTTTCTTTTCCAAAATTCATTGGTCTAATTTAAAGTCAATTGACTCAGGAATAGACAATGTTTTATGTTTTTTTGTTTTTGAAAAACTGTGCAGTTTTATCCGCTTCCGATGTTATTTGCTTTTTAGTTACTCCACTATTGATCGGAACTCAAAAGTTGTGAGTTTTCATACATAGCTCCTATAAAACCTGAGATTTTAAAAATATATTTTGAATACACATTATGCACAGAAGAGAGAAATATTTATCGAAAATATCGTTTTTTTTTTGCCTTTTATCGTCAAACGACCAATGCTAACGAATAAAAATGTTATAGAATTATTCAGAAAAAAGTGGAAAAGTGAGTGGGTCACTCAACCCCACCTATTGGAAGAAAGGCCATACTTTTAAAATGAAAAAAAATGTTTGTAAAAATTATACTAATTGTAACCTTCATAGAACCGATATTTTCATTTTTGACTTTCCCTTTACGACTCAACCAATTTTGATGAAACTTTCAAATCGTTTAATTTAAAAATTTTCAAAAAACTAACTTGGATTTAAAAACAAAACTTTGAAGTTTTTTTTTTGAAAAATCAATATCATTCTATTTTTTTTTTAATCAAAACCACCATTACGATAATGAAGAAGTCCAAAAAGTGAATTTCGTCAATCCGGTCGTGCGTCTGTGCCTAAACGCGTGAACGGATTTTCTTCAAATTTGGTAGAAATGATTTTTATGTAATTTCGAAACTTCGTATTTTCTTATGTTTTTGAATATCTCATCTGGAACGAGTACCTCCCATACAACATTTTCGAGTTTTTCGAGTTTTCTCGAAAACGGCTAAAAATTTATCAAACGATTTGTCAAAAAAAAAAAAAAAAAAAATTGGTATGCTATTTTTAAGATTATTTATCAACATCTAAAAATTAAATTTAGAAAAAAACACAAATCATTGACCCAATATCGAAAAAAAATCCAAAAAGTGTTCCCGTTTAAAAAAAAAATATTTATTTTTGCTTATTTGTGCATATCTCTCAATAAATACACACATCAGATAACCAAAAGCTAAAATTTTCCAGCTCTGTTAAAACACATAAGTAAATACATAATAGATTTAGACTATTAGAGCAAGTTCGTGCGACCCATTCGTGCATACATTAATTATTAATGCAAAGAAATAGCAAAATGCAATCTTGCCTACAAACATGTAATAAAACCGTCCATTTTCTTCTCAAGACCCCAACTATAAAAATGCCCGCGAGTTGTGATATTTAAGATAAAACCGAAAAAGAATGTTTATAAATTACCTTTTATAGTTCTGTTAACAGTTAACCATATAAAGGAAGAAAATCCTGATTTATCAAAAGGCACAAATGTTACAATCTCAAGAGTTTTTTCCACAATAGACCACACACAATAGCTTTCCACAACTGCTACTTGGTAAATCTCTATCTTCTCATTAAATACTTTCTTCATCTATTCTCACACTCGTCCTCGTAGTCAACATCATGATAGGTGACATTATGTAATGTAAGTTGTCTTGTCGGTTGGAATATCACATCGGTCACAAATCCTACAGATAATTTTTCCATTCAACATGACTTCTTAGTGGGTTCTCCATGACAGGTGCAAAATCAAAATGGAAGGAGGAAGAGATAGAGATAGAGATTTATCCCAGACACGGTTGAGTGGTTAGTTTATGTATCATACATGAGCGAATACCTGAAAAGTTTATCAACGTTAAACTACAAACCACTACCTACGACTATGTTCTACATGTATATCATCTGGATTTGATTGTGTCCTATAAAATAAGGACTTTATCTTTGGTTAGAAGTGAGTTGTCTTACAATATTGTGAACAGAGACTAGACCGCAAGATTACCTTAACAACGGTAGCTTTTGCAGGGCTGGAGGTTCGATTAAATATGGTAGAGGGCCCGGCCCAGGGATTCGAAAAAGACTGAAACAAAGTAAAATGTCTGATATTTGAATTGAATAAAACATCCAACTTGTAAAAAACGTTTAAGATGTATTTTGTCTTCTTACAACACACTAGTCAATCTTATCTGATATCTAAAACACACCCCAAAATTAACTTAAGCTTTTCTAACTTTTTTGTTGAATTAAAAGCTGAAATTTTAAAACTCTTTTCATTTACAAAAACAAACATTTACAGATACTTAAGGTGTTATATCCTTAAAATGTATCTGAGTACCTATTTAAGTTTTGAATAGAGATTATTACTCAATCCAGCCTTGACTGGGTGTGGTGGTGGTATAATGACAAACAGAAGAGAAGTTGTATTTAATATGTCAAGCCATTTAAATTGTTGGAAACTTTAACAAGTCACAAAGTAAGTCACCATTCTCTGCATAATATATAGGTATATTTAGATTTACTTATATTGTTCATGATGAAGGACCCTAGCTAAGTAATTGATGCTCATGGAAACTTTGAAGTTTCATTTGTTAATTTATGCAAGTGCTTTTTGTCCTCTCTCTCTGACACCCACCATCACACGCTAACCATATTATATCGTGGTTACGTTCAAACCATCATACGCCTTATAATTTAAGATGATATTAAATTTACCTTGCTCAATAAAACTAGAAACTATACATCCATCCAGGTCAATTTCAAGGATAATTAGACTGCGTATCTGTGCAATAACTTGAGTTTAACCGCAACAAAAACAGTTTACAAATTGGATGGGCTATTCACAAAATCTTGTGGTCAATTACTTTTTTTTTTTTTTTTTGTAGAAATCCTTGTGGTTTTTTTTATGAGATTAGTACCAAATTTTTGTTGAAACATTTTAGGTAATTTTTGTTTTAGGTAGGTATTGGAGATTGGTAAAGTTTGGGTGCAGAAGCCGTGGCCAAATCCAAACTGTTTCCCATAAATTAACTTTTGGAATTTGACTACTGCCATGGCCATGCAGCGTGCCGGGTAGAAAAATGACTTACCTGTGAATCGTTATTGCCACGAATTGTTCTTTGGTGTTGCCCCTGTTACGGTATCTTGAAACTTTAAATTATATTTTTGTTTAAGCTAGTTAAAGGTTCTTGGTTGCCCCTTTGTGATCGGAACATATTTCCACGGAAGGGTTTCCATCGAAATGTCGAAGTGGAGTCACGTTATTATTATGTCGCAGTCGGCAGTGAAAGACTTTTAGCCACCTAGAGGTTCTTCTACCAATTTAGGCGGGAATGATAGAATCAAGAGTCCAACTACTTTACACCATGTATGACTTACTCCGACATGAGGCAGAACTAAGGGATAAGTTTCCCTAGTTCTATCCAAAACAAAGTTTTGCGGTTGATCGGAGTTGGACCCCTGGCCGAATAGTTTACGTGGCCGGCGGGATTAAGTTCCTTAGCCTCGAAAATGTATGAAATTTATTCCCTAGCGAGACGGTTTTTTGGTCGGATGGTATAAGCTCGGCAGCCTTGACAATATGTGTGATTAAGTTCATAATCAAATGCCCAGCCAAGTTCTCTAGCTGCTTTGGCACTGCACCTTTATTTACAGGAACCAACTCAGCTGTTCAAAAAGTTAAGGCCCACATCTGTAAACTGTTGGAGTACTACAACAAATAAGGTATCCGAATTTATTTTTCCAAATCGGAACTTTTGTATCTTAGACGAACTGGAGGAAGAGGCATTCGTTTTGCTGGGAACTGTAGAAGCATTACACTGCCACTTCTAGATGGAAATAGTTTACCAGCCAAAGCCAACTTGGCATTCCATTGCTTATATTAATTGACGAAAAGAAAAACCAGACTAAGCTCTAAGCCAGCGAACTAAACTAATAACATATAATTTTTGAAATTATCAAAGATTGGACAGATTTTTATAGATTTTTCAACATTTTTTGTGAAGAATCCAGAAGTCGTATAAAAAATTGGTCAAGATATAAATTTGGTAATTTTGTCAACATTTTTGTTCTACTTGAACGGTTTTAGCGAAAAATGTTCGTATTTTAGATTATGTCCCAAGAACAATAAAAAAAAACTATTCTTTGTTAGTTTTTCAATTATATCTCATTTTTCCTGTGACAAATTTTGTTGGAATCTTCGGATTCGTTCTCAGAATCCCAAAAAACATAAAAAAAAACTTTTGCTTGAGAACTTCTCACCTCTAAAAACACTTTACTTGGACTAAAGATAGTATTTTGAACAAATCATACATTTCACTTTGCACTTATCTTTGCACCGACCAAAAGCAAATTCTTAAATGATTTACAATGATTAAGACAGAAAGTAAAGAAATTCGACGTTTACTGTACCAAACAACGGTTTTTTGACATCTTAATGTTAGCATATCTCAAAAACGTGACGTGCTAGGGTAGTTTTGACTTCAGATATGGGTTCAACTTGCCAAAATCCTTTACAAAATTATAATTTGATTTGAAGGCGGTTTTTGTTCAGACCTTAGACCCGACATCAGCCTCACCTTTCAAGTGTGGTACACTATCTCAAAAAGAACCATGAAGGACCTTCAACTTTTTTGAACTGCATATCTTGAGAATCTGCACTGAACATTTCTCTTAACCGACAGCGGCAGAAACATTAAAGTAACCAAACAAGACTCATTATACATAAATGTATTTGCAAAGAAACTTGGCTGAAGCACCTATTGCTTCCTATTGAATTGATGGATATAACTACTCAGTCAAAGACTTCCCCAGCCGAGGTACCTGTCTGCAATGGAAGTCCTGAACAAGGATATTGTGCCAGCAATCAACAACGAAGCAGTCAACAGTAAACAGTGACAATAAACACTGTCAGCTCACTATCGTGCCTAAGCGCCCCAATCTAACCTTAACCATCTTTGAACATCACTGTTATTTGACAAACGATAAGGAACAAACCAAAAAGGATCAACCGACTTTTAATATTAATATATTTTTTGGAGCAAGTACTTGTAAAACCTAATTTTTTTTAATTTTAGCCACTGTTACTTTTGTATCATTTTATATTTATTTTATAAGTTGTTTACATTAAGTCACATAATTTTAAATATCAATAAAACAAAATTGAATTAAATTGTGACAACAGGGGAAATAGGACGGTATGTATATCAGTGAATTTCACGCGATGTAAAGGTAGTAGGTAGGTAGGTACACACAAATAATAACAAAAACAACACAAAAGGAAATGTATAAAATTAAAATAACTACAGATTTTCGAAGAACATTTACTGTCTAGCACAACATAACATTAGCAACAGGGTATACCATACAGAAAACATACAAGTATATTTTTTGTAAGGCATTTTTGTGTCTGGGAACCTGCGTGATTTCGATTGATATGCACGTGAAATTAACCGATCACGCTAGTTTACAAATTTTCGGTTCATACCGAGTACCTGAACAAAAAAGTAGTTTTCAGATTAATAACCAGATCAGATAACCGATCACGCTAGTTTACAAATTTTTGGTTAATAGCGAGTACTTGCACAAAAAAGTAGTTTTCAGATTAATTTTGGGTCGCTGAACAAGAAAATGACAATCACTTATTTTTCACAAAGAAGCGTTCTCTAGATACAGCAAAAAACATATTTTTTTGCTCTATTTTCATATATAAGATATTGATAATGGTAATTTTAATTTTCGAATAGTTTAACAAAAAATTGTTTTTCCATTCAACGATATATTGTTCGTATCGAGTAACAGACGTTCAAATGGTACAAAAACATGATTTTTCGACCTTTTTCGACCTTTTCTTTGATTTAACAACCCGGTTTGAGTATGAAAAAGAACAAAAATGAAATGGTCTTCCTTCATTTAATGATTTATTATGTTCACATTGATCGTGCGATTTTGATGCAGTAAAGTTTTATAGTTTTGTTAAATCATCAAAAATTAAAGTATTCGAAAATTAAAATTACCGTTATCGATATTTATGCTCTGCTCATATATGAAAATAGAGCAGAAAACATGTATTTTTGCTGATAACTCGTGAATGCTTCTTTAGAAAAATAAATGAATGGTATTTTCTTGTTCAGCGACCCAAAATTAATCTAAAAAATACTTCTTTGTACAGGAACTTTTTCGTGTTTTCGTACTAGTGTTATAGATTCAACTAATCAACCGCGAGTTAACCAGCAACCGCACCTTAGCGTTAGCACTGCTAAATGAAAAATGCACGGCTAATTGGTTAAAATGCGTTCACATGTGTACGAAAAAGTCAGTAACTATTATACCATTATTATTCACAGAAAAAAAAGGATTTTTTTTATTTCGGAAGTAATACACCTTGTAAGAGTATTTCCCGAAAAATGTATTGGACATCGCCTGGGCCTGAGTAAGAAATCTATTCGGAAGTCATTCTATACCATCGAGCTAACAGTGTCAGAGTATGAGATTGACATTAAGTTTTCATCCATTCTAAGACTAAAGTTTGAAGCAGAAGATTATAATTTGAATTACTTTTGGATTGGATCTAAAGATGATAAGGTACTCTAATAAGGGTTACCTTTGGGACACTTTAGTGTTAATTTGACACCTTTTTAGTCACTCGGACACCAGGAGACCTCTTTTTAAAAATAATCACTTTTGGACACCCTTTTAGAAATTTGGACAATTTTTGGACACTTAAAAATAAACAGACAATTTGATCGAAAAACAGTTAAATGGCTCTCATTTTGAAGATATGTATTTTTAAAATAAAAAATTGAGTTGAATGTCGTTGCGTTTTAATTAAAATTGGTATGGGACACATTTTTTTCTCTTGGACAACTTTTTTGGACACAATTTCAAAATTTTTTAGAGGTAACCCTGCCCTCAAGTCGTTTAAATGGCTATTACGGTTCTGTTCCCGGTTTGTGATTCAGGACTGTTTCTTTTTTTTTGTTTAATAGTGTAATCTGTACACTCAGAAAAAAATCATTGTTATCCCTAGAACTTTCTATTGTTGTAAGATTGTGAATTAAAAATTGTTGGCTCAACAAAAAGTTCTTGGATCAATAACTAATTCTTAATTTTAAAGGAATCAGTTTAACAATCAAGTTTTTGATAGAACAATTTTAAGCAAGTGCCCCCCTGCGAGAAATCAAAGGCTCATAATAAGTGCATGCATAAGTAGTTATTAAAATATAATAATGCAACCTTTCACATTCACAATATTCAAATAAAAACATACATAAACTATTAAAGACAATTAAATTGTTTAAAACAATGAATGACAGTCACGCCAGTGGAGCACTGATCTAAAACAATGTTTTTAATCCACTTTTACTTTAATTAAAATCAACAGTTGAATGGTTAAAATTAAAAAGTTTATTCTGCGATTAAGAGGCTGGCTCATGCATACCATAGTTTGTTCTATGGAAGTGAACATATAGGTTTTCAAATCAATTCATATGGTTAGCATATAAATATTTAAACTACACTACAACGTCATTACCTATTAAAATGGAGTTCCGCTAAACAAAGTATGCTCAATTAAAGTTCCGTGGTCCAATTAAATTGTGAGCCCCTATATTAATGTACATTAATGTACTACACTGAAGAGGTAAATATATTTTGAAAGCCATTAATATAGGTCTTGCTCCCAACTTAGCTAAATAAATAGATTTTTTATTGATAAATGGTAGAAGATAGAGCATCAAATTTAATAGATAATAACATAAACAGAACCCAAATTGTTCCACTCGACTCAGCTTGGTTTACTTATGATTATCATTTTAATGTGAAACACTTTCCTCAAACTAACAAAACACCCTGTCCTGTAGTTCAGCAATTATTGATACAAAATCAAAAAAATAAAACTTGACACCCGTCAGTCATGAATTATTATTCAGCAAGTGTCGTTGCATTTATTGCAGTACTTGTTGCTGAATTTTCATCTACAGAAGCTAAATTTAACTTAAAGTTTTTGAATTTTATTAAAAATCTTAACGAATTCGAGCAGTTTCAAAGTGTATTTCTTCTGAAAACATCCACTGATCATTATCTAGATGACGAAATGGCACGACACATAACAATTTCACTTGAAATTCCAGTGATTCTGTCTAATGGAGCGTCTTCATTTTACTTAAGAGAATACTACAATGAAAATATTTTAATTTTAGTTCAATATGATTCATATGATGAAAATCTTCATCGTCGACTATTAGAACATCTTCAACATCTTCGATTCTGTAAGACGATTTTTGTGCTAAAGCAATCTTTAAGAAATGATGTAAAACTGAAGAACGTGTTCAATTTCTGTTGGAAGAATAGAATGATTAATGTTATTGCAGTTTTTGAAAATTTCTCTAGAACTTTGGCATACTACAGCTACAGCAACTTTGGAGGCCTTACAATTGAAGAATTAACCTGGAACAAGCAGAAGTTGGGTATTTTTCCAGATCGAATGCGTGACCTTAACGGTATAACACTATCAGTTCTTTTCGGAGGAACAGAACCAGGTATTATTGTCTCGGATAATGGAACAATTTATGGTTATATGGGTCATATTTTCAATGCTTTTGCTAAGAAGCACAACGCCAAATTAAACACTTCGAATATTAATACTGCACTTGTTCCTTGGGAAATTTACAGACTTGTGTTAAATGGAACAATTGAGATGTCAGGTGCCTTCCCCACACTCTTAAAAGACTCAACTATTTACTACTCATACCCGTTTCTTTATTATGATTGGTGTGTGATGCTGCCCATAGAGCCAAATATACCAACCTATAAAGTATTTGCCTTTGTTATCTATTGGGAAGTCTTTCTTGCTACAATTGTGATAATTATATTGCTGTCTATTTCATTGGCTGTAGCTGCTAAGTTATCTGACTTGGAAAATGGTACCTTCTTTGCACATGATTTGTTCTTCAACATCGATTGTTTCCGTGGAATACTAGGACAGTCTTTCTCCGAATCACGAAACGCTTTCTTCGGTACAAAAATCATTTATTCTTTGATCTTTTTGTTAGGAATAATAATGGTAACTTCATACGATGCATTTTTACAGTCTTTCATGACCGAACCACCAAAAGAAAAAATGATTAAGTCCTTCGATGATCTCAAATTGGCTGGTTTAAAAGTCCGCATTCTCAAAACAAATTTGGATAATTTTTTGATTAAAAGGCCTTATTTCAAGCAGATGTATGAAAGTGTATTTGAAGAAGAAACAAACGTTGACAGTTTTAATAGATATCGTGATACTCTAAATACTAAACACGCCTTCGCAGTAAACAACGAAAAATGGAAAATGTATGAAAATCAACAAAATTTCTTTGGTTATCATTTGTTTCGTATGTCTAAAGAATTGTGTTTTTTGAAAAGTGCATCATCAGCAATACCTTTGAATGAGAATTCAATTTATCGCAAAACTTTGAATTGGTTACTATTGGAAATACAATCAACTGGATTGATGGAATTTTGGCGGAGAAGAGCGTTTTATGAATTAATAGCTGTTGGAAAATTTCCAAAGTTTAATTTTAATAAAAATGAACCGAAACTGCGACCGATGAAAGTTGAGGACTTTAAGTTGGCTTGGATTTTTATGGGAGTGGCAATGATGGTTGCTGTTGTGTGTTTTATCAGAGAAATTTGTATTTTCAATTGGAGTGGTAGGCGTAAGATTATTGCTAAGAATTAAATATTTACTAAAATTTCTTTTTTTCTTGATGTATTTTTATTAAGACCTTAATAAATATTTGCTATTTCAAGATTTGTGTTATTCTGAGATGTCTTCTATAAATTCAACATGGAGCAGTTTGAGCGGGATCTTGATAGCTAGCTTCGAAATAATATTTTTGATTTTTGAAATTCGAAAAATGGAGGTTAGAAATTATCTTTTTTTTTAATATCGTAAATTTTTTTTTTGGCTTTAAATCTATATTTTCTAACATATTTCGTTGACATTTTGGAACAATTTGGTTTGAATATACATGTTTGCATTTATAGGTTTTTGAAAAACGGCTTCCTATGGAATATTTTTGAAAATTTAAAAACTTGAGACTGTTTTTAAAGTAAGTTATTGTAAACTTCTCTCAACACATTAGTAAATATTCTATCTCGAAGTTAATTTTTGAAAAAAAAAAAAATTGGAATTACATTTTTTTAAGAGTTCTCGATAAAATATTTTAAAAATTATACGAATTTTATCGATTTCTTTGGAACAATGTTAAAAACACTTTTTTCAAAAAGAAAAAATACTTAAACTTAAGAAATTGAAAAAAAGGGGGCTATATTTTTTTGGTTTCGAGATCATAACTTTCGAAACATCCAAGTAAGAGGTCCAAAAATTTCGAACATTGTAAGGAACAACTATTTAAACCCGAAAATTTTTTTCAAAAATTCAAATCTACGAACAAAGGGAAGCTAGGTCAAAAAGGGTTTTTTGGTTTTTTTAATATTTTTGCCAACAAATTTGAAACATACCGGTACAAACCGGAATCAACCTGGGACAACTTTCAAAAAGAACAATTTCAAAAATAAGGGGACTAACTTCACACACTTAAACTAAGTACCCATCAAAAAAAATTGCATGTTTTTAGGATACGCATAAACAAACTTACATCAAACTTTCAGATGCAAATTAAATTTAAAATTAATTCAGCTAAACAACACCTACCATTTATATGAGATATAAGTGAAAATCTTATTTTATTGGCTTTGAAAGTTCAGGACTTTTCTCAGATTATAGTCCATCCCAATAGGAACCTATATTCCAATAATAATAATCAGCCAGTAACGAAATTGGTTCTTTGAAAAAATCTACTCTTCCTTGGCTAATAAGAACCAGATAATATATCCCATAAATCCTAAAGCCTTCCAGTCTTCCCTAAAAGACA
Source organism: Meliscaeva auricollis (assembly GCA_948107695.1). Taxonomy (NCBI): domain Eukaryota; kingdom Metazoa; phylum Arthropoda; class Insecta; order Diptera; family Syrphidae; genus Meliscaeva; species Meliscaeva auricollis. The sequence goes on from OX403618.1 coordinate 16,288,837, forward strand.
TTTTCACTTTAAGTATATAACGAAATAAATCTACGTACATAAAGTTCTCAGTATTAAATTCAGGGAAATTATATTAAGTCCAAGCTGATGAAGAACTGATGATGAGATAAGATTTAGATAAAATGCAAATTGCCATAATCCATGGGACTATCATTGTTTTGTGTGAATGTCCTTTGAAATAGCTATATCCGTTTATGCGACCACCATCTGCAGCTGGTGTTGGCGCTGCTCCTGCTATAATGCTGGTTGATGTTGATGTTTATCCCTTTTGAGAAGAAACACTTGACGATTTAATACAAGTATCTAATATAATTTGAAATTGAGCATAAATTTCTTTTTGGTATTTTTCATTTAATTTAATTTAATTTTCGATGATATTTGAAGGAAATGAGGCTTGACAGGGACAAGATTAAATTAAATCCATTTTGAATGTTCATTTTATATATAAATCCCTTTATTTTTTTTTTTATAAAGGATCAAAATAATTTATGGGACTTTATTGAACTGATGCTTTCGTATTGTTTTTTTGTTGTTGTTTCATTTCATTGATTTAATATGTTGCTTATTTCCGATATATCTGGATGCAAATTGCATCAAATTGGAGAAGGACGTCTTTTTTTTTATGTAAATTTGGTACCTATTAGAATTGCTATTAATGGTGATGCTGACGTTTTATAGGGTTTCATTTGATGATGGTTGTACTTATTTTTAATTTTCAAACTGTAATCTTGTTTTTAAAGACAAATGGAAAACTATTTAATTAAGATTTTACTCAAAAACATAACGATGCCTTTATAAATTCATTAAAAAAAAAGGTTAACTAAATAATAAATCTCTCAATGTGTCGTCGACAGCTCAATGACCTCCATTATCTGCAGTCTTCCATTAACATGAACAATTTAATTTCACTATACAAAGTTGAAGTTCTCGCTTAAATTAATATACATAAAAAAACGCTATCTACATTTCTCCTTACAAAAACAAACAAGGACAAAATTCAAAAAGTTTATCTCGAAACTTTTTAAGTCCTCGCAAAAAATATAAATACCTAACCTTGCGGTTTACATTTCCACCTCATTTCAAATTTTAATTGGACTCTTCTTCGTTCGCATCAGGCAATGAAAAATAAACATAATAAGAAATAATAATAATTAAATTAGTTGAATCATGCACAAAAACCGATAAAAAAAAAATACTTTCAAGTATTTTTCTTCATACAATTAATTTAAATTAATTGAAAACAAGATTTGTTGCATAATTGGCTTTTCATTAAGTTTAGATTTTTTTTAATGGATAAAAAGAAAAAACAAATTCAAACACAGTTTGAAGGCAATAAAAATGAAATAGGATCAAATGAAAGGAAACAAAACTGAACATATTTCTTTAAGAGCTTATCTCTTTGCCGAATGTTGAAACGGAAAATTCAGAATGATAAGATGTACCAAAAGTCCAAAATGGAGCTAAATAGAGCGAAACAAAAAAATATAAAATCGTATGGGAAGAGTGATACATATGAGTGGTAAGCTGGGGTACATTCATCAAAGCCTTTTCGGTTTAATGAGCTCTTAAGTAAGAATTAAAAATAACAGAGAACACATCCTTTACTGAAGTCATGAACAGGCACTTAGTTTGACATTTGTAGCTTCACGCTAAAAAAAGTTGTTTGTTATTTTGTGTGATTTCAGATCTCTGTTTTAATTTTGACTAGTGGATGAGTAAGTGATTTTTTTATTGAAAAAATACTTTTCGGAAATCCAGGTTTAACTAATTTTTTAGTTCAACAAAAAACAACAGGATTCATATGAACCAAAAAAGAAATATGAAACTATTAATTCGTTTGCTGCAAACAATAGAATAGCAAAAAAAAAACTATTTTTGAGGATTTATAAAAAATTTTTTTTTTTTGAAAAATTGTTTTTTTTTCGAAAACCAATCAATATTTTTTTCAAAACTAAGTTTTTAGATGTTGTTAAATAATAACATAAGAAATGGCATGAACACATTTTTTTTGGAAAAGACATGTGAAATTTTAATATAAGCAGGTATAAAAATATTTTTTTAAATAATGATTTTCGAAATTTTTTTGTTCTAAAAATTTATCTTTTTCTCATTTTTTTCTCTCATTTAAGAAGATGTTTTAGTCATTTGAAAATAATTTTTTTTATTTTTTCATAAAACTGCATTTACAAAACTTTTATTAAAAAGTCTTATCAAGATATAAGAAAATTTATCTAAGAGAGCAAGTACGTGCGATCCAGTTGTCCAGTTTATCTAAATATATATATATTCTTTGTTTAGAATCAACAAAGCTTCAGTTTAAAAAAAAAAAAAAATAAACAAACTTAGGATTTGTAAAAAAAAACCCGAATTTGGGATATCAACCAGACATGACATTACGATGATAGAGAATGCAAAAAAGTGGGTCTCGCAATTCTGTCTATCTGTCTATGTATACAGCCTAAGTCCCTGAAGCAATTTTTATTCAAATTTGGTGGTTAAGTAATTTGTCTTAGGTCCCAAATAAACGGTAGGTACCTGCCATATAATGAATATGGAAAAGTTGAATATTCTCTAAAACGGCTCCAACGATTTTGATAAAAAAAATTTGTATTTACTTTTGTTAGTAAAGCTGTACTTTGAAAATGAAAAAAATACTTTTAGAAATGCTAATAACGGTACCTACCATAAACGGTTTTTTTCATTTTTGACTTTCTCTTAATCGACTCAATTGATTTTGATACAATTTTTTGTACTGAAGCTTGTTACTAACCTTAAGACTATTTGATATCAAAAATTAAAAAAAAAAATAATTTTTGGATATTTAAATAAATTTTTAATTTTTTTTTTTTTTTGAAAAATCGATTATTTGAAAACGGGAGACTGTATATTTTTGAAATTTAAGTTTTAGATGTGCATTAATATTAACTTCAAAACAGCATACAAAATTTTCTAAAAATTTATATTTTTCAATCAAATTAATTGACATACTAAGTTTCAAAATCAAAACAATATAAAATGAAGTTTATGTCATTTTAGTAATGAATTTTATTTTTTCTTACACTTTTTTAAAGATTTTTTTTTTTAAGAACTTTTAACGCACAAAGCAACTTTGACAGTGAGAGCAAGTAGGTACGTGCTACCCAAGTCGTGCATTTTATTTTAAACCTTCTCTGCGGAGATAGTTTGGTGAGCAACCGCTCATCAGTTAATTTGCAATGCGGAAAAAAAGTGTGATGTGTAATGTGGCACTGGTATTATGGGTAAACCACCGATTTATGGGATGGGTAGGGTAGCCTAAACTTCGAATTTACAAAACCAGTTCTATCTTATTTGCGTTAGCAAGTATAAATTGATTAAATTCATAGAATATAATTTTCTTTCAGTAAAAAGAAAAACCAACTTTTGCTTTCATACTAATGATGATGACGATACGAGTGATGAGCTTTGCTTTGACGCAACTTCTTGCTAGTGCAACTAAATACTTTTCAAAGCTTTTTTCTTCAACGAAAGGTTATCATTAAATGAATTGCATTGGGTCACTCATTGATTATAAATGCAATTCTAATAAAATTAGTTGCGACTTCATATTTAATTTTTAGTTTGTTTAGAATTTTTCTACTATGAAGTTTAATTTATTAATTTTGTTTGTCTTTAGTGTTGTTCAGTATTCTTGGCAAAAAGTTCAATATGTAGAACGAATCAATCCCAAAGGCTTCCGCATAAAGACATCAGATTGTGAGTTTAGTGGTTTGGTAAAAATGTTCAACATAATGTTCAAATTAATTTCTGATTTCTCTAAGGAACGTGTGTTAAATTTCTTTTAGTTATTATCGACGACCGAATATCCTATGTGATCTTCAATGTGAACATCAATAGAACTTTGACACCCCAAGGACCCATCGATTTCATTGCACTAATTACAGAAAGTTCTGGTGGTCAATGGATTTATGACAATATCAATGCACGCGTTGAAGGTGGTTGGAAAATTTCTTACCGCATTGACTTCTTCTACGAAGCGGAAACTTCTAACTTAACAAATAAGCCAGTTCGACATACAACCAAAGAGGCTGAATTTACTTTCTACACTATTGACATTATACCTCCAACCAAAGAGAAATGTTCGAAACATTTTCGAGTTAGTGAAAAGTGTGAACTGTCAGAGACAACGGTTCGAGGGCAACCAGTGTGTAAGGGTAAACGTATATTTGAAGAACATTTCTTCATTTTAGATCCAGAAATATGGAAAATTGATGCCCGAATACCGTGGGATATGGCAGACTTTCCATTTGTATCATTTCAAAATGATTCCGAAGTTGTAGACGTTCATAATGGTTGGTTGCATATTAAACCTAAGTTTTTATGGAAAACACCAGGTTTCAATGCAACTATGCTAAAGACTGGGGATTTGAAGATTGAAGGGTAGGTAAATTTGACACGAACCTTCTTCTCAATGGCTTGATAATGTATAAGTTTGTTAGATGTTCAGGAATAGGACAAGAATGTTTCAAAACTGCTAAATTCTCACAGATCTTACCTCCTATTATATCGGCAAGAATTCGAACTAAACATTCATTCAGCTTTCGCTATGGAAAAGTTGTAATAGGAGCAAGAATGCCAAAAGGTGATTGGACATTGCCAAGTAAGTTGAATTTGTTTTTTAACTCAAACTCTCCCAATAGCTTGTGCAATTCTTTTGAGCAGTGCTCTTTCTGGATCCTATGGAAAACTACTATGGCTCATCAAACTACGCATCTGGGCAAATAAGAATTGCAAGTTTGCGGGGAAATCGATTTCTTGAAACGCAATACGGAAAAGACATCTCAAGTCGGTATTTGTCAGGTGGAGTTGTGCTGGAAGATCGAGGACCCTTACATGAGGCTTCTCTCCGACATTATGACTCAAAGGAACACATATCAAATAAATTCCATAACTTTACACTAACTTGGACCGAAGAGAGTATTACTGTGGGAATTGATGATCATGAGTATGGAACAATTGAGGGAGGATTTGCAAAATTAATTCCATATAAGAACTCAAATGCATGGGATAGCGAAAGTTTTATGGCACCATTTGATAGAGAGGTTAGTAATTTATTATTGTTTATTTGTTATTTTCTAATAAAATGTACAATTTTTCTAAAATAACAGTTTTATTTCACAATTGGATTATCCGTTGGTGGTCATACAGGTTTTCCAGACAATACCTTTAGCGGAGCCGAAGAAAATCGAGTCATGAAACCGTGGAAGAATAATGATCCGAAAGCAATGTTAAATTTTTGGTACGATCGTGAAAACTGGATGGGGTCCTGGCAAAAATTTGATACGACATTTCAAGTTAATTTTATTTTGGTTGATGCTTTGTGAAATAAACTTTGTCTTTTTTTATCGTCTGAAGGACAATATTTCAAGATAATTGTTTTTAATTTGTTTTAAGGTTTTTTGAAACATTTCTTGTGATCTTTTGGAACAATTTGAGAGCAACCGTTACACAATTAAGGTGTCGCTAACAATCCAGGAAGGATCATGGTGTGATTCCAGCTGAACATATTATATTCCAAGGAAATTTTACGAATAAGATGGTTTAGGTTCCTGACGGTTCGGTCGCTAATCCTACTTCTTTAATTGTTTTTACTACCATCGTCAAAGTTGAATGGATTGTTTTGTATAATAGTAGATGGTTGTCTGCCTTCACCGTTAAGCAGTTGGGAAAAGTGTTTTTTCCGAAAACTTATTACCAACTACTGCAGAATGCATCTACATATTATCGGGGTTCTTTCTACTCTGTTGGTGTCTTGGCACTAATCAACGTGATGTTCTTAAATTTTGCCTTTATACGAGTTGTGAAAAGTCGCTTGCTTACATAAAGAACATGACTTTATTATTTGTCTAAGTCTTCTTCTTGTCACAAGCCGCTACCAAAGTACTGCTGTCTCCTTTCCCTGTAGCAGAGTAACCAATTTTATAAGTGGCAAAACGGATATTATACAATTTTATGATATCCTTTATTCTAGAAGCTTCAGTTATCTTTTTCGAATTCTAACTACTTCATCTTAACATGGTGGCTTTAAGCTTCTAAACGTTTAAGGAAAAATTCCTTGTAATGCACCCTCTTTTCTAAATCCTTGAGGACAAGTAAAGAAAAGGGTCAAAATGAAACTTTTTTTTATAGAAAGAACCTTAACATTAAATTAAACATACAATTCAATGGTGACCCGCCTCTTCTCCCCTTGGCCGCTTATGTCAAAAATATTTGTGTGTGTATATTTATTTTAGCGATATAGCGACTCCTATTAAGAATGAGATGGATCAGCTGCCGGGAAGACGTTTTACGATAATCATTTTGTTTGCGGCCCAAGGCGAGAATCGACCTTTTTTGTATAAGGCCAGCATCCATGTGAAACTAATGTACAAATCTCATCTTTATTACGCAATAAGTGCATGTTTTATGAGAAAACATTCAATTTCTCATATCGAATGACGACACGACAAAGACGAAAATGAAATCGGAGGAACACGTTGCGTTGTGGGGCACAGTGGGATAAGATTGTTTTATTAATGGAAACAAAATCAACCAATAAAGGTGGTTCATATCTGGTTTCCTGGTTTTGCATTGTAATATTATTTTCTTATTCAGATAAATGTTGTAGATTTCGAGAATACAAATTCAGTTATTGAAAAATCTTTTTGCTTTCTTTACTCCAATATGCTCTTTGGTACCTTGTTTCAAGAGTTTGCATATAATCTACTGTCTTGAAAAATCTGACATTGTTACGACTTTTTTTCACAAAAATTGGTTGACAAACGTTAATACGCTTGATTTTCTGCTCTCCTTAATAATTTACTGTGCGAGTGCACCACTGTTTGATAGCAATAAAGTTTGCAATCGACTTGAGTATGTGTGGTATAGTAATAAACTAACAAAGGATAACTTGCCAGAAGGGTTTTTAACACTGGAAAGGGAGTGTTTTTGTTGCAATAAACAATAAAATTAAGAACAGAGGAGAAAATATAGTGAGAAAGTATGATATATACACACAATCTGCTTGTACTTGTGTATATTTGTATTCACCCTGGAGGAGAATAAAATTCTTTTTAAAAGTTTAAACTCTGTTTTGAAGAGTCCTTGAAGAGTTTTATATCGAGTTAAATGTGTCAAAGAAAGTGCAAAAATTGTCATTGTTATGTTCTTTAGATTTCTAATGTTACTTTGCATACAGTTTAATATATTATGAAGAGTAATTACTAAAAACATGACAAGTTTTTGCAGTGTCAAACAATTTTTGCTTTTCTCAAGCTTGATTTCGTTGATTTTCAGAAATCGTGCAGGGAAAACGTTGTTTAACTTTGGCATGATGATTGAGCAATTCCGCTGTTAAGAAAAGCCTGGTTCAATAAATTTCATTCCAAATTCACCCTTAAATTTTGTGCCATTGAATACATACCGCTGTTAAAAAGGAAAGGTCATGTCTTTATTAATGACGATCCTAAAAGTTGATGAGTTCTTGCAGACATAAATAAGTAATTAGAACTGACATTTTTCAGTAACTAAAAACAAAGATACTGATGCGATGGTACGGAATTAGTATGGTATTCAGATCCTTCCTTATAGACGCTCTTGCGGATTCTCCTGTCATAGTTTTTCCAGCTGGAAAATAGGTCGATAGAAAAAATTGGTGTTTTAACTGACTTCTGCTTCCACAATGTTGAAATGACGAACACTTAATGACTTTCACTGTTCTAACTCAATAAATTTCTTGAAAAGCCTGTTCCACCTCTTTATACTGTCGGAAGAGTTCGTTTTGTAGAAGTTCAGATTGGTTTTTGAAGTAAGATATCGAAAACAGTACGAATACAAAAAGATCTTTTAGATACAAATAGATCGATTTTTATCTGAACGTGAAAGAGTCAATATAGTTACTCCGCTGCTTTCTTCCCTGGTCTTATTGCCCGATATTATATTGTGTTTGTCTATGTCGCAATAATAAATCATAATTTGAAGCTAAAAACAAAACACTCAACTATACCAATTCTAATTTTATCCCCCATAATATATGATATAAATAAAAATATAAATTGTAGCATGAAATATGCCCCACAATTAGAAATCTTCTAGTCCATTCCTAGTTTTACCCATGATTGCCATCGATTGGGTGTATCTTCATAAAATCTATGAAAAAAAAAACGAAATGATTGTATCCTTGATTTTTTGCTCAATGTAAGCCAAAGCGTTTTGATTTCCTGTATTCCCACAACACCAATTAACTCGATTGTTTTTTTTTTTTTGTTATCTTGTTCAACTCTCTCGTCGGTTGTTACAAATACGTGCCGTTTTGGTCAAACATTCGTACGATATTGGTTTTGAATTGCCTTTGTAACCGAAATACTGGGTGAATTGATACATTCGAAAAGAATCTTTGATAGGGTAAGTCATCATAACATGTTTATTTTTATTTTTTTTTAATTTAATATTGAATTAATGTTTATATGCGACATGCGTGTACCTATAAAAGTTATTTAATACATTAAATAATTTATTCAAGAAAATAAAATAAAATTTTTGTCAACGTTAAGGATTATCTTATGCTTAAAAAAAAAAAAAAATTTATCGAAATCGGAGTTACAAACTTTCAACATTTCATCGTAAAATCAATTATTTCCAAGAATTGATAAAATAATTTGTGTACACACGTTAAAATAGAATTTGACAGCAATATCCATGTTTTGCATTTCGACCGAAATCAAATTATAATCGATCTTCAATTTTGATCGATAAGAAAATCTAAGTAAAGTGTACACTTTGTTCGATTTTGAAAATTTTGCAATTACTTTGAATTGGTAAAACTGAAATTTAATCCATTTCTAATTTTTTTTTTTAAACTGAAAATTTTGCTTCATGTGTATTCACCGAATGTGAAATTCTAGTTTTTCTTGATCGCCGATACTTAAAATTGAAAAAAATGTTTCAATGAGAATCCACCCTATCGATGAATATCTTCTATGTCGAATGCAAAAAGTTATCTACGTATGATGTAAAATTCAATTGAATTTCGAGTTGTGACTCCAATATCTAGTTACATTGTTAAAAACACAGTAGATGGTATAGGAGGGGAAGATTAGCCGAGCAGTTGGATAGTGAATTTGAATATTTGTTGATATGGTTTTAGATGATTTTAGATTTTTGAATAATCTTTCAAGCTTCATTTATATAAAAAAAAATATTACTGTACAGATGCCAAACCTCCAGTATATACATACATCAGGGTGATTCAGGCATTAAATAACCTACAAAAAATAGTCATAAACCATTTTTGAAGAGCTTTTCAAATCCTAAAAAAACTGTGTCAAAAATTTAACTGTACCATTCGTGAGTAATAGCATTTAGAGTAAACCAGCCAAACAACATTATATTTAGAAAATTGTTCTTTGCTTTTAACTTATTTAGAGACCTTCAGGTGAGTATCTTGAAAAACTTGCTGTATTTTCTATAGTATGTATTTTATATCAAAAAGAAAATCTTTCGCATTTAATTTTTCATGCATTTTTCATTACATTGATTTGCAATAAAGGATTAGAGCATGGTTCAAGAAATATCTCAAAAAAAATCCATCGAGTCATCAAATTCATCATCACTCAAATATTATTGTTGTCAGTATTACAGTGATTTATGTACTTCTCCTTTTTATGTCCTCAGACTGCCTCACAATCGAAATATTTATTGTTTGGATTTAAATTTTTACTGAGAAAACTTCCATCTCACCCGCTTTTACACACACCTCCGCACTCTGCTAGTCTTCCATCCTTGAATTGAATATCCTTCCCAGAAAAATAACTTCCACTATGTTCGGCATGTGCTGCTATTAAACATTTATTACTCTCGCAAGAGCTGTATGTGTGTGTGTTGAAGTTTATGAGAATTCATTTGTATTGCACTTTCGAAAACTGGGGTTTCAGCTTTCAGAGTGTAATGCATTTTCGCATTTTATTAAACGCGAATTTCCCCTTTCTGAGTAGTTTATGTAAAACCATCAGCTTTGCAATGCAATCACTTTTGGGATATTGTGTCAGTTGGAATTTCTTGATTTGTTTCGATTTTTTTTTCTCTTTTTAATTCGAGTTTATATGGGTTACAATAAAGTTACTACACTTTAATTTTGTGTGGTTGTTTTATTGGTATACCGTAATACAGTATACTTAATTACTTTTAGGGTAACGTATAAGTAATATGAAGAAAATTTACTGGAATAATAATAGCCGTTTTATATTGAACACTGAGTAGGTAATCAACGCTTCAATGCTGCGTAGTCTAATTGGGTTTTGTTTTCCGAATAAAATGCAAAAACTTAGTAGCTACTCATTGTTTAAGAAAAAACTCCTAAGAATATGAAATTGTGGGCGATTAATAATCAGAGGGTATTCCTATTCATGCATCAAGATAAGTTAAACAGTATTGTGTAAAATGTACGTTAAGTTTGCACGAACGCCCTTTTTATTCATTTGGAAAAAATACTATGTAATTGAGTCAGGTGTTCGTTGAACGTTAAATTTTTTTGTGTGCATAAGCAAAAAACTGATATGTATTGAGGGCGGAATTCATAGTCGTTACCCAAATAGAAATTTAAAATTTTTTTTAAGCATCAAAAGTAACGGTACCTTACTTCCATATAGCCATTAAGGATAACTAAATATTCATCAATAACGTCTCTAAAAAAGTTTTTGTGTTTACTTTTGTAAATAAGGTTACACTTTCATACCTCTCATAAAATCGATTTTTTTTAGATTTTTAACTTTCTCTTAAACGACTGAACCTATTTTGATGAATTTTTGCATACAGAATTTTCTAGATAACTTTAAAATAATTTGATATCCAAATTTACAAAAAAAATAATTTTTGGATTTAAAAAAAAAACTTTCGAAATGTTTGTTTGAAAAATCAATTTTTCGAAAATGGTTAACGTGCACTGCGACTTCTTTGAGGAGGGGAGGAGGTTCGTGGAAACTATTTATTATCTCCCAAACTTTGATCAGACATAGAATAGTGATTCAGATTTTATAGAGTTCTAAAGGCATTTTCATACAACTTGAACCACTGTGCAATGGCGATGTGGTAAGTCTTATATGTCGTGACACGCTACCACCGAAGCATCCCAGTGCTAACTAAGTCAACAAGCTAGGTTCTTCCCGACCACGATTTCTACCTATTTAACTTCCCTCTTTAAAAATTGAGTATCCAAAAATTTCTATGAGCTATTCTGTACACCCTTGGATTAGCTTTGAGCTGCGAGTTTCCTCACAGTTATTTAACGATTTTGGTATGGGGTATAATTTTGGTAAGACGATTTTTAGCAGTTTACGAAGTTTCGAGTAGATTGATCGAAATACTTACGAAACTATTTTTGGCACTTCCCTTTTCCTCATACCTATAGCTATGATTGTTCAATTCCCGACAAATTTCATATATTGCTATCAAATGCATAAAAATATCGGATTGCATTCAAGTGTGATATCCGTTGTTATAATAAAAAAAATTCCTCCTTGCTTTCGTATGCAAATTGAAGCTGAAAATAGTTTCGTTCATCAGTTTCTTTGTTTTTAGAAACACAGATGTTGAAATTTATGAAAACCCTTCACATAATTTATGTTGATTAAAGTCTCTACAAACACTTACATAATCCTAGATCCCAATACAAAGTGTATTTATGTGTTTTTTGACCTTTAGGGTTATTGGAGACCAACAAAAAATAAAACATAATATACTTAAATGAAAAATTCCTTTCGTGTTTCTTTGGAAACACATTTCATTTTATCAGGTATTGTTATACTAAAGCCTACTAAAAGGAAAATGAAGATAGGAAAAAATTTATTAAAATTCTTAAGACATGAAACAAAACAAATGGAAAATAAAAAATCTATTGAAAATTCATTTTCACAATGTTTCAATATTTTTTCTGAAAAAAATATTCATTGAAATCAAATTTTCAATACCTTTTAATATGCAGAAGGCTATTCATCTCAACCCGGGACTGATTGGTCAATATTGGTGCACAGGAACAATATACATTTTGAGATGCTCTGGTAACTGAAGACAAAACTTTAAAAAAAAAAACAATTAATTTCAAACGAAGTCAGGTAAGCCAATTGAAAGAAATGAAATCAATCATCAAGTGAGAGAGTCCTCTGTAGAATTGCTAAATAATAAATTTTGTAATTTTATAAAAAAAAATCAATAAAGCCAATAAGAGGAATGATTGTTGCAAACTATACATTGTGTTCTCGAATTGTACATCTCTCTTTTGTCCATAAGGCTCTTATAGTTAGTTCATACGAATGATGTAAAGATTAAAATTATATTCAACCTATTGATATAGTTTTCGCATCAATATAATCCAATTCAATGCTACGTTCTCTGGGTCCTTAAAGACTTTTATTGAAAACATGGTAATATTATTGATCAGATTAAAATGTATTCGAAATATTTTTGTTGGTTTAACTACACGTTTTATTATTACTTTTTTGAAGACTTTCGTTTTAATGTCATGAATTCTCTTGCATACATTTTAAAAGATTTAAATATCTTAAATATTTTTTCTTAGGATAAAATCCTTATTCGGATAAGAATGTTTATTAATTTTTAGGTAAAAATGTAAATGTATGTGTGGTTGTGTATGGGAAATTACATCAAATTGAGGCAGGAAAAAAAAAATCTAAAAATCTAACCAAATCTTTGTCCTCTTAAGGAATTTGATCCCTTGAGTATTTTTATTGAAACCCAAAAAAAAAGGTCAAGAGCAAACAAAATCGAATTGAGGATATTCCAAAGAATATTTCAATAAACCCAAATGTGCTATTAATTAACTGCCAAATCCTAAAAGCTTTGGGATTATTTAAAAAAAAAAGTAATCGGAGATAAGGAATCAAAGGGAAATACAAAAGGGTTAGAGTTGACTTAAAGATGTATTAAGTGACTTATAGAAATTCATAATTTTCGAAACAATAGTTTTTAACACTTCTTTGTTGTTTACTGGCAGTTCGGCAATATAAAGGTACATAAGTACAGCCTTCGTAAAGAAATTTTGACTTGATAATTCGTTCATAAATATAATAGAAAATTGGTTTCTACAGCTACAATAATTTTGCTATCTGTGTGTGAAAGGATCTTACACGCCTAAATCACAGTGTCGATTTAACTATTGTCGAAAACAGCAACACCACATTTAAGTTATACGATTTTCTAAAAAAAATCAGTTCCAACTACTAAAATCTTTTTTATATGAAGTACCTACCCCTTGGAAATAGACAATCTCGTCTTGCTGCATCGCAATTTTTTTATTGAAACACTATCGAGGCTCCAGGGTTTAAAAAGTGGAAAAAATTATTTTTGATTGTCTGAAAAACTCTAAATGAAACGAGAACCTCGTAAAGTGACGCAAACTAGCTTATTAATTTTCGTTAACTTTGATCTGTGAATTTCAAAAGATTGATTTAGATTTTGACCAAAAAAGCTGCAGATGATACCAGTTAAAAAAGTCTATGAAATTGTTGACAAAACAATCGTAAAAATCTTTAAGTTAGAAGCATACTTTAGTGTGAGATGCTGTTTGATCCATGATATTAATTTCATAAAATGAATTTTCAGTTATTTTTATGACGAACAAAGTTGTTTTTTAACATTTTTATTGTATTGTTATCAAAACAGTAAAATTTCTCTGAGGTTCTATGATCAGATTTTAACAATTTGTAGTTAGAAGGTACACTAGGGCGTATACGTATCTTTTTTTAGGAAATTAAACAAAAATAAAGCATTGATACAATAGCCCGAAGAATAAAATGAACAAAATTTTGACCTGAAAATTTTAGTGATTTTTGAAAGCCTAATTCTTAAAATTTGCAAATTTTAAATTGCCAAATTAATTCTTCTAACTACAATTATGTCGCAATCATAAAATATACGGAGAGACATTTTTTTTTTTTTTTGTTAAAGTTGACAATTTTTGTTTGGCTAATTGAAAACAAATATCAGTTAGCAAATTTATTAAGCTTTAGTTTTGTTTTTGTTTTTAACTCTCCAAAAAAATTTTCGGTTAGATATCTGTCTTGAAATGAAAATTGGTACTTTTGTCTTTATGACACGATAGTAACCATTTGTTGCACAGAAAATTCAAGCCCAAATTTAAAAATAACAATTAATTTTCTACAAATAATCATGGTCAACTTTGATAAACGAAATTTATTTTTTTCATTTGACATTAATTTGAAAAGGCTACAAAAATAGGCATTTTTATAGTTTTTTTTTTTTTGAAAAAGTACCGCTATTCAATAATTGTCAATAAAGGTTAACACTTATATGAGGCTTAATTAGTTAAGGGTATTATACCTTACATAATTCTGTTAATTTAAAAGCTGATCCGTTTTTCTGTTATCAATGATCAAACTGTTGAAACTAATAGTTGTTGGCTTCTAAATTTAGAAACAATTTGCGCATATTTGTATGTAGATTTTCCGTTATTATTAACTATAGAGTAATTTTTTTCAACGAATATTATACTTGCATTATAATTTGTATACCGAAATGAGAAGCAGTAGTTTGAAAATGGTTGATGAGGGTATCAACAGTCTTTTAAAACTGGTCACAAAATTCTTTTATCATCTCTAGACTTAACACTACATCTTTAAAAAATACTTCAAACTAATTCTAAAGTGACAATTAAAACGCTTTTAAACAGTTACAACATCAATTTCAACCATCAGCAGAAAATAAAACTGAAAAACTTCTTTAACATAGTAAAATTTCCTCAGGTTCAGAAAACTTACTATAGTATAGCTGCCTGCAAGCTAAAAGAACTGAACAGAATAGAGTATGAAATCTGTTTGAAAAGTCAAAAAGGATATAACATGCCCCAAGCTCGCGAGCACTTTAAAACATGATATTCCACTTAGGGCAAACTTTTGATTTTGCTTTAACAATTTTGATATTTTAACAAACATATACATCTCCGCCATATACCGATGCATAGAGACTTTGAAAGTTCTTTGTGCCAGATTAATGCCAATTTGAGTACCTATACCATATCGCATTGAAAAGGTTTTGTATAGGATGATGCAAGCGCCAAAGGATAAAAAAGAGAGGATATTATGTTACATTCCGACCTTGATGTGTTGATGTGAAAGAAAATTGATTTCATTTCCGTCGAGAGT
This sequence comes from Meliscaeva auricollis, assembly GCA_948107695.1. Classification (NCBI taxonomy): domain Eukaryota; kingdom Metazoa; phylum Arthropoda; class Insecta; order Diptera; family Syrphidae; genus Meliscaeva; species Meliscaeva auricollis. Next base: position 16,304,028 of record OX403618.1, read on the forward strand.
CATCAAATGGAAATTGGTTACAACGTAGAAAGTATAGTATAACTGTTTCCGTGGTGCTGGTGGTAGTTGGTTGCATTAAAGCACCAAAGAAAAAGGACATTTTGTAATACCCATCTAACATTCCCTAATCAAACGGGAAGTATGTATATATTCGTGTAAAGGACCCTGCACCAAAAACTGCAGTTGTCTGCCGTTCCTTTTTATGTAAGTTAGGTAGTCACTTTCGTTATTTTTGTTTTTTTTTTTTTATTTTGATGCAATTTCGCCGTAGACTTTAGTGCTTTTTTAGTTTCTTAGTTCTTCGCGGGACATGAAATGATATTATAATTTTGCTTTGAAAGTACGGCGCTTAGTTGGTATTCATTATCATGATGTTGGGGGGTAAGAAGTAAGAACTAAGGAGAAAGTTTTTCCTTAAACTACTTGGGAAGGAACATAAATTCATAATGAAGTTAGCGCCATCTAACGACGAAAAAAAAGTTGCTGTCTATGGAGGGGATTTTGCATTATTATAGTGACCATATTTCTATAGGGAAAAATTGCAATTTAAAAAAATTAAATAAAGTGCATTTGGGCTAGGTCTTGGCTTGATAAAGGATCTGTCTTTGTGACAAAATAGGAAACTTTATAAGTATAGAATAAAGGAGCTTTGATACATCTTAAAAGGTTTCATATAGATTGGATACCCCTTCCGTATATATATTAAATTTATACTAGTACTTTGTGAACCACATTTATAATTCTTATTAAATGTACACTTCAGTAGTTACTTAACACTTGACTACTCGACAGAAGGGAAGAAGACCAACTTATCAAAAACTCACCATAAAGCTAAACTCTTTGGTGAAGAATATCATTTTACACGGTTTTAACTTTTTTACCGAATATTAAGAGAAATATGGTAACCCCAGAACTTTATCGAAATTCACCAAGCAGTCTAGATCTTAAAGTTACATACTTTTAAATTAGGTTTCTCGTTGATACTGCCGGAGAAAGTTTATTTGAATTTACTTTTAAATTATATTTTGAAGGCTAGAATTTTGAAGATTATATTGGAATCTGCAATTTCTGTGTGTTAAAAAATCGTTGGGCGGAAGTTTTTTTAGGGAATTTTTTTTTAAGATTAAAAAGAATTAAAGCAAGATGCATTTCATCTTTAAAGATGAATATCCGTTCATCTTGGTAGGTTGTGGAAATGTTGAGGAAAAAAAGCTTTATATAATTTTTTTCAAAAGACATCTATCAAAAAAGTTTTAAATAAAATAATAATGGCTTCAGCTGCCAGGTTTGTTAGATCTTTGGATAAAAAAAGTTTTGCTTCTAAAGTAGATTTTGTGGTGTTTATTATTAGTTATAGCCTGGAAATGGGTGAGTAGCTTTTTCACTTTAAATGCCATAAACTATAGAAGATTTATTGTTCAGTCCGCTGCTTAGTGCACTGTTCAGTAGTGATAAGAGAATGCCCGTACTTCAGTAAGGATATAATTTTGTTAACCGAAAGATTAATAATTCTGACATAGAAAAACAATAAAATTTTAGAATTTCCGGCAAGAAAGCGGCTTACGTTATACTAATAAAAAGTAATATTTTATATGGTTGTCTTTTATCCTCGTTCTGAGTTTCCATCACGGGGAGGAACGTATCTCGCATCGAGGTGTTTTTGTTGAGAAGTCAAGTCATGCTTCTCATCAATAGGATGGGGTTGTCAGAAATGCTTCCGACAAGTTTTTTTCTAAGATAGAAGATAAAGATTTTGGTTTCTTCGTAGAGTCACTGGTAGTATTTTTGTAGCTGTCGGATGAAAAAAAAAGTCCAGTGATGCAGATCGTCAAGATTTTAATTGCAAACAGTTGATCCCCCTTCATGGCTGATTTAGAAATAGTGTATCACACTGGAAAGCTGTAACTGATGACTAGTTTGAGGAGTGGCTTGATAAATTAAAAGGTTAGTAAGCTAACTCAGTTCAGTTCTTCGTGAACACGCTGTGGAATACCAAGTTGACTTTTCCTTGAGTGCTGTTTCTAAAGTTTCCACCTGAACGGCTGCTTCGTTCCGATTTTGATCAGTTGATTTAAATGCCCGATTTGTTGTAGAATTCAAGCAGTTTTGGGGATGTGTACCTCGAACCTTCGAACAGATTTCGTTGGGGATAAGGAGGTGGAGTATGTAAACGAATCGTCAGCGTAGAGCAAGTTCTCACATTTACTTGCAATCAGTTGCACGGTAGTCCGGTGGTCAGGATGCTGTCAAGGAGTCCTGAATAATTCTTGCACTGTTGATTCGTAATTTCTCAATTGGACTAAGAAATTTCTGTAAGAAAACAAGTAAAAAAAAAAAATTGTACGAGTTCCTGAAGGAATAGCGCATATGTTAAGTTTATGGACAAGGTTAACGTAGTCAGACATCAAAGAAGAATGCGACCGACGGTGACGTGATGGTTGGTGAGGACAGAGCTAATGTATATTGGGAACTTGAGTTGCAGATAAATTGTGAAATGTTTTTCATGAAAGCCGAATTGCAAGTTTGGGATGATGCAAACCTTCTTGAGGTCTTCACAGAATTTTACATAGGTTTTTGAGAAGAGAAATGAGTCTGTAGCAGTAGATCATGTTCCTAGCACCTCTGCTAAGAAACGTAAAGATTTAAGTATCTTCACAGCAATTAGTGTCTGTTGATGGAGTTATGATTATGATTAGTTATGATTATAAATTTTCGTCCAAGCGTTTTTAGGACGAATTTCGATAATCCATCCGATCCAGTTGATTTCGTCTGGTTTAATTGTTTTTTTCGGCGATCTCTTCAAAGCTCTGGTTCGGCTCTTACTTGCAGGATTTATGTCACTATATGATGCTATACAATGTTCGGCAGCATAGTGACTTGGATAGTTAATTTAACTCCATCCAGGAAGGCAGAATATTCAGATGTGTTTGGTGTGAAGTTTCTTTCGAAATGAGCTGCAAATGTTTCTGCTCTTTCTGTGGGGTTTTGGCTTTACCATTATTAATTAGAATCACTTCTGGCATTAGTATAACTTCATTTCAATAATTCTGTTGACCTGCTTGAAAAATCAGGTCTCTTTTGGAATTCTATGTTGTTGTTCCCGTAGTTGTTGTTGGATGTGTTCAGTTCTTACTGGTGAATTATCTGAAGGATTTTTTTATCCGTTGCCGATGACTGTACCGATTGCACACACTCTTGATGATGTTTGTATTTCCTCTTTGAAGTGTTGCACTGCTTCTGATGGTTCCATGATGGACCACCTTCTATAGGTTATAAGGATTTCGCATAGTCATGTCAATAGTGGTACCTACCTATGGGTTGCATGAATATCACACCTATAAAGCTAACCAAGAATGTCAATATTTCACCCTATTTTCTAATGGGGTGGTCACTACATAATATCCTCTTTTTAAAATTTTGTCCTCATTTCAGGTTTCATAGACATTATTTATCCCGAGATGCACCTAAAATTTCCAATCATAAATTCATACCTTAACTGACAGCTTTAAATTCTATGAAACTATTAGAGTATCCTATAGGGATGGATGGAAGTGAAGCGTTTATTCAATTTTTCCCACGGGTGTTTTTTAATTCAATTTCAAACTATAATTCCCAGTTTTTAAATTATTTATGAAATGTACCTTCATACAATGCGCATGGAACATTTGTTATTGTAACAATTATTGTGTGCTCAACAAATAATAAATAAATAATGGCTACAAATGTCACGATTTTTTGTGTTAGGTATGATATTGCAAACTTCCGCTTAAGGCTATGAGTGTGGGGTGGTATAGCCATTTTATAGCCACAAACAAAACATCTACCTATACCTACTCCCACGATTTTTATCTGTGCATATATAGCTAAAGATCTAATATCAATTGGTTGGAATCGGAAAGCAATTTGTGTATATTGAATAATAAGAATAAAAATGTTCTCACTGCAATAACCCAGTAAAATCGATTGATATTGTGTGTCGCCACGCAAACTTGAATAGAATTGTTCATCAAATGTTTATTCAGGGACGTATATCATGTTTATTTATCTAAATTCAAACAAAAAAGGAAAGAAGATACTTCCTTGTTTAAGTCGGTATTTTGGAAAAAAAACTAAGTGATTGACTTTTATTTCCAAAACTATTGGTTTTAGCAGATGAATTTATATTTTAGGCAAGGCACCTAACTTTCAAACAACAAGGTTGGTCCTCTGTAAGCAGTGATCTGTATCAGTTTGCATTTTGCAGTTTTCTCAACAACTAAAAGACATTAACGCATCTAGTTTTCAGTATTTGACTAAAAATTGGTAGGAACAAAGAACAGAATCTCTATACTTTTATTTCTACTACTTTATGCAATACATTTTGTATCGCTATATTTTGAAAAGCTGTATCTTGAAAACTGTTGGCTCTACAGAAATAATATTGGACTCAAATCAAAGAAAATCTTAGAACATAGTTTACAGTCAAAAACTAGCACTTCATAGCTAAAAATGCCAATTAGACTCAAAAACCCACAATTTTCAGAGATTTTTGCAATTTTACCAATGTTGTGTTCAAAGCTAGAAGTCGATAAATTAGATTAAACATCTGCTTAACGCCATAAACAACGCAGGAAAAAATCAAAACTACCGGATTTGACGCAAGGTTTCCTATCAACAAAACGACAAAGTTACTCGATTGATTGAGATAGAGAGCTGAAATTTGGAGGATCTTCTACAACCCGCCGCTTCCCATTCAGCTACGTGCTTAGATTCTGTTGATGTTGGTTTAGGTATTCATTGGAATGCATCCATTATTCGGAGGCCAATCGCAATGATCATTAAATTTGTCATCGAGCTGAAGGACCTGATACTGTTGAATTGGTTTTATAGGTAACTAAACCCGATATACCCACCTGACACAAAAAGGAGCAAACGAACTGTGAATGACCATTATTTTTTTGTTCTTGTTGTGGTCGGGTAGAATATGTTAGGAAAGAAGTATAAGGTTAAAAGTCGGATTGACTATATCTCTTATCAATCGAATTCAATTCAATGTCCAGAGAGTGACACTTAACTTGGTTTTCATCCATTTAATAATGACATAGTCTACTATTCCTGTTGTCGTTGGTCGTTTGTTGGTGGTGAAATGGTAATTGTCACGCACTTTGTTGATTTAATCAAGTTATTTCTTTATCCTCACAGGATTAGCTAATTGAAATGTAACTTAATGTTAACATAAAGACGTCAAAAGCAGTACTCTTTCACTAAATTATTCAATAAGAGCTAAATGCTTTAACAGAATTTTTTTTTATGTTCATTCGCAAAAAAGGATTACACTTAAAATTCGTTTCATGTAATGTTTTCTGATATTAAATAAATAATCAGTTGTTAAATGCAATTTATTACAAAATTGAGAGGGTTAAAAAAATTGAGTTAAATGAGTTATTTCAAAAAAGTGAAATGAGTTAAGTTATACTGACTTGGAAAATTATTTATACTTAATGCATTCTAAATTCAGTAATTTAATGTTAATTGTTTATATCCATTTATTTTGCAATTTTAAACGTATTGTAAGAATATGGAATTTAAAGAAACAAACGACTGAGTGTAGGAGTAGGTATTTTCAATTATTATGTTGAGAAAAGGTTCATAGTCGCTAGAAATTTTCAATTCTTTTCGATTATATTTGTCTAGACTTGCCTCTTTACTTTTTTCTATGCATTAAAAACTTGCAAACAGGGTATCCATGAACGGATCTTAAATATTTAGAATTCTTCAAAATGGTATTTTGCAAACAAATATTTTTTTTGTATGAAGACAAAAATTTGTTTTCCAAAGTCAATTTAAAAAAGTTTAATTTAAAACCTGGTAACTGCAATGTTTCAATGAATACTCATATTATTTTTTTCTAGAGAAAATATTTGGAAAAAGTTTGATTCAATAGTGTTTGATCAGGGAAGGGGTGGGGGAGCTCATTCAAGGGTGAATACAAATTAACATAATTTTTAAATATTTAATTTAATAGAACAAAGAACAAATATAAAAATATTGTTTGCTTCTTTAAAAAAATTAGGGGAGCAAGCGCCTAATTCAGAAATTGAATGGAATATGTAAAATTTCTTTCACTTATGTACTTCTAATGTTTTGTAGCTTAATTCAGTCAAATTGTGTTTTAAAGAGTTGTATTTTGGAAACTAAAATAGCTACATTGGCAATTTCAGGCTCAAATTTTATCTAATCCAATTAAAATTATCAGATTCGGATTCAGCACATGCAAAAAAATATAGTATCATAAGAATCAAAACTAACACAAGACTTTCCTTCTAGGAATATTTTTGATCACAAATTTATTAATTAATTTCGTTTAAGTGTTTATGTATTTGTGATTCTGAGTAGATAATGACTAGAAATCGAGAAGCAAATCCTGCGAACTTTCATTTTTGTGTAAGTAAAACAGTTTCAGAAGTATTTTTGATGCTTCCAAACTCTTCTGGACGTACAATCTGAATATCAATAAGTATTGATTGCATCGAGTATATGTTAACGTTTTACAATAGTTCTTGATTACTCGTTTGAAAAGTGATCAATTTAATTAAGAACTTTAAGAATCTAAGGACCAAAAATCCTTTTTTTCTTTTTATTTTTTTCTATAAAATTCTATCCATTCTATAACTAATCACAAGCGATAGGGATACTCATGTAATCTTCTGATAATCTGATAACCTGATAACAATGATAATAATACAAATAGTTCAACTATCCTTTTCTATCTTTTTAACTATCCTTTTTCTATCCTTTTAACTTCAAACTTTTTGACCCTTTGGGTTATTTTTCTTTGTTTTCTATATTTTTTTTTTCTCTATGATATGCTACAGGGATTGATATACAACCCAAACTGAGACTATTACATTTCGTCTTTCACCAGGGACCTTTTTTTAATGTTTGTTTTTGTTTTATTTTTTTTTTTTTATTTTAGAAAATACTTTCTTTTGACAATGGACGAGGAGAAAATTTATGATTGCACATTTTCATTGTTGCTGTTAAGAGAAAGAAATGAAGGAAACGAATACCTCCATACGGAGACTTAAATATCCTTTATTCTGGACCCTATGGTTAGTTTCACTCAGGGTTGTCGTCATAACCCTTTTTTTGTTGGGATTTAATTTTTAAATTGAATTTTGTAAATAGAATCTTTTGTTTTTGTAGTTTTGAGAGGGAAGTTTTTTTTCACAACTGGATTTTTTTTTGTAAAGTTTTTCCCTGGAGGCAACAAACAAGAAAAAAATATATATTATACTCGTAGTTTGGACGTTAGAAAATTTTGTTAGTTGTACATTTTAGTTAATTGAAAAGCACTCAGGTGTGGATTCAATCATTATTATCAACACCAATGTTATCTGGAAGTCCAAATTTCGTCAAAATCTTTTGCAAAAGTTTAAGTTTAAGAACGATACCAAATGGCATCGCAGCAACTTATCTCTCAATTATCAGTTATCACAAAAAATGGAACTTAAAACGTGTCGTTTAGTCGTGATTTTATGTATAGTTTGTACCTGTAATGCCAAATCAATTTCAAGTATTTTATTAATAAATCAAATAAAATTCAATTAAAATCCTATTAAGCTCAACTTATACTCGTGTGTGTTTGTATATTTCTATCCCTTTTGTTTACACAAATTGCCTTTTATACTAATTTTTTATAGTCTCACAATAGCACTACCCTCCTGAGACAAAAGGAAAAAAATCCTAAAACAATCTACGGCATTTCAAGTAGCCAGTAAAACAAAGCAAGAAAATCACATTAAAATATTATTTTTGCTAAAACCTATTATACAACCATCTGCAGACTGCATGGCAAACACCAAAATGTTTTATAGCCCCCCCGATATATAATGAAGGTATGACCAGAGGATACTCTGTTCATGAGTTTCATCCAACTACTCTCAGGCAAGTGTGGGCTTTTGGAACATTGTTCAGCTTTCAACCTTTGATTTATTTGAATATACAGAGAATTCAGGCCTGCCTGCCTGATTGCGTTGTACAATGTTCATGCTGTGTATATTGACCATATTACAACATGGACAGTAAAAAGCTAATTCTAAACAAAATTTACGCTTCTGAAATTTTGTGGTAAATACATACTAATTGGATTTGTTTTTCATACAAAAGAGGATTTTATTTTAAGGATATGAGGGAGTTTGTTATTGAAACAGGAATGTTTTTCGAAAAAAATTGTTTGCTGCAAATTTTATTATGTAGAAGTAGTATGTGTGCTGTTTGCATTGTGGTATGGCTGGATAAATTGATGAATTTAGAATAGAATTTCCCTAGATTGTAATGACATTTCAAGAAAATAGTTTTAGGTTGTTGATGATTAGTCGAGAAACATTGAAGGATGAATGAATTGCAATTTTGTATTACAAACGGATCCTGTTTTGGGCCGAAAGTATTGTTCCACAGATTTTAAATTCTCATCCTACACCACAAAATAATTGAAAGTGGAATAAAATTGAAGACAAACTGATTTCAATATAAATACAAAAGCTAATCATTAATATCATTGGATAAGATTATGCTTTTGTGGAATGGTTGCTTGTGGAAGCTATTTGGGGAAAGAAATAAGTGACTTCGAACCAGTTCAATTTGTTGGCTTAGGATTGCCAATTTATTCAGCTGGAAGTACCTATCAACCGGGTAACTTACTGCATTCCTGTCATCGAACCTCACCTATTTTATGTTCGATAAAAGGCATACCGTAATTTTGTTCAAAATCAGTTGCAACGTTGTTTTTGAAATAACTGGAAAACATTTCAAAATGGACGTAACCTTAATGTTTTTCCTAAAGATAATTTCTATGATTTGTGGTTTCCATCCAATGCTCCCATTGCTAAAAGAAAACAGGCGTATCTTCATTTTTGTAGAATACGGAAGATGTGTCCATATTCATTCGTTATTTGGAGTCACTTGCATTTGACAATTCTTCTTGATGGAATTTTCGAAACCATTATGCTTCCAAATTTGAGGTTCAGTATTCGTGAAACAGTTTATTCTAACACGATCATGACACAAAACTCACCACACCCTAATCACCCTAAAAAAAATATTGTCACTGTTTTTTAATTCAATCAAAGTTAAGTTAAGGAAAGTATAGGCTGCCATCCTGAATGCAGCAACTTCATCTTTGCTTCACAGCTTTGTTGGTTATCTTCACCACTTCCAACTACGTTACCTGCAGCAATTTGCTTGCTAATACATCTTATCAGAATACCATCACAAAGCTCGCTAATGCATCCGAAATAGAATATACTCGAGTATTTGAAATCGAGTTACCAAATTGGTAAAAGTAAACTAAGCTAGAAATCGAGCTTGATGGAAGATACTACTATGTGTGGTCCTTAAGCATTCATAATTTCATCAGTGCCATCATAAAAAAGTTAGTAAGTAAGTAGAGAAAATTGAAGAAGAATTTGCGATTGAAAGAGATAGAATATATTATGACTGCCAGATGTATACAAATGAATTGACTTGAATTAGAGGTTATAATGACTCTTGCCTCCTTGTTGTTTTAAGTGTTTTAACAAATCAACACAAAAACACAAAGAGAAAATTTCATAATATCTTGAGAATGTCATCATACCTACAGTGATGAAATTGTAAACAAACTAACACATCATCCTTTTTGAAGGATGAGAAAAATAAAATCTTAGCAAATCCCTCAGTTGTTTGTATGGCTTAGGAACGAGTCCCCCGTGTGTAATTCCATTTCAAGGCATCATGAAGGTGGCTGTGTTGTATAAAAGGGAGTATGTGTTCATAAAAAAAAAAAAATTGTTGTGACTTTCATCTCACACTTGACTGCTGCCATTTTCAGTTTTGATAGAACCAAAAGCTGTTAGAACGACACCCTTAAGATTTTGCGAAGGGAACAAAAAATACAAGCATACGAGTTGAGTAGAAATGTGTTTTATACACTGTATACGTACCTACATCATATGTGTGTCTTTTTTTTTTAATTTTTTCACCTGAATATGTATCATTTCCCAGTGAGTACTTCTACCTACAAACCCAAAGCTATGTAAGTGAAGTTGAATGAAGAATACAAAAAAAAAAAACTTAAAATAATCGATTTTCGTTTTTAATTTTTTGTTTGTGCATTTTGTTTGAACTTTGAACAGATCCATCATTTGCAGTAGAAGGTAAAATAATAAAATTATTGAAATTTAAGATTCTGATTAAAATGTTGACTTAAGATATACTTCCATGGATTTCACAAAGGATTTCTATATTTATTGAAGGGTGATGTTTTTTAGTAAATATTTAATTTATAATTATGCTTACGAGCAGATCCACTCGTTGTTTTGCATCTTTTCAAAACTTTGTAAAGACAAAAAAATAAACGATGTTCGTCCTGGGGACCGAAATTTATGCCTTCATTAACATGCTTCCACCAACAGACAAATACACATTTAGATAAAAAAGATACCACAACGATTTCTGCATAAAGGAAGGTTGTCAGATGAACCTGAAGTCTTATATGGAGTCAAGCAGGGTTGTATATTATCGCCATTACTATTTCCGTTATGTGATAAGTGATATGCTGCACGCAGCTCTGTTGAACGGAAATGGAGGAATTCAATGGGCTGACATCCCAACTAAAACACCCGGACTTGGAGATAGTAACGTACTGTCTCATGAGATCAGGAACCTCCGTTAAATGACAAGAGAGAAGAAGAAATTAAGAAATTAACATGGCCAAAACTAAAATGATCAGCCCCGAAAGTAACTCATCCATTCAAGTCGATATTTCTAGCCAAACGGTAGAAAAAGTATAAGACTTTCAATATCTTGGAAGTTTTGTCTCTACCAAAGGTGGTCCATGCCGGTTAAAGGAAATCTCATTTTTGCCAGCTGAAGAGGGTTCCGTTGGGGCTTAACACTCGGCCATTCCAAAGAAACGGAGATGACAAAAAAAAACGCTTTTAATGCCGTTTATTTTATTGAAAAAGCTGAATTTTTTCTTGAAACTTAGTGGGTACTGAGGGCACTTTATAAAGTTATCGTTCTAGAAGTCTCATCAAAAACTAATAATTACCAGTAAAGTTTTTGAGTAGAAAGACGGTAACGGAGAAGATTAGTTATACGTCTTCTCCGTTACCGTCTTTCTATCTCAATAACTTTACTGGCAGGGATTACTTTTTTATTGAAACTTCTAGGACAATAACTTTAAGAAATGTTCTCAATATCCACAAAGTTCCTTGAAAAAATATAACTTCCAAACGGTGCTTTATAGGATCATATTACCTTAAGGCTCTAAAGAAACCAAGCTATTAAGACTGGTAAGCATCAGCTCAACGCTAGATTCCCTGACATTTGTTGATCCTTCCCGGGTGTAGTTATACCGTGTTACGAGTTGGGTATTTACTTTGCATTTAGCCTAAAGATGTCAAATTTTAATCTCTTATTTTGTTTCTCTCTGACGGTAATCGCCGTGACCATCGTCAAGAAATGTTCTGACACTCAGGCACGTGTATACACGAAGCTTCCATACTATTACGGTTGTCATAACTTTTCCCAACAAAACTATCTTCTTTTGATTTAAAACATTTTTTACTTTGATGATTGCTTAGAAATTAAATCAATATCAAAAAGCATTTTCGGAAAGAAAACCCAACTTTGTGTCATTTGATTATAGATTTGATACCAAAATATTTTAAAATAGAAAACAATTGTGTCAAAAAATCATGAAGTTTGCATCTTTCTTTTATTCCTCGAATATTATCATAAACTCAAATAATATTCTTAGCTTCAAAATCATAAATCAAAAACAGATTTCTGGAGTATTTTATAGTTTTTGCCATCTTCAGCAGCCAGCTGCTGAAGTAGCGCATCATGTATGAAACATAAAAGAAAATAAGCTTCTTTTAAAAACTTATCCTTTTACAGAGACACACATATCCTTAGCAGCTTATATGAGTTAGCGTAAAACATATTTTACGACACAATAGAAGTCCCATATGGAATAAAATCAAATCTCGTGTCATTCTTTACGACTTAACTCGTTTAAGACATCAGTACTACAGCAGCAGTGATGGTTGGAAATAAAAAAGAAAAAAAGAAGACGAAAATGGCATTGAGGAAATAGAGTCATGAAATTGCTGATAATAAAGGATTCAATGGTTGATTCACTTAAAATTCCGAAATGACCAAAAATAAATCTCCAAAGAGAATAATAATTTTCTATAAGAGAAAAAGAAAAAAAAATAGATTACATTATCTACCTAAACTGACATAATTAAAACTGTCAAAAAAGTCTCAAATTGAAACAATCATTTTTATGACATTGACCATAATTGATATGATGGTGTCCTTTCTTGCTTTGCTAGCACTGAATCCCTTTTTCATTAACTAATGGTTGATTAAAGTCAACACACAATACATACATACATAGATTGTATAATGAACAATCCACCCGTATACACCCACAAAAACAATTATTATAACGGACGACAGCGAATGACAGATTGCTTAAATGTTCATTCATTGCAAACTTTTTTTTTCCCCATTATCAAGTTAGATTCTGTTTGGATTGTTGGAAAATGGAAGAAATTATAGGGTTTGTTGACGAAGAAAATGAAGGATGAATTCTTCGGTTGGAGGGGGTTAGGTGGTAGGGTTGATGCTTGAGTAATTATTTGACCACTGATTTTTCAAACAAAAAAAAAAATTAATGAAAAAAAAAACGTAACATAACGTAAAAAAAAAACAAAATGTGTTGATACTTTTTTAATGAAACCCAAATGAGCTCATTTGTGTTCAAGGTTGTTCAGAAGTAACATTTGGGCTTGGAGAGTTTAAATATAGACAGGATTTTAACATTATTAGGAAGTTGTCATTTTTTCACAGCCCTAAAACCTTAGCTTCTATGAGGCTATTGAATATTGGAATATGAAGGGAACGGAAGAATAATTATCCAAATGAATTTCTCACAACTAAAAATGAGCCTCATCGCTGAACACAATTTTGCGATAAAAAAGCGGATCCTCGGCCAGCTTTCCAAGAGCCCATTCACCAAAAATTCGGTGTTGTGGTAGGTCGGCTGGCTTTAGTTCTTGTACCAGCTGTATCTTAAAAGGCTTTACGCCCAAATCCTTCAGCAAAATTTTCCACGTAGTGCTGTAACAAAGGCCTAACTGCTGGGTACGGCGCCGAATCGACATTTCGCGGTCTTCTGTCACACTAGCTCATACGGCCGCAATATTTTCTTCACTACGCACTGTACGTAAGCGTGTTGGTGGTTTAATGTCCAACAAAGTATATTTGGTGCAAAATTTGGTCACAATCTTCCGAATAGACTGCTCAGAAGGTCAAGAATGCCGACCATAAAATGGAAGCAGCGTGCGATGAACATTTCGAACCGAGCACGAATTTTGATAGTAAAATTCAATAATTTGCAAGCGCTGTTCATTTGTAAGACGATACATGGTTAAATTGCAAACCAAACTGAAGCTGTTTGACAGTGACACAAGGTACTAAACACACGTCAGCTGTCAAAACCAGTGTTGCCAAAACCAAACCAGCTAAAAAATCACCCGTTACATATAATAACTTTGAACTACTAGAGCAAGTTCGTGCGATACAGTCGTGCATTTTATTTTTAAATGATCCCTTCTTTCCTTTACTGGCCTGTATTATTATCTCAAAGAAGTAATACGTAAAATAAAAATATTTTTGTATCTATCATAAAAAAAAACAAATTCCAACACCCGATTGCAACTTTATCTTGAATTTAATTTATTTTAATTAAACTGGTTTTCTTTTGTATCTAAATTCATCTTTGAAATGTGAATTTTATTAAAATTTTATTTTCTTAATATGTCTTCCAAAGTTTTGTCAGATACACAAACTCTAACACCAACAGCAAAAGATAATTGTCAAAAGTTGCCATGTTACTCTCAAGTTGGTTTTTATTCTCCTTGCCAAATAAAAGTTTTTTTTTTAATTTTATTTTTATTTTTTGTGATCAAAATATCAACCAACTTATTTGATAAACGTTGTAAGTTTTCATAGAATCAATTTCCGAAGAAAAGTTTTTTTTTTTTAACATTTTAAATAAAAATGAATTATATATTCCTGTATTCGAATTCTTTCTTGGCTTTTAAACCGAGTGTCAAAAAAAAATACCATCCAGTCAGGCACCTATACATTCTTCCTGCAACAGATTTTATTTAGTCAAAACTTTTCCCTGCATAATTTCAAGAGAGGACAGGAAGGTTCATAGGTAGAAGACTCCTTAGCCTTTAAGTAGATTACAACATGCCTATAGAATATGGCATCGTATACTTTTTATAACATTTGCTTTATTAGAAATAAAAAAAAGGAAAAAAAGAAACACCAGCTAACAATATTCGCTCAATGTTTATTCAAGGTAATCCAATTTAAGGATTTAAATGAAATTTATGAATTTAAGCTTCTTTGGTTGTTTTCGTTTTGTTACAATAATGGAAGAAGATTAAATAAGAGGAAATAACATGGCGATGGACGAATACCTATTTGTAAAAATGGATTTTTGATTTGCTTTTGTTTTAGTTTTTGGCAGTTTTGTTCCTAAATTGTGGAAAAAAACACTTAATTTATAATTGACTGATGGATCTCGGCTTTAACTGACTGACTTATGTCAGTTAGCATAGTTCAACCAACTGATAAAAATAAATCGTAAAGCTGTTGGGGGCTTATAGTTTATACCACCCCCTCTCCCAAAGGGACAGTTTTCTAAAAAAAATATTCAAATCAATGTTTTAAAACTTTGGGGTGACCAATGGTAACTAGGCACATCCTGTAGCTCTCCATTCCTTGATTACAAATAAAACTCATGACAGACATTTTAAATTTAACTTTTGAACGGATTTTAGATTAAACACAAAAATTAAAAAAATAAATCGATGTTTTATTGAATTGGCCTAAATCTCTGAAGCTACCCTTTCTTCAAAATCTTAATCATCAATTCGTCAGTAAATATTATTCAAAATGCTCACAGTAATGTTACTGGTCATTTAATGCTTAATTTTGTGAATAATGAATTTAAATTTAAATTTTCTTAAAGCCAAATACAAGGTCAAATCATTTTGGATACGAATCCATAAATAGAGAGAAGAAGGAATGAAATGTGAATTGAAATTTATTATTGAATTACTTATATTGATTTGTTTTTGGAAACAAAATTTATTCTTGTTGACATGCATAGTTGAAAATGTCGGAAGCTACTTTGATGGATGACTCAAGAGAGAAATACATATTTCAATATTGTTTCATTTTCAATTTGATGATTAAATAAAGTTGGTAATAATTTATTTGATTGACATAATGGTATTATTTAATGACAATTTGTAATGCGAAATGAACAATCGAAATTTGTGAAATGCTTGGATGTAAATCATTCTTGTGGTTTCAATAGATTAATTCCCAAAAGCAAATTAAAGGAAAATAACAGAAAAGTAAGTACATATAACCCAACATTTATTAATAAAATAGTTATTACAGTTAAAAAAAAAAACAAAAATTAAATTAACTCAATAAAATTTGAAATTTTTCTTCATCCAAACTGTGTATTAATAAATGTTTATAAAAATAAAGATTTTTTCAAAACTGTGCTATTTGCAACAAATTGTCTGTTGTCTTCTATAATTTAATAAGCTTTTAAATTCTTATTTTGGCATATAATTTGTGTGTTTATATGAGACATTCACTATATTACACTTATTTTTAGTGAACATAATTTTGTCTGAGTTAAAAAATCAAGTATACGCCCTAGTGTACCAGCACTATTTCGGAAAATAATTGATTTTCATTTTAATTTACTTGTACATTTTTGTGATTTATGTGTTTAAAATTCTTGTGATGCTCAGTTTTAAATTGTCTTTATCACCTGCATATCCTACAAACACTAACAAACGGTATAGTGAAAAGCAATTTGTTTTACTTTTACATCATCATAATTTTGGTTTTAATAAAAACCTTGATTTTTTTCACACAAAACCAATACATATTATTTGTATATAACAAGTAAAATGAATATAAAAACAGGGTGTTCCAAAAAGAATGGTTCAATTTGAAATCAATGGAAGTCATGAACCCTCAGAAAATATAGTGCTGTTTACTAACAGCTTTTAATGTTTTTGAAATTCCGACAAATCCCTGATTTGTCCCAGTTTTTTGAACCCCCCTTCCAAATCTTTTTACTTGCGATATGTGTAAGTGTATACTATATGGCAAGTTAAGGGTTCCTACAAAAATCGAACTCGAGATAACAATCAAACATGCCATTACGATGATAAAGAATGCGAAAAAGTGGGTCCGGCAGTTCTGTCTACCTCTATCTCGAGCTAAAGCGTATGCTGCTGAAGCGATTATTTTTTTTAAATGCTAGTGAAGGGTATTTGGTGATTAACTTGAGGGGAAATTAATTTTTTTTTTGGAGCAGAATTAACGGTTCCTGTCATATGACGAAAATAAAAAAAAAATATTAAAAAAAAAACCGACTCTAACGATTTTGATTAAAATATGTAAAAATATGTATAAAAATATATTTTCGTCGGTTAATAACGGTACCTCCCATGCCCCCGTTCTATTTTTTTCTGGTAAACGACTCACCGAATTTCAATGACACAAAACATCAAAAACGTGTAAATTATGGTTTTTGAAATTATTGCCTTAGATGTCTAAATCTTTACTATTTTTATATATAAATTTATTTTAAATTTTAAATTAAATAGTATACATAGTTTGGAGCTCAAAACAAATTTAAAAGTTTTAAGTAATTTTAGTGTAACGAATTTTAGCTTTTTTTTTAAATTTCTTATAAAACTATTTATTTTTAAAAACTTTAAATGAGAAACTTGACCCTAAGAACAAGTACGTGTGACCCAGTCATGTATTTTATTTTTCACCATTTGTATCTATGAATTATGACATTATTTTATTTTATTGATGAGTTTTATTAAAAAGTATTTTATTGCCTTTACCATTTCGCTGCAAGGTATGCCTTGCCTAGCTTGAAGTTTTTGTTAAGTGCGCTCCATAGCATCAATTAGAATTCTGAAAAAAGCCGTTTCCAAGCTCAGTTCAGATTAAAAAAAAATTGCAAGAAAAATATTTATTTTGTTCAATAAAATAATATAATTTTAGTTTCTTTTTCAAAAACAAATATAAATACTTGTTTAAATATGATTACTTAAAATTGATAAACGCATCGAATATTAAAAAAAAATTACACAGACATTTTAAAAATATTGCTTTTTTCGTAATCAACTTTATTTGAAAAATATTAAAGATAGATTTTTAGCTTTGTAAAAATAGTATATTGTTGGTGTTGCCATTGTTTTTTTAAATTTTTGTTCCATTCTAATTAGTTTTTCCTTAACAAATTGCCCCTCCCACATAAACGGGTTAAATTAAACCCCCTCTGGTATTCTCTCTAGCTGGATTTACATGTATTCTCAAAAAATTGTAAGTGGTACAGGGTACCACATGCGAGTTTGTACCAACTTTACGAGTGGTGAAAGGAACCCATTTTAAATTTTGCTAGTTTTTATTTCATATACAAAATAATAATTTTATTGACTACAGAAGACAAAATTTCTGCGAAACCGAAACGTAGTAAATTATAGTTTTTATCTGATAATGTTAAAAAATAAATTTGAAAAAAAAACATTTTCATATTTTTTTTTTTATAGATAGATAAATAATCACGCCTATTTTGCGACGCAAAGGGGCATTTCAAAAGTTAACATTAACCAATTAAATAATTTAATGATGAAGTAGAAGCTTTGGAATCTACGGCAAAAAAATTCACTCAGACGATTTTCTATGAAGATTTCATTTCCATCCGAACTGAGTACTAAGCTAAGTTTTGAGTTTGAAAACCATGTTTTCCAAGAAAACATTTACCTAACTTTTTTCTATGAAGGAAAATTAAATCATAAGTTTCTGAATTTTAAAAAAGGGGTATAGCAAGGCATTGTGAGTGTTGCCGGTGTTTATTTTATCCCATACGATTTTTAATCCTATTTTGACCTTTACTATACGTTCTACCCTTTTGTAAATCTAATGCAAATCAATTTTTGGGTAACTATAGATTTATATCAAAGGACTGTTTTGGGTGTTGCTCTAGAAAGTGAGTGAACGTTTTTTATCCAAATCTTTTGACTGTTCAAAGGGGTAGAAGCTTAGACCCCCATTATTAGACATTAACTATCTAAGTCTCAATCCACTGTACCAGAAAAGTTCTGTTCTATCATTCTAAACAATGCCGTATGCAAGCTGCATTTAAGAAGTAAAAAGACTTAAAGTCTTACATGCATTTATGTAAAATAATTATTATATAAAACAATTTGTGGCTTGTCGCTATCAAACTTAAATGCTTAAGTCTTATATCGCATATAATGAGAGTCACCCTGTACAAAAATTTGCCCGCCAAACATTTCACAAAACTATACATTAAAAGTTTAAAGGTTAAGTCCTTAACACACATTTTGATTCTTGATGTACCAACTTCCATTGTTTTACTAACTACTAAACCATTCAAGGTAGTGATCCAAAAATCAAAAAAATAAATGTCAAAGTTCAAATGGCTTACCATTTCACTGTAAGTTTTCCCATTTTGACAACCCTGAACAATTTCATTGAAGTTAAACCCTTTTTTCTGTAAAATTGCCAAACAAGGATTACAGTAAAGTATGAGTACAAGTAAAAGTTAAGTGTAGTAACAAACTGAGCACCGGAAGAAATGTTTTTTTTTTTTTTTTCATTTTTCATTCCCGACCCTTAAAGCAAATTTATGAGGATGCAAAAAAATGATTGGGAAGATAAAATGTGCTGCACTAATAAATTCTATTCACATTTCGGATGAAAAATACATGTCCAGATTAAGGAGTATTTAAAATGCATGAATAAAATTATTCAGGAAGTAACTTTTTCTAATGCCTGCGCTATTACTAACATCTCTTTTAAAGGCGGTTGTTTCTACACTTTTGTTGATTTGGTGCTGAAAAAAATTCACACACACATTCAGTTCCTACCAAAGGAACTTTAAGTTGCTGATCTGCCACTGCCATTGAAAACAGATGAAGCATGAGAATTATTGTGGATGAGTTTTTTTTTCCTTTGCTTTTGCAAAGAATTCTTTTTGTGTCTTTTTGACAGAAAAAAAAAAGAGTTTAGCTTTATCTAGATTTTGGTTCTTCTTTCTTTTCTGTTTGTTTGAGGTTCAACTGAAATTAATAAATGGGTTTTTAAATTCCAAGGACATATTGAAGTGGATTTTCCACTTTAACATTACTTTCTTTTTTTTTCTTATAAAAGATGTGTGGAATCAATTTTAATGGAGATTTATTACACGTCGTTTGTGCTTACTGTTTGGTGAGGTTATAAAAATCTGATGTAATTGGAAAAGGATTCATTGAAAAGTTGGGTAAAAGAGGATGCTCGCAGTTATAAATCCCTTTCAGATTCAAATAAAATGCTTGTGGCATGCTAAGATTTTGTTGAAAAATGATTTTTTTTTATTCACATGTGTGCGATGAAGGGGAATACGTTTCTAAGCATAAGAAATTAAACGCATGAATTGGACTGATTTTTTAAGTAATTCTTTTGGTGATTTTTAAAATAAAGCGTTTTGAATGTTACAATAAAGCTGGGCCGTTGGTGAGGAAACTATACCTAAATCATAACCATCCTTAGGAGGTAATGATTATCATGATTATCACTACCTGAATATAAAAGTGCATTTAAATACTAAACAAGATACACTCAATGAATGCTTATTCTAACTTATTTATGTATGTGTTGAAGTTAATGTAATTCTCATTTTATACTTAATAACTTCAACTTATGATTACTCGGAGAAGAAAAGAGGTATCGAAATGATTTGAACTGGATACAAAAAAAAAAGACTTAATCCGTTACGATTTTTGTTGTAAAATGTTACTTCACGTTCTATAATTGCTTATTCGAGTTCAACATGATGAAAACTTTTAGAAACGTTTTTTTAAAGTTAAGGAAACAAAAGCCGTATTAACCAGTGTAATCTATCATTGTCCCTGACTTACAGTTGTATACGGTTATGCTATCAAGCTCCTGTTATATTTTAGATACAACAACGGTACCTACAAAAATATCCAAGCAAATTTATTGTCAACAAACAATTTTTGTTTTCTCTTTGACATTTTAGAAATTATATAAAAATAAAATACACAAAATTTAATCCAATTGAATCCTATAATAAAGGTAAATAATATTCTATTTTTGAAAATACTTGCTCTTACACCTCCTTTAGAACAGAATAAATTTTACAATTTTCTTGAACGAACTCCCTCACAGTCCTACGCTTTACATAATATAGAAGATTTATATTTGCATTTCTATTAGGAGGATGCATTTAATGGTGTGGAAGAAAATAAAGAATAAACTGCTTCTGAGATCTGATATATTCACTTGAAGTCACCCTCCTATTGTATATGTGTATCAGGATGTGTAATACAAATGAATTGAATCAAGAAAGCATCTTAAGGTATTTTTTTTTTGTGAATAGAATACAAAATAGGTAATATATTATATCTTCAATGGAAATTATGAAACAATGATTTAAATAATTTTTGCATATAGAATGAATTTTACTATGGACAAGACTCAGTATTTCATATTGAGAATTGTTGAAAGAAAAAAAAAAAAATACGTATTTCTAGAAAAAATCTACTGAAGTTATTTCAACGAGGACAAAATTTTGAAGTTTCAAACTTTAACATTTGTATTCCTTTTTTTTTAAATGAAAACTTTTATTTAAAATAAATTATTATGATCAATTGTGAACATACATACAAATTTGTGTGGCTTTTATATGCTTGATTTATTAATGTTTAAGAATTCTTAAAAGATAAAACAAGAACTTTCAACAAAGTGGTCATTGAATAATACTTTACGAAGTCTGCAAAATATTGATTACTCTTAAATATTATTATTCATCTCTTATAATCTGTGTTCTCTGAATACAGAAGAAAGGATGAGGAATCCTTAAACAAAGAAACACTCACACACACAAAAATAATATGAAAACAACATTTAAGAAGTAGGAGTAGGAGTATTTACTGTGCGGAAATTTGTTGAAGTAATGCAATGGGCTTTGGGAAAGTTAATCGAGCGAAAGATAATTCTGCTTCTTATTTTTTTGTCATTGATTCCTCCTACACAATGTGTGATATTGTGGGAAAATTTTGAAACAGAAAAAAAAACAATAATTGTGTTCAACTTATGGGAGCTTTATTTTGTGATTCGACCTAAATTTGTTATCTATTTTAAGTTAGAAGTGATAAGAATTATGTAGGTATACAATATACATACCATTATCTACTTTTTTGGCAAATATTTTTTTTTTGCTGAAAAACACATGACTTGAATTTTTCCCGTCCTTATCAATTCATCAGTTTTATAAGTTACTATATTTTGTAGGTACATTAATGTACACCTAGTGAAGAAGCAAGTACAAAATAATGGTTGTACCTAACTTTCAGAAACCAAGTTTTAAAATGGAGTTATGGGACGCGATTGATTTTTTATAGAAACTGAAGCCTTCTTCTAAAATGTATCCTCTATCATTTAAAATTTTTTTCAATAAACTCAATTGAATAATCAAAATTGACAACTTAACTCCATTAAAAATCATGGAAAAAATGGAAAAACGCATGGAAATTTTTTATGCAAAAAAAGAAAGGAACAGCACCGGCTGTTTTTATCCGGCGATTTTAATTTATTTTTATCAATTATTAATACTCTGATTTTTCCAGCCAATTTATACTGGTTATTAATCCGATTTATTATGTTTTCTTTTTACTGAATTCGCATTAAAAATTAGCTTATACTGTAAACTATAGACAAAAACTAAATACACCCAAATATAGTGTAAGATTCTTCGGAAACTTCTTGAAAACTCACCGGAAAGTTAGGGTAAAGTGGGGTAATGTATGTAAAAAAATATTATAAACATCTCGAAAAGTAAAAGGGATGAAATGATGAAATTCATTTTTTTAGACAGAAAATTATCATCATTTTGATGAAAATTTTTTCGAGACGTTTTTGAGAGATGATTTTTTTTGTAAATTTTATTTAATAGACACATACTTTCAAAAACAATGTTATTGTGGCTTTAATAATTTTTTTAATAAAAAAAAAAAACTAATTATACCAATTGAAAGATATTGAAAAAAAAATCTGGCCTTTTTGAAAATGCCAGAAAAAAGAAATACATTTTTGAAAGTTTACTTAAATAGTTTTTTTGAATTTCAAAATCTACGAGCAAGGGGAAATATGAAATCGAAACGAGTTATTGTTAATTATATTTTGTTAACACATTTGTAAAAAAAATAATTTTTTAAAGTTTTGTTTCAATGAGTTGCCGTAAAAACAATTTTTTTCAGACCAATTTTTTTTTAGCACTTTCAATAATTTTTTATTTTTCCATTTTGAAACTTAAAATTTACAAAAGTATTAGTGGTAAATTTAATTTTGTACAAAATTTCACAATTGTTTGTAGTCTGTGAGCCGAGATACCGGTAAAAACAGAGCACCAAATTACCCCAATTACCTATATTTTATGCATTCCAAAAATTGGATTTATATCTTATTTATGTATGGGCTACACCTAAAAACAAAATATTTTTGTAATTTGAGGGCTGGTTATAAGACCTTAAAGATTGTTCTTTCATTCAGGTATATGTTCTAATTTACGGTAATCTTGAATTTTTCCGTAAAAATAATGTAGTGGAAATTATAGTGAAACAAATGCGCTTTTTTCACGTCCTGAAACGCGTTTTGTACGAAATATGACACAAGTTTTTGCGCATTTTCCGTCATATGGTAGGTACATTTTTTTCTCCATGCCCCACATATTGTATGCACCAGCTCTTGATGGAGACATCTGGAGTTCTTGATATATTTTGGAAGAGGAACCTAGAATTTTTGTCAAGATCTAATCTTACACAAAAATATTTGCAAAATCCATGTAGAGTTTCATAACTGTTCAACAGGAACGAAAAAAAGACAACTTTGTAAAAATTAAGAGGCCAACATCACAAGAGTATCGGCCGGAATCAAAAAAAAATGTCCTATACGCTCCTGTTGACTGGCCATACATGCACACAGAAATGATTACAAATGTCAGTTCTAGGTTGTCTATTTATTAAAATTGTCAAATTAAGCCGCTAATATTGCACACAGTGGATTTCAGATGAAGAGACTCTTATGTGTCTTTGTGGTCAGCAGCAGTTCCACGTAACATCAGATGTATCAGTTCTTAAAAGTACAATAGGCCAAATACTTTACCTACTTCTTATGGATTCAGTCATCTAATATCACTTATTTCCATTAACCCTTAATCATTATATTCACTGCACTGCCGGAAAGCTGATTCTCACAATCCTCAGTTTCCAAATGAACCTCAATGAAATTAAACTTCTTTCACCTCAGCATTAAGATTAAGATAATCCATTGTGAATTGGGTTTTCTAAAGTTTCAATTTCATTCTTCTTCTAAGAAAAACTGATAAAACCATTTAAGGATTTATTCATGAAAACGTTTACTATTTCATTCATCCACTGTAAACGTACCTTCCGTTACCCCTGGTCATTTAAAGGGAGTTAAAAATGAGTTGCAATTAATAACTGTTTCGTAGAATTCAAATATAAAACAATACCAAAAATATATGTAATATGGCTATAAACAATCCTAACCTACTCGTAATATCTCCAGCAATTCTTAAAAAAAGGGTCTTTTCTCACTCCTTTGAAATGGATCCAAGGCTTATAAAACTAATTTACTAACAAGAAACCATTTCTGCCCATTAAATTCTTCAAGGACTACACATAAAAACTCTGCTAATCTTTTTTTTTTTTTTTGCTTGAAATATTGGACTATAATCTCCAGACTCGTTTAGGGACTTATTTAGCTTAACATACAGAGAGACGCCTTATTTCTTTGTGTATTTTCCAAAACCCCCCAAAAAAAAAGAAACCAACAATCCTTCAGTTAAACAAAGGCCATTTTCTTGCATTTATAGATTCAAAGGATCTCTTTTTGCCAAAATAACTTGTGTGTGTATATCAAGGCAAGCCATCATCATAATTTAGATGAAAATCCCGATAAGAAATTTAATATAATAATATCAGTCATTCAAAATTATTACTACACCATCATATAATCTCTGCATACCAGTTACCGACAAGGACCTTTGCATATCTATCATTTCGCACAAATATTACTTTCATATCCATATGCATAAATTACATCAGTTTCAGTGTATCATACACGTGATGTAATTTGAAATACAAACTCTTGGCTTCAAATTTCCAAAGGGAGGTGTTAACCTTATATAGGATGTGAAATATGTACCACTCAATCATCATTAGGCGAAAAAAAACACCAACAGGAGCATTTGAGGGAAAAAATAAACAACAGAAATGACGATGAGGAGGGCTAAGTTAGTAAACCTTCTTTAATAGTAAAAGGCTTCTATGATAATGGAGAAACCGTTTCCTCGCTCTTAATACTTATATTTTTTGTGTGTTCTTTGCTTTTGGGTGCTATTAGTGTGATGTCTATCCCTGGAATGAATAGCAAATGATTCTTATAGTATTGGGAGGACAGTAATTTGTTCCTTCATCACTCTTCCATCAAGAACATTTCTCTTTAAGACAATATGTCGCTTTATTGAGAAACATGAAACATAAAAATATTAAACACAAAAAAATATCTCTTGGATAAATCTATCATGCAGCTTGTGTATCAATATAATTAAATCTGTTACAGAACAGCCCCACCACCACCACCGCCACCGCCCACCACGTGTGACCTTGAACAAAGCTTAAGTGCTCAAATTAATATCACAAAAGTTAAGTAATGAGGAAAATCTATGAGATAGGACAACTCTTGACTTTTAAAGCTTTATTGCACACTAAAAAGTACTAAACATTATTTTTACCGAAGGTCATGGTCGAACAAGAGTCGTGTATTCGTATCCGCAGACAAAATTGCTTAGATACATTTTTTTTTTTTATTGTCTATCAACATGATGATGATTATTTTATATGCAGATGAATGAGGGAGAAAAAAAGCTTTTATTAAACAAAGCTTTTTTTTTTGTTCTTAGAGTTGTACGAGTAGAAAAAAGGGATTTTGTTTTTGTATCAAACAAAAAATGGGTATTGGGGGAGGCAATGATATGGAGTGGAAATTGCAGGTGCTCCATGTCATATCGCTTACAAAACTAGGACGATTTTTGTCAGAAAATGTTTATGTGTCTCTTCATTAGTTAGAAAGTGCATGATGCTGTAGAAGATTATGAGGGTTAGAGTTGACACTTTACTGAACTACCAGTTGTTCAAAAACATATATCAATTTTAGTTAATTTTTTCTCAATATAGTATCTTTGAAAGACATAAATATAAATCAAATAATAAATATGAGGATGGATCAACCCGAAAAGTAAAAGACAAAAACACAACAACTATAGTTGCGTTGACTAAATTGCCAGTTGAAAAACTCCTGAATCGCAGGCTCGTACAAAAATTTGATAGAAGAAAAATGACATTTCCAGCCTATACTGTTTCAAAACTATTGGTTCTTAGGCGACATTCAGAAGAAGTGAATAAGTGGAGGAAAAAAAATACGAAAAGAAGAACAACTGTTTGGTTAATCAGCATCAATACAATACCTAACTAAAGTTTTACTGAAATGAAATTTAAAGCAATCAAATTCAAACTTCAAACGAATGATTGTTAGTTACTTTTTTATAGATCAGTTTGCAATAGTCAACAATAAATATAAACAAATGTGTGTACTCATGTACGCGTGCCAGAAACTAAACTTCCTTATAACATATATCATTATTTATTTTCGTATAGTATTTTTTTGAAAACTTAAAATTATTTAAAAACCATGTCAAATGTAATCAATTATCTTTCAATTCTCCAAAAGAGTATTTTGTTCTATAAATTTATTTATAGAATATTTATAGACCTGGAAAATTAAACAAAAAAGAGGCCTGACCCGAACAAAATTGTTTATAGCATTTTTATTGGTGGAAATTTTTGGGATAGTAATGTCCTTACTCATATCCCAAAAGTCTCAAAGAATCCCATTTGGGGTTTGGCCATCATCTTGAAAAAATTGCATCAATAAAAATAAAAGAAAAATTTACCTTTTTTTTTAAAACGGCTCTAACGATTTTGATTAAATTTTTTGTGTCTCTTTTTGCTAGTAGCTAGTAATACTTTTGAAATGAAAGAAATGTTTGTAAAAATTCCACTAACGGTACCTCCCATAGAGCCGTTTTTTTTATTTTTTACTTTCTCTTGAACGACTCAACCAATTTTGATAGTTTTTTTTTATGCGGAAGCTCCTTAACAACTTTAAAATTATTTGATATCAAAATTTAAAAAAAAAAACATTTCTGGATTTTAAGAAAATCTTTTTTTGAAAAATCAATTTTTTTCGAAAACGGGACATTGTATTTTTTTGAAATTTTGATTTTAAATGTACAACAATATTATCTTACAATTGGCATATTAATTTTATATTGGTTTGAGAATTTTTAGATGAAAAAAATTTTTTTTTTAAAAACGTCTCTAAAGATTTTCAATTTTTTTTTTTCTGAAAATGTATCTTTCTTAATTAAATTGAATGACATACATTGTTTAGAGCTCAAAACAATTTAAGAAGTTGTTTATGTAATTTTAGTAATGATTTTTTTATTTTATTTCTTATAAAATTATTTTTTTTATAAACTTTAAATAAGAAGCTTTAACGTCCACACTAACTTTGACCCTAAGAGCAAGTACGTGCGACCCAGTCGTGCATTTTATTTTATATGCAAGTGCATAGCAAAAATTACACCACGCTGTAATGCCTAATGTTTCATCAAAACATATAAAAAAAATTTAAATTATTTTCGGTGAACCACCTGGATCCATTTGTCAGCCAATGGTACCTACCATTCTCCACTGGTAGCTGTTCAAGTTAATGCGACCAAAGTAGACATTCTTGCTAGATTTTGATGATACTAAATTTAAGACTGTGAAAATTTTATAGTATGTAGCGTTAAGTGTGATATATCGAATTAAAGGAAATTTGACTGTGATGTCCAATAAAGTTGAATCATAATTTTATGTGGCCTTGATAAGAAGGTATGACGTACCGCGCCGCGCAGCCGGAGTGTAAAAAAACTCTTTTACCCTTTACTCGTAGACGAGAAAATTCTGAAATTTTTGTACAAAAACGTATTTACCTATTATCTAATGGCTGTGTAAATTTCAAATTTCGAAAGAAAAAAATAAAAAAGTTAAAAAAAAACCGTTGGAAACGGTAAAAAAAAGTAAACCAACAAATCTAATTATTTCACACATAATATTATGTAGACAACACAGAAATTTAAATGCCGTTTTCAGTTTATATTTTTAACGTTATTCCCCGATTTGTATAAATAAAAAAAAACGTATATATTTTTCAAAGCACAAAATATTCGTTTGGAGTATTTAAACAAAAATCCGTATCAGACGATGGAAGTGTGTTGTCTCTGTTTACTTAGTGTATGTGTGAAAAAAACAGTAGGTAATAACGGGTTGAAAATATCTATGTGTTATTACAGTTTGAATATTTTTATAAACGCCGCCTGTAAAGACGTATAACTTCAAAAAATCGCATAGTACCCCCAGTACCAACTTCACATAGCCCCAACTGACAGAAATACAACATACAAATTTTTATATGGAAAGGAAAAAATACTTTTGTAATATTTAAAATTTAATTAAGTGTTGTCCAAAACATAAATAAATTTGTTTTAAATGAATTTTTTCTTTATTCTTAATATGTAATTTTCTGTTTTTTTTTCAATAGCAAAGGTATTCTTTTTTTGTTTTTTGTTTTAATTATTTATAAGGTTTTTTCTTGAATCCATATTAAGTGAGTATGAGCATTTTTAATTGAATTTTCATGACCTTTCAATATTCAACATAATATGGTGGAGCCTAGTTAATAAATTATAATATCATCATTATCGTAGTGATTATCAACCTACTGTTGAGCATTGAATTGGTTCAGTTAAGTATAATGCAAGAACACTTTCCATTCGCATGTTGCGTGCGAGTTTCGTAGAAATTGAAGCCTTTTCATCACGCAAAATGAACAGCATTTTCGTGTAGGTATAAAATAATTATTATAATTAAAATTATATTAAATAGAGCACCAAATCAAAGCACTTTGCTTTCATTTCTTTTTTATTTATTAAGTAAAACAAATGTAAAATAAACAAGTTTTTTG
The DNA here is from genome assembly GCA_948107695.1 of Meliscaeva auricollis. Taxonomy (NCBI): domain Eukaryota; kingdom Metazoa; phylum Arthropoda; class Insecta; order Diptera; family Syrphidae; genus Meliscaeva; species Meliscaeva auricollis. The sequence goes on from OX403618.1 coordinate 16,332,363, forward strand.
GAGTAATTACTATTAAATCTGTAAAATTAACAAAATATAGGTTAAGTTTAACTGTTTCCAATAAACTAGACCTGCACTTTTTATATAAATTTTTCTTCAAAGTACAGTTTTAACTAAAAATTTCACAAATTAATATGTATAATAAACACTTAAGAACCAAATTAAATGTTTGGGACTTGGGACTTATCCGTTTTGTTTTTTTTTGTCAAACCAACAGCTTATTATAAATATTTTTTCTTTCTTTGTACAACAAAACCTAAAGAAACAAAAAAAAAAAAAAAACATATTAAATAACCCGAGCAGGAACTTTTGACTCTAATATTCGTATAATATTATGTGATATTTAGCCTTACACAAAGCTACAATTTCAATAACCCAAAACTTCCACAGTGAGTCCTTTAAACCCTTGAAATATTAACATTATTAAATCCCTGTCAAAAGTACCAACACCTTCTGTTCGGAATCATAATTTTGTAAATATTCTCATAACCCTTCCCGAATCCTTAAAAAAAAACAAAAGAGAATAAAAAATCAACTTTTGCCCAACAACTAACTATGGGGCTTACAACTTCCTCATGCTTTTTAACCTAACCACCCGGAATAACATCATTCTGTTGATGTTTTGTACTTAAAAAAACAAGGGATAGCGTCGTGTTTCTTAAAATAGAGATTTTTTCCACGCCAATTTTCATGTGGCAGCAGGAGGCGAGGCCGAGTCGACCAGCAACGAAAGAAGTTAACACTTAAGAGACTTTCCAAATCAGAAGCTTTAACACAATAAGGATATTTTTGTTGTCTTTTCCTCGACACGACGACGACGACGTCAACCAGGTGTTTGGATGGAACAAAACTACATAATTGAAATATTAGAATAAAATCATCTGCTATTTTATCTTACCTTTGGGGATTTTTTTTTTTTTTTTTTTTTTTTTTTTTTTTTTATTTAAGCAGCAACCCTTTTTCGTTTGCTGATGGAACTTATGAAGTTAGGGGACAGCACGAACATAAATTTTTCATACATTTATAATGTTTAACGTGTTTTGGGATTTATGATATTACGGTGGGGATTTGTATACCTACAACCAAAGGGAAAATATTAAAAACAGTAATAGGTCAGCGTCCGGTGCAAAAGGATTCTATGTGTTTCCCAAAAGAGAGCAGCACATCATGTTAGAAATAACGTATTTATCTATTTTTATTTTTTTGTAGGTAAGTATTGTAACATAATTTGTTTATCAATTTATTCTTAGGGGAATACCATTTCTTCTGATATAAGATTAATAATTTGTTGATGAGGAAGAACTAAAATCACTGGGTGGAAGTAGCACAGTTAGTTACACCATTTATAACTCAAGAACTGCTAAACTGATTTTAGTGATCTCTAATATTATTTGAATTCGTCGTCATTAGGAATAACTTTTAAGAACTTCGGGAAATCATGGTATCGAGGAGTTTTCCCATGCATTGAAAAAGAAGAATGAAATCAGAAAAAAATAAATCCGTGTACAATACCATCTCTGATACGAAATGGCGTTGTGTGCATTATACTATGCGAGTTAATTCAAGTCCTTTCATTGCATATGTTTAACTTATCAGCATTTTTTCGAGTTAACGATAGTTATTTTATTTCATTTGAATTCTATTTAAATGAATACGGGTTTAAGATCACGAAATACTTCATTGAAGATGTCATAAAAAAAGAGTCAACTACAAAGAGAAATGCGTAAAATGCAGCGCAAAAAACAAAGCAAGTCATAGAGAATAGCGAGGAAAGTCTTGGAAAGAATTGTGAAAATTAGCGGAAACATATTTGAAATACCACAACCGAAACCTTTAAAAAGCGCGAAATACCATGGAAAAAATCGCGGAATATTGGTGGAAGATCGTTAAAAACCTTGGAGAATAGCAAGAAAGGTCGCGAAAAAGGCGTTTATTACCACGAGAAAAAGCGTAAAATATCTCGGAGAAAAGCGAAGAAAGTCACAGAGAAGCCTGAAAAGGTGTGGAAAATAGACTTAAAAGTCGTGAAAAAACATGCATGGCAAAAAGCGCGGACCATTGTGGAAAAAAGAGCGGAATACTGATGAAGAAGTGAAAGAACTTTTGAACACCACGAAATAACACATTGAAAGTCGTGAAAAAAGCACTTACTACCACAAGAAAAAGTGTAAAATACCGCAGGAAAAATAAACACAGTCATAGAAAAAAAACTTGAATCGCGAAAAGAATATGCAAATTCGCGGAAAATATAAGACATACCGTGGTAAAAATAGCGGAATACCGTGAGAAAATACTGCGTGAAACGTCATTGAAAAATATGCGCCATACGGTTAAAATCATCGACTACGATGGATAAAAGCTTGGTCGTTTCAAATCAGAATTACTATATGCTAAACTTTTTTTTTTAATCGTTCGCAGAAAGTGTTTACCCCAAATAAATTTACCAATTTTCTGAAAACGAAGGCGAAAAATTGTCCTGCAAACGAAAAAGTCCCAAAAGGCCACAATCGATTTGTTTTCTCAGTGTACTTCCTTACTTATGCAGGGTTTATACGAGTTTCAAATTTAATTATTTTTAGCTCTACATTAATGAAAAAATAGTTACAGCTTGTTCATTAATATAAAGTTAATGACAAAAATAATGACATTTTGTCACTCAAATAAATCCAGCATTATTAAGGTTTTCAGAACTTACTTTTTGTTGAGTCCGTTGTGACCCTACTACTCCTACTTCTACGATCGTGTATGGTTTCTGGAACTATTCCGCAGTTCACTCCAACTCTTCCCCAGCTGTGCAGATCTGGTGTGATGAATCGACTGTCCTGTACCATATGTGCATCTCGGACCACCCGCGGGCCTGTGTGGGCGGGTTCCAACCGTGAGCTTTTCAAAGTGTGTGCCCAATCTCCTGCCACTTACATCTTCGTACAGTACTGTCTATAAATTTTTGACCCGAAAATCCCTAAGATGTTTCGTAGACACCAATTCACGATCGTTTACAGCTTTTTTGTAACAGTAGAAAAGAATTTCCAAGTATTACAGCATAAAGAAGCACTTATTCCACATTGGAACGGTACAGTCTCAGCTTGGTATTTAAGCTAATAGTACTACTCTTCCATGTTTCAGACAGCATTTCTTTCTTAATATGGTGTTTTTTTTGAAATTTTTGTCTAAAAATTTTCATCGAAATTCGTTGAGTCGCTTATGAGAAAGTTAAAAAAAAAAAGAAAAACTGTTCTGTTGAAAGTACTGTTATTAACTGATGAAAAAATAGTTGTTTTTTATTTCAAAACTACGACCTTGCCTATTATAGTATAGGTGCGCATACAAATTTTAATTAAAATCGTTAAAGTGGTTTTTGGAAAAAAATCAATTTTTTTATATTCGTTGTATAGAAGATATTGTTAATTTTGGTTCTAAAAACATTCAATTTCCCCTCTAGAGAATCACCCAAGAACCCTTAACTAGCGTGTTTGTAGAAAATCACTCCGGTGGCTTAGGCTTTAGCTCGAATTTTCTATCATTGATACCTTAAGGTCGATTTTTGTTAACGAATCCTGAACTTACACAAAAAAAAAATGATTCAAACAATTTAACCTTTTAATTTTTTGCCTGCCAACCGACTGTATCACAAAAAAAAATCATTTTGCCATGTGTACTGCTTACAATGACTAAGCAGAAGGCTATCCTAATTTACTAAATTTTCATAAAATGTTGTTTTGTACCTACCTATATGTCAGTCATCTCATAAGAGGACACGAACAATATTAATATGCTACTTTTCAAAGTCATTCTAAAAAGCCTATTTTTTTGTTTTGTCCAAGAAGGAAAGATAATGTTCAACTCGTTGTTAATTTTTTGTATTCCTGTTCAAACTTTAGATTCCAATTTCAAAAGCAAAGGTCACGTTCTATAAAGTCATGGACATGACATTTTACGCATTAAAACTTCTCATGGCTGCAAAATGTTGTTCATGGTTAGAATGGCAAAAAAAAAAACAAAGTATTCTTCCATTGGTGACCTATTTAAATGTATAATGAAGTTTTATGTAAGAAGAAAAACAAATAGAAAACTTGCAAAAAATAAATTCACATAAAATTATTATTTATTTAAAGAAAAGAAAAGTGTTTGCCTTCGTCTATTTGTAAATGCAGTAAAAAGCAAACTAAAAGCTAATTTAAAGACTATTTCGGGTTAATCCAGAGTTATCACCAAAAATTTAGTGTTTTCAATCGGGTCTTACATTATACATTATATTTTTTTCCTCAAAATAGAAGCTGCTGAAATGTCATTATCATAGTATAAAGATTGAGTCAGTGCTGTCAGTTTTGCAATATTATTTTAAGTTTAAATTTTCTTGTAAAGACACTCCAAACCTCATCAATACCACTAGAACCAAAAATTAAATTAAATAATTTTGAGACATAACACGCCTATCCTTTTACTGTCAAAACATGTGTGTTGTGTGTTTGTGTTCACTTGGGTTTGAAACATGTTTGATTTTTTTTTTAGTGAACGTACTTCTCCTTTACCTTCTTGGTTCTGAGTTTGTCCATGGTTAATAATAATCGAATAATGGAAGTAGGAGCATGGATTTCGGTATGTATAAGATAACCTAAGCAGTTTATAGATATGGATTCTTGATATTCGAATTAGCATTTGTATGAATTTCAAATTTGTCGGATACTATCTAAGTTAAAGAAGATGTCTCTGTTAAACATTAGGGTTCCCTCATTTTTAAGGGTGTTTTTGAATTCATAAAATATATAAAATATACAGGATTCTTTGTTTTAATTTCAAATGCTAGATATCCTTTGTTATTCAATTTTATGCTAAAAATATCTTTGTTTTTGACATAATGTTTATGGAAATACAAACATAAACTTATAAGCTTTATGGTTTTTATGGTTGAGGAAGTCTCACTTTGTATTAAGCAGGGATGTAAGTTGTTATCAGAGTGTCTGATCGCAGAACACAACCCTTTGTGTGGTGAGAAATATTTTTAATAGTAAAAATAAATGAATCATTCTGGATCACAACAATATGAATTGTCAAATATTAACCATCTTTTTGGCAACCCATAGATTCATATTGGTGGCATACATATATTTATTTATTTATTTATTTAAATAACCAGCAACCTTCAGTTACGCACGTTATCTTCGACTTGTAAACGCCACCTGTAACGATGTGTTTCTCTGCTGCGTACTTGAAGATTTCAAGTTTTGGAATGGCCAATGAAATCTCTTGACCTTAATCGTATAGAAAATGAATAGTAGCCTGTATTCTGAGAGATTTGTAAACTAAAGCATTTTTTTTGCTAACGTTTTTTGGAGTAGGTTTTGGTAAAAATCAGTCTACAGAAATACGATCAATTTTACAACTGTGTACAAAATTTCAAGCCATTACCACCTAAAATAGCTTAATTCTTGCTTAAGACAGAACCATACCATTACCAAACAAATTCAACAAATACAAGAAGAAAATTCTCACGATATCGAAACAAAAGATACAAAATATGTATAAAGTAACTGAATATAAATACAGAATATTATACAACGATAAGAATTTAAATCATTCAAACGTTTTTTTCTTATCGAAATACACTTGATCAAACAAATACAAATTTTGTTTTATTTGATGTATTTTATTATATAACTGAAAGACAAACACCCGCAAACTGTCACCCATTTTTGTATCACAATTTTTGAAAGAAATGTTTAAGTTTAGATCTGTAAACAAAGTTAGGGAAGATAATTTTGTAAGCTCACCCACAATGATATCGTGCGAATTCTAAGTTTTGTTAAATTCGGAATCTTATAAATGGATTGAAGCGCCACCATAAATATACAATTTCTTTTTGTTTATGTTTGTTTTTGGTTTGCGTTGTTTATTGGCACTATTATGTTTAAGTTTTAATCTAGTGACTTCGCAGTACCAAATATTTAATTAGTATTAGCATTAGTACAGCATTTTGGTCGATCTTCTAAGTAATTCACAAGGCGATTATGGTCTTTTAGGTTTGCTACTAAGTAATGGGGTACTTCTAGAACTTCTAAGTGATAATGGCAAGTTTTTTATGAAGAACCCGACAGTTAACAATCAACAAGACTATTATTGTTTTGCTACTTACTGTATTTTACAAGTTTCTTCCACTAGCATTATCCACTATATTTACAAATGAAAAAATGGTTTCCTTTACTTCTCCCTGGTCGGGGAGACGGAATTATTGGAGGAGTAAGTAGCCCTAGTCAATGTTGAATGCCCAGAACATTTGAATACTGCTAATAAAAATGTTTTGGTCCACAAAACAAAGTCGATTATACTAATTGTACCAACAAACTGTGAATCGAGAGAACAAGTGAAATTTATTGAGAGATTACTAGGTATTATTTAGTGGTGTACCTAAAGGTTTTTTTGATGAAAAAAACTCGAGGTAATCTTTTTTATTTGAAACTTAAATTTGAACGAAAAATTTTAATTTGAAACAATTTCCTTAATTTTGAAACATCGATTTAATATTGTATTTTAAAATTTTAACATAAAATATTAACTAACCAAACAAATTTTAGCCCTACAATTTTCACATTCAATGAAAAAAGTCCATAAACTTTTTCATTCCTTCACTATTAATTGTCATAACTTCCATGAGAAACAAACACCAAGCTACTCCTACTAACGCCATCAGTAATTGAAATGCCCCGATGATCTGATGTAATTTCATTACATTATCGACTTCCCTATATCGATGAATTGAATCCTTTTTCTTTATATTATCACCAACAACCTTATCGTAGATTTTCTTCAAGTGCCCATGATCGGTCATTTGTTTTATTCGTTTATTAAGGACTTCGGTTAGAAATGAAAACTTGGGCATATAAACGCAAATTATATTGTAAAGTATTGGCTTCTTGATCGAAATATACCGCTGATACCTTGTTGGGTCATCTTTATGCTCAATCAGCGGTTCTGCTAGAGTTATCAAGGCAAAATTTCCATCATGACTATCAAATTCATCGAAAATCTCCAGAAATGAAACATTAACAAACAACAATTCCATTGGTAGTAAATCAGCAAAAGGTTTCAGCACGCTGAAATATGACATTCTAGCTATGAATTTGTATTCAGCTGATATTGTTCCTTCCAGGTCATTGGGCACTGGTCTGCGTGGTCGTGAGTGCATGAAACGAAATATTGAACCTTCGTAGGAGCTTCGCAGTATCAGGAGGCTAAATAACCAAGACACGATATGAAGTCTTGCTGAAAATCTGGCGAAATTGAATAGGCCATGGGTAATATTTTTCCATGCAGCGTTACCCATCCATTTGGTAATGAGGACTAACAAAAGAATCAGCCAAGTTATATTGTCAAATGGAAACATTAAGATTTCTAATGAACTAAATTCTTTGGGTCGAGTAACGATTATCACTAAATACGTTGACAAGTAATCAGTTGTTGCAGCAAAATTGGACTTTCTCTGTTGAGTGCAAACTGAACCGCCAAGCATCAAATCTCCTTGGCCATCATTCAACTGAAAGCAAAAAGCGGTTTCTATAGATAAATTCTCTCAAGACTTCTTACTTCACTTACAATTTTAAAAGCTCCAGTAACTGATCCATTCGACAAGATACTTCCAGTACTCTCCGTCTCTAGAGCCTTTACAATTTTAAATGTAAAATTTAAACTAGCAGCCAAGTCATTTAGTAACAATCTATCAAATCCAGTCACTTCATCGCCATCTATAACCACAAATGGAGGTTCATCAGAGAATACAGCAATCAATGGACACTTCCAAAAATTATCAATTTTCAAAGGAAACGATGGCTTATTCCATTCAAAACTTCCATTGTAGTAACGATTGTAAATCATCGGCGTGCTATCACGACATTTTTTCTCCGAAAAGGGATAATAAGTGTAAATTGTGACAATTCCAGTTGTGTGTTCCGCAAGAACATTTATGTGAACAATTAGACTTTGAAGGCAGAAGTCCATAATTTGATTTAAGGTTTGTTGTAAGTTGTAGCTGAATAGACTTTGTAGGGGAAGAACTACGTAATAGAACTGATATATACCAGTAACGTCTTGAGCATGTTGTCGTTGACGATTAACTAAAAGCCTAAAAATTAAAAAATATTATTAATAAAAATAAAAATACCTACTCTTATCTTAACAATAACACATAAAAAGGCTGGTGATTCTTGAATCTCAATGTGAAGTAATGTTAATATTAATACTGATGTTCTTAACAAAGCTTAGTGTTCAAATATAATATTTATAAGTAACACATTCAAGACTGAAACCCCATTTCACCACTTTAAAATTATTTCAATATTCGAAAATTATTATTAAAGAAGAAAAATCAATTCTGCATTGCACCTACCGAACCGTAATTTAAAGTTAGAACAAAAGAATTCATTGGTATCAGTATCATGAATAAAATTTCCAGGGAAAATGTCTGTCATTTCATAATTTGTTTATTCCCTGGGCAATAATTCGACTGGGCATAAACGATTGCAGACGAAATTCCGAGGAAGAAAATGTTTCCAAACTACCCTGGAATTCCCGATATGGTCTTATATAGGCTTGCTAGTTATAATTGCAAATATTTTGAATTCTTTTATTGACGCCAATATTTTTATTTTGTTTAAAAAATAAAATGCACGACTGGATCGCACTAACTTGCTGTTACAGTCCAAGGGTCAGTTAATTTTTTTCAAAATTTAGCTTTTACATATTGATTCAAAATGTCATATCAATTTTTTTTAATTGTTTGATTTTTCGAAAAAAAATTCTTAAAATTTATTTTAATCTCTTTTTTTTTTGTTGAATTTGGTTGAGAAATAAAATAAAAATTGCTAAAATTCTTTTGTGTGAAAATTTTCATCGAAATCCGTTGAGTGACTTACGAGAAATCAGAAAATAAAATGACTGACAGAGCAGGGCCACACGTACTTGCTTCTTAAATCAAAGTTGCTGGGGACGTTAAAGCCTTAAGCATACAATTTGTTACTAAAATTACTTAAAAAACTTTTTTAAATGTGCTGTGAACTCCAAAAATAAGTGTGCCATTTGATTTCGTTCAGAAAGATGAATGTTTAGAAATAAAAAAAATTAAAAATCTTATTTAAAGATTATCAAAAATTATTTCAAAACAATTTGCATTTCAATCGAAAGAATCAATTTTATCAAAAAATTGATTTGTCAAAAAAAATTAAACTTTTATTAAAATTAAAAAAAAAAATTGAAAGTCTTGATTGAAGTAACATAAATATTGCTAAGAATCTTTTGTGTATAAATTGTCATCGAAATCTGTAACGACGAAAAAATTAAAAAAAGAGAATAATGTTTCTATTGGAGGTACCGCTAACAACCAATGAACAAATATTTTTTGTATTCACAAGTACGACCTAGGCTGTTTTCGTACCCATACAAATTTGAGTGAAAATCCTTAGTTTCGTGTTTAAGAAAATTTGAATAACTCCAAAATTTGTAAAAAATTCGAACATAAAAAAAAATCAATGACCCCTGAACTTTGCAGACAATTTAACTGCTCATCTTTGTACAACTGCTACTGCCGTTAGAATAAACCGATTCACAAAAAAAGTACACGAATCCCTTTCTCACAATTAATACTTGACAAAATATTTTTTTTATTTTTTTATTAACCTTAACAAAAAAGATATGGTCAAAATAGATTAATTTTACCAATCCAGCTTTAATTTTTTTTTTTTTTTTCAAAACACATCTGCATCGAAGCAAGTCTCGCAAGAGAATTGAGAAATAAATTACAGAAAAATACACAAAATATTAAAAATAAAAGAAAGATCTGGGAAACACAAATATTTCTAACTCTTTTGTCCATAACTTTTTTGTTAAGGAAATGGCGCCACGAGTATTTAATGAAACAAAGTGATTGCCGTACTTTTTTCTTGAAAATCGGTTCAGTTTTACGGCGGTTGTAGTTGTCCTAAAATAAGCAGTTAAATTGTCTGCAAAGTTCAGTTATCCCTACCGAATTTCAAGAAAATCCGTTAACGCATATGGTCAGTGGGTGTAGTGGAGTGGGGCTCACAGACTGACGGCAACCACAAACTTAAACATTTTGAAAGGGTTTTTAATAATAAGATAAAATGTGAGGTGCCTTCAGGAATAAGTTTGGTAGGCGTTGAACCAAAGTAAATGTAAAAATAAACAAATTTAAATGAAAAAAAGCTTGACCAAAATTTTCCAAACCGCGCTGATATTTTCAGAATATAATAAAACACAAAATCATTTTTACTTGCTCCGCATATTCCAACTTACCGTAAAGCATAAAACGTATCCACAAACATTATTCGCGTATGTATAGCATAAGGTGAGTGTCTGTCCGAATTATATCGCAATTCTGTTGTTATATTTTCTTGAGTATTCATTTCCAAAAACTTATCAACTGCATCACCAAAATACAACTTTACTGATTTATGTAATTCCGATTCAATACTCATTCTAATAGTTCGTTTATAATTGAGATTTTCAAGGGCAACCATACTTTGAAGACATTCAGCCAATTTGTTTTCTAAACTCACCAATTCCAAACAACAAATTGGAGGATTTAAAAAGGTTAATAAATAAAAACACACAACTATGCCAAATTGTACCATTGCTTTGGAGTTTTAAAATTCAACTAAAATGTTATGTTCGATAAAACCAAAGCCAAAACACGCAAATTTCTGTTTTGTTCTGTTTGAGTTTTATTTAAGTTTTGTGAAGACCAATTGTAGACCAAAGAGGCAGAGACTAATTTGAGTTGATGGCTGATTTGGTCTAATAGTCCATATGGAGAGTGTTGCGATTTAAATTGTCATTTTCGAAGTGAGAGTCAAACATCAGTAGTAATTCAGACTCAGTAGCTCAAAATGTCTAAATTTTTGTAACTTGCTGAATTACCGTTAATTCAGTTTCCAAAGCTTCGAAAAATTGTCAGCAATACATTGGCATTCATATAAACTCGTTTAGTTTAACTCTCTTTCAGCCCACTCACTGGGAATAGAATATCGAAGGTAACTCCCGTACTATTACTATTGGTGGGAAAACATTTTGAAGTGTTTACTTTTTGAAGGAAAACTAAATTTTCATTCAGCAACTCAGATATTTTCGATAAACGTACAACGACGACAGACGACAACGCACGGATTGTAGACTTTTGTAGTGGTAATTATTCGCTTGTTGTTTTTTTTTTTTTTTTCAATTTTATAGTCTCGTTAATATAGACCTATATAGATCCTTAGCCAGGATATCCACAAAATGTAAACATTGCAGAGGACATGTGTGGTGTGGACTGCATGGATGGAAATGAAATTGGGATGATGGTTGTTATGTTGAAGTGATTTCAATTCAGTTCGCTAGTCAAACAAAAATAATTGTTTGTGTTTGTTTATGGGTCTTCAGTAAATAAAACGATGTCATGTTGTTATAAATTGTTCATAATAACTTAAGTAGTAGCCTTTGTCAGTTATCGGGATCATCGTTTGTTAATTGAAAGATTTGTTAAAGCTGTAGCAGGTATGAATAATGAAGAAAAACCCTCCTTGACATGGTATGTTTGTCCTGAATTGGAGGTCACGTTTTATTGAGAAAATGTTTGAAGTAATGTGAAAAAATGGTTAACATTTATGTTTAAAAACGAAAAAAAGATTGTCTTTGTCTGCATAAAAAGCCACAGTCGACAGGACAATTTATTTAAAACTTGTAGGTACATTTTTTGTAATAAGTGATAAAATGGAAAACTTATTTTATTTGCAAAAACCACGTCTACATTTCCTTAGATCAAAATTAACTGTAATTGCCATGTACATTTAGTCCAGATAAAATAGACAACAAAAAAATTCAAACCCAGAAATAATTCGCATAAAGCTGAAAATTGGATACATCGCATTGGAAAAATGTATGTGTAAAATGTCAAAAGTCCCCAAAAGTCCAATGTAGGCATAAACAGTTATTCAAGGTTAAATGTCGAAAATGTTGGATTTTTATATTTAACTTTGAAACTTTAGAATCCATAAAAAAAGAAATATATGGGAGACTTGTAAGTTTTGTGATTCCCTATAAACATGATAAAAAAAACACTTGAAACTGTTAAGTACGGAAAACAGTAATTTTTGGCATTTGACTATTAAACTAAAATATAATTAATTTTTTTCGATAGCATTGAACATACAAATTTTTGTATGTACTGTGTTCAGTGATTGCAACCAAACTGCATGTTTAGTTTTTCTCACAAAACTCGAACAATTTAGAAACAGCGTTGCCGTTGTTTTGCAAATATTTTGTTTGGTTTTTATGAATATCTCGTAAACGGTTTAATGAATTTTGACTAACAAATATCCACAGATATCTCCTATAACCTTTAACAATCTAATTATGTTTTCAAAAAAAATATGATAAGCTTTATTATAAGAAGCTTGAACGTCTATAGCAACTTTAATCCATAGAGCAAGTACGTGCGATATAGTCGTCCATTATATATGTTTTTAATAAATTCAAAAGTTCAAGGGACCTGAACTCAAAATTGCGTCTCAACCAAGTATGTACAACAATACAAAAATCTAAAATTTAAATCAGTAACTCTAATTTTGTGAACTTTTTAGACATGATTTATAAAAGTATAAAAACTCGTGATGGTAAATTTCCGCCGAATGACACTCCAATTTTGTGAAATTTTTTTGACAAAAGTCTGTACAAAAATTATTATTTGACTAGCAATATTTTTGCCACACCCACTTTTTTTTTTGTTAAGATTGGTTTAATGGTCATGAATTTCAACTGCAAGTTAGTACCTTCTTTTACTAAGTACCTTGACTGCAAAATAAGCAGTTCGCAGTCAGTACTTAAATACTGAATATAAAGTTAATGAAAGCAGTTAATTGACTAAAAGTTGATTAACTGCAGTATTTTTTGACTGGTTTTAGTGTTTATTTTTTGAAATTTTCTTGTACTGTTGTGTGAATTAACCAATCAAAAAATACTGCAGTTAATGGAAGTCAAAGTACTTATGTAAGTTAAAAGATTTAAGACATTTAGCCTTTTTAGTCAATTAATTTCAGTACCGAAAAGACTCCTGTTTTTACAATTCTGCTACTAAGCCACCGTGCATACACAGAGACTTATAAATGAATCGATGATTGTTAAAACAAACATAAAAGTTTTTTAATGATGGGTCAAAAACTACTTTATTTTAAATGATGCGGGCGCTTGACAATTTTAACTTTAAAATCCGACGTAGCCGCGTCCTTTAAAATAAAGGGTTTTTTTCGCGTAAAAAATTTAAACTTCACTTTTTCAATCATCGATTTAAATTGGCAGGTGATTTCCATTACAATTGATGCACGTTTGAAGAAAAAAAAAATAAAAATGAAATAGCTACAACTTTGTCAAGAAATTGGCCGTTAGAGTATTTTTGAGAATCTTCGGGGCTTTAATTTCTTAGCAAATTAGTTGAATTCGTTAGCCCTTCCCAAAATTTTTACTTATTCCTAGAGTTAAAGAACTGCAACATGTAACTTTTTTTAGTAGTTAAACAAAGAATAATGCAATTTTTTATTACATGGATAGACTTTTGAAACAGACTTTCAAACTTATAAAATTCTACACATTTCTGCTACTGATAAGTCGAAGTACTTTGCAGTCTTCTTAATTTTATACTGAAACCCTAGAGGAGTTGTAATTGTTGTTTTTTTAACAGCAAGCCAAAGCTTATCTTTGACCAAACTGTTTCTCAAAATCTTTTGAAATTAGTAGCTTTTTTGTAAACTTTGAACTTCAAATGACGCACTTCAAAATTTCAAAGCTTAACTAGTTTTTTTTTGTTTTAATTTCTAAAAATCAAAACAAAATTGTGTATATTTTTGAAGTAAAAATACACAATACCTTCTGAACCGAAATGATAGCAAATAAATTACATGCAAATATTTTTCGTATAATATTATTTGCTGGTCATTGAATTTGTGATTCAGATTGTTTTTATGTATTTTCATTACCAAACCACTACACAAACTCTTGTGTTAACACAAATTAAGAAATAAAACTATGTTTTTTTATTAGAAACCATATAAACTCGTAAATTTGTTTCCATATTTTTAATTTAAATTTATTTTCTATAAAAAAAACTTTTCACTTATATCTGCAACAAGTGAAATTTCTCTTATGCATTCTTTTTCATTTATAGGCGCATAATATTTCTTCAAGCTTAACTATACGACTTACTATGTCAGCCTTTTATACTCGTATTCATAGAGATATCCTTAATATTCATAGTTTACTCTACAAGATCTATGGCATGTCGAGGATACAAAAGCAAACAAAGTGAAAAAATTACTTCGGCCAGCAAAAACTGTACACGCAGAGAAAAATTGAATAGGGACAAACAAATTTAATCGTTTTGAAAGTAAAGATGTAAAAAGTTTAAATTTTATAAAAACAAAATTGAAAAAAAAAAAAGAAATATAAAAACTGGTATATCCATAAAATTCTAATTTATGATATTTAAAGACATTTATCCAGCATGTTTTTTTTTTTTTGAAAATATATATAATGTAGGTATATGAATAAGATAATAATAGAATGCTAATGTTTAGTGAACAACAACAAACATGCTCAATAAATGTTTGCAGTAAAATTATTTCAACAATATTGTCAAACATTATTTTGTCTGAGTGCATTATCATCAACCTACATGCAAGAACTTACGTATATGATAAAGTTGAAAAAAGCCTATACAAAAGGAAAAAAAAGAGTAGGTATTAAAATTCTTTAAATTGTAAATGGGCACTTGTTTACTTGTACCCGCCCTCTAGGCCCACGAAAGAGGTTTTTTTTTTGTATACAACATACACTTACTCGTATTGTATGGAAAAAATGTTTACCTATACAACTGTGTGGTTAGACGTATATAAAAAAAAATGCTGTCAGCTTTGTGTAAAGCATTGGGTGTTGCTGTAGTTAGTTGGTATAAGAATGAAAGAAAGAAAATTGAAGGGACGATGATAGCAAAACAGGTAGTTGTTGATAAATGTAAGATGAGTAAACGTTTTTTTTTTTATTTAGATTTTTTTTTCTGCTCAGGCTTTGGATCTATACTTTAATTCTGGAATTTATTTTAAGTTGCTTAGTAGAAGTTTTAATATGGATGCTATGATAGATTTCTATGAAATTAGAAGTAAAAAAAACTTTTTTTAACTGTAAAACACTCGTCAGCTCATCAGTTGAATAGCAACAAGGATATCGATTAATAGCCTGCGAGCCAGTGTCACCTTTCAATGTCTTAAATATGAACACTTAAATTAATTTTTATCTCCAGTAATAACAAAGGTAATCAAAAAAATCTATGGCTGACACAGTGGTGCAAAGATTGACTAAATAAAGTGCACGACTGGATCGCACGAATAAAGCTTTTCACTGGAAGCTGGAATTGGAACTTAAAGTGCAATAACTCAATGTTATTATTTTTTTTAAATGTTTTTTTTTTTTTAATTATGATAGAAAATAAACTCTCCTAGCACGTTAATAACAAAAAATTTGTTTAAGTCAGCTTACATATTTCCATCAACCCGCAGGATGCACTTAAAATTGCATATTTCCGACACATGAAAACAAGTCAACAGTGTTGGTAAAATATAAGTTTTTGGTGTTGTACTTATTTCAAAATTACTTAGAAAACTGCAATATTGTATGACTTTGACAGTTAACACATGCAAAAGATCTTTCAAAAATTAAATACGCTGGCAATAATGAAACACACATTTGAGCACTCCTTCAACCTTCGTTGAATTTAAAAATAAATTTTTAAGACTTTAAAAAATCTTAAATTTTGTTGCTAACATAGTCATTTTATTTCAATTTTTATCATTACAACAATTACACCATCGCCATATTATTATCTTATACACCTTCCTTAATAAATTTTCAAATTCTTAACCTCTGCTTACGAAGATTTATGGGCACATAAAAATTATTTGTGTGTTTACATAATAAAGTCTCAATTTCCTTGCTGTAATTTTGTATGCAAAAATCTACGTTCACTTTTGGCATCCAACACCAGAATGCCTTTATTTTTGAAGAAGAGATTTTAATCACAAGAAAAAAACAAAACACAGGAGAGTAATTTCAAAGAAATTCCCATAGGCCCCAAATAATTAGCAATAAAATTCACGTTAACTGCTGACAGTGTGAGGAAAATTTACTTTAAAATTAAACCTCAAGAATAGGTACCTACAAGATTTAATAGAAGGTAGCTACAATTCATCTGGTAGTTCATATTGTGTTACTACTAACATCTATAACATGCCTTAAATTTATATACAACATGACGTCACACGTGTGAAAGAGGTTTAAAATGATGTAATAAAAAAGTTGTCAAGAAGGTATACAAATTTTATAAAATTTTAGAATAGATATAAAAAAAAACTAAGAAGTGTATGCTCAAATTAGATCCACAAGATTGCTTAAAGAGTAAAAAAAAAATATGAAACAAATTTCTTTTATTAGTTTGAGATTGAAGTGCATGCACTTTCCTTTAAGTTATCACATCAACAGAATGTGGTGTCATCAGTACACTGAGATTCATCCTTCATAACAGTCGGTTAAGTTTTAATACCCCTGGCCGCAAAAAAAGTTTAAGATATTTCTCAAAATATTTAATAAAATAAATAGAAAAGTAATTTTCTTGTGTAAATTACTTAAATTGCTTGAATTCAATTTAACAGTGAAAAAAAATTAAAATTAATTAGAAAAAAAATTATTAAAAAATCCCCGATTTTTTTTACAAAATAAAAAATAATAATTTTGAAATTATTCCTTTGAACAAAATAAAATTTAAAAAAACTCAAAATGCGTCGGTGTTCAATAATCGTAGAAAGGTCGAATATTTCAAGAAATAGTTCGATTGCCAATCGACACTCTATGGTCGGGCACAGAATGTCAATTTATATGCCAAATATTTTCTTTACAAATTCAAGAGATCCACACAAGGTAAGTTTATATACGAAAAAAAAAACTTTCATCCAATTTTTACAAAGCGTGTTTTATTGGTAAGAAAAAATAATCTAAAACGGCTATGTTTAGCACTGGAAACTAAATCAATTGAAAAGTGGAAACAAGTACGTCGTTCATAAAAAAAATAATTAAATATAGATTCTAATGTTTTGGAATACTGAATTGTTGACACATTTAGGCTGGTCGGCTTTTGGTTTATTATTTTAAGATGCGTTTGAGGATGCTTTTCTGTGCATTCAAAAAATTATTTAATACATTCATTCCTTTCAGTTTTGTTTTTTCAATGCATCAAATTATGATACTTTAATTAGAGTAGGTCTACATCATCAATGTAGTGTAATTTTCACACATTGATTGTTTTGTTATTTGGATTTGAAAAATAACCAAAAGTTATTTGATAATTTATTGCTTTCAAGTTGTTTTGAGCATAACTAAGTTGTTTGAAACAATCTAAAACTATCAATTGAATCAATTTTTGAAGAGCTGTATTGGACTTGCGCTGCCATTACACTTAAATTGTAGCAAATTTTGTACTTCTTAAGAAGTATATTTAAGATGTTGTAAAGTAAAAATTGAAAAAAAGTCCGAAAGTTTTGAGGTTTTTAAGGGCACTATGCAGTTAGCAAAGGAAACTTCAAACTTGGTTTTATACTGCCTAAAAAAGAATCAATAGGAATTAATAAGGTAAACGGCCTGGCCATGAAATTGCAAATACTCAACTTCAATTCTTTGTTTATCATAAATATCACGAGTACATAAGAATTATAGACTAGAATAAAAAAAAAAACTAAAGATTTTCATCCCACTTGATTTAACATAAAAATCTATCGTCATTGGAACCTTTCGGCTTACTGCGAATAATTAAAAATTTTACTAAAATCATTTAAAAAAAGCACTCATACGCCATAGTGAACGTACGAGTAAATGTAATTTGCATGGTATGTTAGACACACAAAGGTTGGGTAAAACCAGACCAAAGGCGTATACCTAGTAGTTGAGAGCCTCTTTAACGTCATAACCAAAAACAAATTAGGAAGGGAACTTTTACAATATCGAAGCTATTTTTTAAATCCAGATATGAATGCATATTTTTTGATCTGATTATTTAAAAAAAAAATATTTGTTACTAAGTACATTTTTAATTTAAAACATTCAACATTTTCAAAAGCAATACATATTATAATTTTTGGATTTATTGTTCAAGCATCCGCTTTTGAATTTTATATCTAAAAATTTTATCTACATTGAATACAAAAACAAATAAATAACTATTCATACTCACTGTGAATTAACATGTATCTTCAGTCAGTCTACTATGGCCTTCACGGCCTTAGCTAATCATGAAAGGTAAAGAAAACACGTTTTCGAGACATTTTTATTCTTCTGTTAGAATTAAGATAATTGGAATCTGTAAACAACTAAAGTTGAGAATTAGCCTAAATTAGGTTAAGATTATTTTGAATAAAACATTCTTGCACGCTTCATTTAAAAACCAAACAAAAATTTCAATTTTGTGTGGGGAGTACCACAAATTTGAATTTTTTTTTTTTTTTGTTCCAATGAACAATGGTACTGATTTTCGGAATAATGGAGGTATTTAAAAACTGGAATAATTTTCAAAAGTTTTCGTAAAAATCAATATTTAACACATTAAAAAAAAAAAATTCTGGCAACCGTACCCAAAAGTTTGAAAAAAATCCAGTTTATAGTTTTTTTTTCAAAAACTTTATAGATCTTGATTTGGTAAGAAAATTAAAGAATATACAATTCGACTTAAAAAAAAAAGAATGTTTCGTTCAAGAAAAAGCGATACGTTGTAACTCTTTCACGATCTTATTCGATTAACCCTTTTTGGGTGATGCGTTGAGAGGAGGAAGGGGTTAACTGCCTTTGTTTTTGATATTTGACTTTTGTTAACTTAAATTTCTGTCTCGTAAGTATAACTATTTTATTATTTTTAGAACATTTTTGAAATCACGCTTCTATGACTTCTCTTTAGTTTTAAATTTAAAAGGGGAAAAATAGGATTAAACTAAAACTTGAAATTCTAAATTTTAAAGACTTCCGAAGATTAACTTTGTTATGTCTTCACTGACAAGGCTGATACTTATAATAGGATAAAAATAAAAAAAAAAAATTTGTTGTTTTTTAACACCAAGCCACTCCTCCAACAATTCTGAACAATGAAACAAGCCAATTTTTGTTTAGTTCACGCTCCTTATATAGGTTGTTCACTGTGGTGTATGAGTGATTTTTTTGTTTGAGATTTTTAATGCAAGATTTTGATTGGTTATAAGGATACACTGTTTGCAAGAATATAAAAAAAAAAAATGGTTGACTGTTACGGTTCGTATTTATAGCACAGTGCCTATTTTATCGATACTTTTTGTATTTGAAAGGTGGTCTCCATTTGTTTCAGTTCCGACAATAGCATCAGAAAATATCAAAGATCAAGAGTCTTAAATTTGAAGTCGGTTGTTTTTTTTTTTTTTTGAATGGTATTATTCTTCAATATTTTGTAATTTTGTTAAGACAACCTTCGTGAGTTTTGACAGATTTAAAAAAAAAGGAGGTTGAGCCATTAACAATATAACCAGAGACGCAAAACGTACCAACAATTTGTTCCTTACTATAAAATTTTTGAGAAAAATAAAAAAATATCAGTTTATTAGAATTCTTTAGAACACTTAAAACATAGAGTTTAATAGAATTTTCAAAAGCAACTTTTGAGATAATTCTAAAACCTTTATAAAGTTATATACATAACATACTAAAAATAAGAAATAAAAAAAAACATCATCCGTTCACCTATTTTGACACTTTACTCATGTAAAGCATAACGAGGGAAACACATACGGACCAACCATTTTTTTATTGCATTTTATCATTGTTTGAAAGTTTCGATTAAAACCCCAACTAATATGTACTGGCCCAAAAGTTGAAGTCAACAGGAACACAATCAAAACAAATTCTATAGTTCATTTTAGAAAAATTAGTGTGTAGATATCAAATTAGCTCAATTTGGAAAGCGGCCTGGAACTAGATTGTAAGATGCCTTTATATCCTTCTGACATTCGTTATTCTTTTAAATTTTGTTGGTGGCAGAAACAAATGATAGTCATTAAACACAAAACCAAGACATAGAAATTCTAGCTCTTTCTAAATATTATGCCCAAAATCCGAAGCTTAACGAAACCAAAGCTATATTATTATGTGTGGATAAATAAACTTGATTTATTTAAGTCCTAAGGACCAGAAACAAAACAATATTAAAGTTCCTTTTAAAAACATTTTCTTAAGAGAAATGAAAAAAAAAAGAGTCCTTTTGAAAAGAGCACTTATCAGTTTGAGAGAGAATTCATTATAAGAAAAAAGCTTTTATTCCTTCAAAATTCAAGGTTATACATATTTAGTACTAAACAGAAATAAAGCTTCAGGATTTATGTTTATAAACATGTTTCTGTTGATTAAATTCTGCAGATACAACTTTTCTTCCGACAATGGTGACGAATGAAGAGAGTAATTCCAAAAATGTCACTGTCTGAAAAAAACAGTCCTTAACTTGATCTCGTACTCGAAACAGCATCTTTGAATAGTTGTGCGCTTCAAGATAAAATAAAACACAACAAAAAAAAACTCGCGAGTCCTCGTGCTTTGTATCCAAATTGCCTTCAATTTTAATTAATGTTTTACTCTCAACACAATCTCTGAGAATACAAAAAAAAAACCAAGAGAGCATTCGGTATGTTAGAAAAAAAAATCCAGGTTGATTGCAATCCTGCGTTAATGAAAACATTCAAAATCATTGGTCATGGCGGTACGCGACGCGACTAAAGGGTATACAATAGCATTTTGTATCCGGGTTGCTTATTTGAATTAACGGATAAATTCAATTTGTGCGGGTTATAATGTGTGTTTCAAACAAAATGTAATGAAAAATTATTATTAACGTGTTGTGCTAATAGTTAGAAAAAAGGATTCAAAAATCCAATCAATTGAAATTACAAAATTAATGCAGATTCATAAATTGAAAACTTGTGCTTTTGTCAGTTGATAAGAGGATGCAAAATGCATTTGTATGAAAAGGTATGCAGCTGAGAAAAAATGATGCTTTTTAACAAAAGAAAAAGTTCAAAAGTCAAATTGATGCCAAGAGTATCTTCGTTTAAGTTTGTTTGTTTTAATATACAAAAAGTAGAATACATTTTTTTTTTAAACATAATATTCACATTTTGGATACATCGGAAAATATATTCACCTATTTTTTTTTTATTTGTTGTAATATCAAATTGGAAAAGGACAAGCCACAATAAAGGCTTATGGAAAGGATATAAACGGATTTATAGATTCCATTAACTTTAATAGGTATGATGAACGCTCACATGCACAATATATGAAGGATAAGGATCAAGGACATTGCGTTTGAGTAACTTTTATGAAAAGGGATAACATTGTTCGATTTATGCTATATATCTACCTTAAATGTAGAAAAAGGGATTTATAAGGTGTTTTCTAAAAGAAAGAAATACCTTTGCACAAAAAGGTTTTTCATTGTTTATTGTTGTGTGTGTGAGGTTGTGTGTGTTGATAATGTACATTGTTTCTGTTTTGATTTAATTGAATATAAGGATTTATCAAACTTTTTGGTTTTCTAAGACAGAGGAGTCATAATTATTAATGAATCTTAATCTGAAAAGGTGTGATGTTTGTGACAACTTAATTACAATTGAATTTCATTATGTACCAATGTAAATTATCCAAAAATACATACTTTAAACAAATTTTTTGCTTATTAGAAATGGTGCAACAACTTCTAACTGATGAGCCCACTGTTGTACCTGGGTAAAACGCAATTTGGAGTTGAGGTCACGTGAACTTTTAAATTGACTTTAAACAACGGGATTTGGAACTTAAAAACTTTCTTAAACAAAATTATAGTTTTTTTCTTTTAGTAGCAGTATTTACTCACAAGATTTATAGTGAGCCTCTTTTACCAACTTAGAAACTGAAATGGAACCGAAACTAGAAATTTTAAATTGATATTTGAAGCCACGGTACTGACAATGACACTGGGGCACCGAAAAAAACTTTAATTTGAGTTATTATTTTTCAGACCTCTATAACTCTGCAGATTTGTATCCTATTTCCACGTTCTGAAAAGAAAAATACTTCAAATGAAACGATCTACATAAGTGCCCATTACGACGTGATTTTTTCAAAAAATTGCTAAAATGTATCTTTAAAGAAGAAACAACATCAAAAAGTTTAATCAAAATCGTTAAAGCCGTTTTTGAGAAAACTTCGAATAACTCAAAAATGTTATATGGGAGGTATTCGTTCTAGAAGAGATATTAAAAAAACAAAAAAACGCAAATTTTGATATAACGTAAAAATCGTCTGTACCAATTTTGAAGAAAATCCGTTCACTCGTTTGGGAAATGGAAATGTGTACAGACGTACGTACAGATGCACAGGAAAACAGACGTACAGACCGACGGAAGGCATGACTAAAAAATTATAAAAATCAGTAAGGCCACTTTGGCTCTCACGGCCGAAAGTTCCAGTTCGATACGATAGTTGGAAGTAGGCTAAAATTAATTTGGGGTGTTTTCACCCTCTAATGCACCTCCTCTAGGTCCGCACCACCAAAATATTGTGTTGTTATCTGATTTGATAACAACACAAATTCATTTCTACCATCCGTAGGTTCAAAAACAGAAAATGGGGTGGGTGGTGGAGTGCATTCAGAAAGACTAGATCCACGTTAAATATTCGTATCTTATCAGATAATCAAGCAGCCCTCAAATCGCTCTTTTCCAGCTGCCACAAACTCTGTAACTGTCCGAAACTGTCGTTCGTCTCTCTTGGAGATGGCAGAACAGTTCAATATTCACCTATTCTCGGTGCCGGGGCACAGAGACATTCCGGGTAACTGTAAAGCCGACGAACTAGCCAGAAAAGGAACCATAAGTCCAATTTTAACTAACAAGGTGAATATTGGAATACCAATTGCTACATGTAAACTTATGCTACAACAGGATGCTATTACGATGACAAGTAATAGATGGACCAGTATCATCACTTGTCTAGGGACTAAACAGATCTGGCCAGTACTAGATCCGAATCGTTCTTAATGCTTGTTGTCTCTAAGCAGACTGCATATTAGCTCCACAATAGGAGTCATTACTGCACACTGCCTGATAGGTATCCACGCCAGAAGACTAGGGGTCTTCTCAAACGATTTTTGCAGAAGTTGCTTGCACGAGAAGGAAGAAGAAACAATCCCAAACCTTCTCTGTTCATGCCCCGCTCTTTACCAACGACGCAAAATTCACTTAGGTGAATATTTCTTTGAAGATACAAGCGACTTCATTAAGATTGACATTAACAGTCTCCATCGGTTTATTAAAAGCTCCAACTGTTTTAATTAGAGGAATTTCCTTACTGTTTATGTGGTATCACAATGGGCCTATTATTGTCAGCAGTTTTCCTGACAGCCACCTTAACCTAACCTAACCTAATCTGATTTGATAACATTGATAGTTTGCTAGTTAGTTTGTCAGTTACAAGTGAAGCTAATAAAAGCGTATTAAAAACTCTATTGATTCCAATAACAACTATGTTTTTATTTCTTTTCGACTTTTTTCTGAGATTACTCCAATTTACCTTACTAAAACAAAGAAAATCTAAAAATCCCGTAATTTTAAATTTTTAAATTGAGAACGTGGCAACCCTATGCCCTACCTAATGAATTGTGCACCTCCTTGTGCGAGAGCTAGCGACAAAAACTCAACGTCATAAGGTGCAAGGATAAATGTTTCGGGAATCCATAGCCCTATTGCTAGGTAAGAAAAAATCGCTCTAACGGAAGTCGAAAGTGTGGGCCGAGAGAGGGGGCGGGGTATTGAACATGCAAATTTTTAAGAAGAACAACAAAGATGAAAATTTGGGATAACGTAGATTATATGATTCTATGGAGGGAAACAAATTGGCAGAAGAGTTAGTAAGGGCAAAGGGCTGCCAGGTGTCATCAAACACAACAAAGGCTAAAAATCGGTATTATAATAGGTTTTTTCAATATCAGAATGTAAGCAAATCGGCAGAAGTGTGGGTTGTTGTAAAAGGGTTTGCCAGAACTCATATAAAAAACTCGACAAATTAGAGAAATATATGTATTAAAAATTACTTGAAATGACACAGATCTGAAAATTGGTAAAACTAGAGTTGGTATAAATATGTTTGCACGAAAAAAATCGGCAAAATTGTAGGTGGATCGAAAGAGTTGCAAGAAGACAATTAATTTTTCCTAAAACATCTGGCAACCCTAAAACTCAATTAACACTTCTGCCGATTTTTTTTCATCATCAGCAATAGGTGTGCATTTCATTTCAACCACAGGCAGGGAGAAAAATTCCTTTCACACTCTTTTCTCAGGAGCTTGAAAAAGTACCTAAATCTATCAAGAAGTAGGGACACTCTAAAAAGGGACAGAAAAAAGCACACTAGCAAAGAAGATAGTTTCGTACCGCTTTTAAAAAATTTAGTGTAAAACAAATCTCATGCCGCTGCCGTTAGGAGAGTGTCCCTACTTTTTGTTAGATATACTCTCGCTTCGGAGAGCCTAGTCACTCTGTTTCTTCCCTGTGTTCAAACAATATTATTAATTGATTGTAATAATAGAATTACGAAGACATTACAATTCTTTATTATTACTTAAATATGTTAAGATAAATAAGATGAATGAAATAAAATGAGCCAAATGTAGTGTTTAAATGTTTATGTTTCATATATTTACAAAATTCCAAAAATTAAGCTAATCTTAAATTAGAATTGACATTTACACTTGCCAGATTGGTTTAATGCGCCACCCATAAGGCCACCTGCAAGACCACCTAAATGGACTTCTTGGCGAACTATCCAAACGGTCACCACCTTACAAGCCACCTAGTTGGTCACCTTCCATAAGGCCATCTGTAAGGTCACCTGTAGTGCCACCTACATGGGCTTGTGCGCCAGCTAATCCATCTAAACGGTTAACACCTGTTAAGCCTACCAGTTGGTCACCGCCTAATGTGCCACCCATTACGTCGCCTATATGGGCATCCAAACTGGTAAGTTGGTCACCACCTAATGCTCCACCCATCAGGCCGCCTGTAACGCCACCTATATGGGCTTGTGCGCCAGATAAGGCATCCAAACTGTCAACACCGTATGTTAAGCCACCCAGTTCGTCACCGCCTAATACGCCACCCATAAGGCCGCCTGTAATGCATGGTGGCTGGCTTGTGCGCCAGCTAAGGCATCCAAACTGTCAACACCTGATGGTAAGCCACCCAGTTGGTCACCGCCTAATGTGCCACCCATAAGGTCACTTGTAATGCCACCTACATGGGCTTGTGCACCAGCACTCCGTGAAACAGCAACCAGAAAGGTGGTGATAACGAGAACGTAAACGCTGAAATGCCACATTACTTTGAGAATATTAAATGTATTGAAATGAAACTTATAGAAAGGTACTATCAAGACTCCAAGCAAATCAACGCCTTTTATACCTTTTTTACTTTTTGCCAAAATAATCTCTTTTTAGAAAATTGTATTTGCCGTCTATCTGTATTTGCTAACTGCTTTTATAACTGAATTTTAGGAATGACATCTTGTGTTTGTCAAGTGTGCTTTCTATTTGCCTTAAATCTACACTTTTTTAGCAAAACAGGAAACTAATGAGAGATTAACAAATAACACGTGTGTGACAAATACAATTTATTCTGATAACTCTGTACAGGTGTTATGAGATAAAAATGAACACATCATTTTCACCCTAGTACGAAGGCTTGTGAAATTTTTCAAAAGATCTTCTGTAGAAGATCTCGAGGGAAGGTTTTGCTACTTGTCGTCCGAAGAAACTGAAACTGGGTACAATAATACCAACCTGAAGATCATTAATAAGAATGAGAAAAAAGTGGTAGATAGAACAGAACCCTGTGGCACACAAGCATTTATTATGAGGTTTTCAGACTTAAAATTATCGAACAACTTGGTCCGAAAAGTATCATATTAATATCTAATCAAACGAAAAAATGCATTCGTCTTTGATAAGAGCTTAGTGGAATCTCTATCAAGTACATTAATCTCTCTTTCTCCAGAACGATGTGAAGACTTTTTGCAATGCTCGTTGAAGTATACCATCAGATCACTATATCTACTGCTGCGATAGCCGTAGGTACTGTCGGTCAGTAAAAAGCCGTCATTCTTCAAAGTAATTCTTAGGCTGATAAGCTGATCAAACGTTTTCATGAACTTGGATAGAAGGGACTTGAGTTGCAATCGGTAGCAAGCTTGAGGGTGTCAAATATGGCGCATTTTAGCTGAAAACGAGTGTTTATTGTTATTTTTTGCATTCAAATAGGGTGCGGTGCATTTTTAGATAGGAAAGAGTTCAGGCAAAAATTAATGTATATTTTAGGTTTTAACTCTACAAAAATTGACACTTATTTGTTTAAATAAGAATTATTTGGGTGTGTTTTTGATTTGAACAGGTTTGCCACACTCTCACTCAGTTTTACGCTCTTAACATTATTTGTTTTATTTTGTAAATACATATTTTTAATCTTTTGTTTGGCATAACTAATATTTCCCTTTTTCAATAAACATTTTTGTTCAAACAGAATTCCCACTTTGATGCACACTTTTTAAAAGTGGCAACCCTATGTTTTCATTTTCAGTATCAACTTATCTTTCATTTGACACTAATTTAAATCTATATAGCCTCTTATGAGCGTAGTATTCCGACAGTCGCCGGAAAAATTGTGAGAGTCCATATTGATTCATCTTTTCAAAAACTGTACATTTTTGTTATTTTCAAAATCATAAAGCTAAACTCAGATCAAAAACACAAGAAAAGTACCTTTTATTTGAAACCAAATGTTATTTTATAGTCTTGACTCTCCCTTGAACGATTTGAAAAATATTTCTGAAATTAAACAAACTCAACTTCACCCTTAATTTGATACCAAACACTAACATTCTGGGATAACATTTGGTACCGGTGGTTTCTTGACAGAAACACAGCTTCATGGTTTGAGTCACTGATGGCTAAAGTCGTGCGGACATAGTTCCTTGACTCTGGTATGACGAATACCAGGTTAGAAGTTGCGAGAAAGTGTTGACTGATTTCATGGGAAGGTTGGCTTCGATGGGGATATGATGACCAAATGTTGCTAGTCAATGTTGCTATACCACATGTAAACAATAGCGCTTCCATCGCTGTTGTCTTGAGTGTCCCCCAAACCACCATGGAAGGTCTGTAGCGGTGAGGTGATATTTATTCTAATAGCAATATAGTGCAGTCTTCTAAGAAGTGAATAAAAAAAAACATTAAATAGCATAGAACTGGTTCTTGACGACCTCATAAAATAGGAAGTTAAAAAAATAACTATCAAAATGAATCTTCAATCTGCAAGAGTTAAGCACCTTGCATTTTTGGTTAAGTATTATCATTGGCGAGTTTTTAACGGAGTCAATAATGTCTCTGTGGGAAAAAAAACACAAAATTTTGGTGACAACTTATCATGAAAGTCTTAGTTCCCAGATAATGTACTTTTCTCAAGCTGTGATAAGATTTAACTAATGCTAATATCTTGTTTCCCAGAATTTTTGTATCCAACTTAAATTTTTTACCCCAACCGAATCAATAGCATAGAACATTTTTTTATATGCAATGCATCCTGAAGGTTATTTCAATGAATAAATTGAATCAAGGAAAAACTTCATTGAAATTCATTGCATGTCCGTAGTTTCAAACTTTTAAACTTTTATTTGAATAAAAAAAAAATGAATAAAAAATAACAAATGAAAAAGTCATGCACTTTTTCTTTGTCGCAATGCTTCAATTCAAACTTCAACCTTGGTGTTTGAATACAAAAAAAAAAAATATAAAGTTCTATTTTCATTGTATATTTAATTTTTCTTCTTTTTTTTTTGTGTTTGTTACCCAACAGAACTTCAAAAACATCCTGACGATGAATAAAAAATTCAAATTTACTTAAAAAAAAAAAACAAATAGGAAATTTAATTATTTCCACTACCAAAGTAAAATGAGCAGCTAAACAATTAAAACAAAGTTTCAAAATTCAAAATCCACAAATTTGTCAAATTCGTGCCTGTAATATTTAAAAATGAATTTTAGTTATAATTTTGCCTCCATTGTTAAATGAGCATCTGTCCCGAACTTTTCATCAACAATTTTTTTTGTTTTTTTTTTTTTTTGTTTTGCTAATTACACTTTTTCCTTCCTTCATTCAAGGACATCACAATAGCATGAGAAACATTTGGAAATAATGTCCAAAAGAGTGTGGTATGTAGAGGAAGCAACAAGACAAAAAAAAAAAAACTTTAGAAAAATTAGTTCATCTTTTGAGTTGAAATATATTTTTCATCCTTTATCCTTTTCGTGTTGTGCATTCAAAATGAATAATTTCCTAGAAAAAGGTTCAAGTTTGCAATGAAACTTAAGTGCTCTGATGGTGCGAGTACGATGGGTTTTTCCCCATTTTTTTTCTTTTTTCTTTTTGTTTCAAATAAAAATAATAGTTTGCCTTAGGAGAAAATTCTTCCGATTACAAAACGAATCTATCCAAAAAAAGTTCATTCTTTAAATGTCGGTCAAGCAATCTGTTTGAGAAAGGGATGATATTTAATTCAATGTAATTGTGAAAATCATAAAAATGAAAATGAAGTCCTTTGAGTATAAGGCAAAAAGGATTTTCTTGTTTTCAAAATTAGAAGAGACCCAGTTTTTAATGCTTCACAAAAGATACAAAGAGTAAATTGGGTTTTTCTTTAATACTTATAGGAGCCATTTAATTGAATCACCCATCACCACCACCACCACCGGCTTGATAATGTTCATCAACTTAAGCCGATAGTGTTAAAAGTTCAAGTGACTTTTGTATCAAAATGTTCACCTTATAGTATTTTTGTTGGAATCTCTTTTTCAGCCCCCTGTAACGATGAACTTCCTATAGTTACTTGAGGGTTAAGGACTCACACTTCTAGTTAAATTTTCTCTGAGTATATTTGTTAGCAAAAAAGGATCAATATCATTTTAGGCAGAAGCAATTTAATCCTTTTTTACACATTTATTTCATTAAAAACTAACAGGACCGACAAAAAAAAACATGCACGTGGAATGAATGAGTTAATTAATTAATTTAAATTGTATTTCATTACAAAATTTAAATTAAAATGAAAATCTGTTTAATTTTTTTGTTGTTGTGTCGTTGTTTTGTTTCACTTAGAATTGAAATTTTTGGTGATGAGATGAGTATATTGGATTACGAAAAAACTGAAAAACACGAATACAAAAAAAAAAAACATTATTTTAAACTCATGAACTTTTATTATTATTCTTGTTGTAGCCGTGAAGTAGCAATATCATGCTGTGAGGTATATGGGAAAAGGAGAGGAATTTTGTTTCTATTTTTTTTTTTTTATAACAAAAACAAAAAAAAAAAGAACAGATGGATTCTAATTTAGATTGACACTTTGCAAAACAACAAAGCGAAATTCAATAGGGGATCTCTTGATAACAAGAAAGCACCTACTATTCTTGTTCTTAATTTTGAAGAAACTGATAAAAATCTAATGAATGTTGTGCCCAATCCATTTTTTATGTGAAATTATAATACAAAAAGGAAGAAAGTAATGATATTTCTTTTACGAGAATATAAAGTTAAATTTTTGCAATTTCAGTTAAGATAGAACAAGTTTTGTTTTCAAATAGCTGCAACCATTAAAAAAGATAGTTACGAGGATAAAACAAAATAGAATTTGTGTACAAGATTACATTTTTTTCTTAGTTATTAAAATTTGAAAAGAATTCAAGTTTCAATGAGTGCCTTTCTTGTATCTTTGTTATCCTGAATGCTTATTTTAAATATGTTGACAGTTTTACACTCTTAGTTTATACTTTATAAAAGGAGGATCAACTTGTAATGGTACTAAAATTATTTTTTTCTCGAAAGCACTCCAATAAATTAAAGATTCCTTACAATCATTGCCGCAGACAAACTATTGGTCCCTGTGATCATTCTAAAAAACTTATGAGGTAATTTTGCTCGTTTTAGTTTCGTTTTCGAGTAATAATGGTTGATTTTGGCTCAACATATTTTCCTTTAAATTACCTTATTTTTGCCAAGTGATATCTTGTTTGTAAGATTTTTACTTGCTTTAAAGGGCAGGGTATTGGTTCCGTATCAAGCAAAAAACATCGAGGTTTTAATCAATATTATGACGATGGAGAAGTCCAATACTGCATTTTTAGTTTTTCTCAAAAAAATCGAATAACAGAAATATAATGAACACATTTTTCGAGAAATTTTACATAATTTTTAGTTATTTAATTTATTTACTGCACATACTGTCTTATTTGACGCAGTTTTTCACTATAGCGCAAAAAAAAACTAAGTACCACAAAACTCATTATCAAAAATAATTTGTACTCTAAATTATCAAAACTGTAATTTTCGACTGGCAGTAGCGTAATTCCATTAATCGGAGTTTAAAAAATCAAAAGCCATATATGACTTCTTGTGCATCATAGGGTAATTTGTTTTTGTTATCAGAAAGAACTAATTCTTTTATTGTTTTTCCATTTTTTTCAGCAATATTTTTATAGCTGTTTCCCAAGTTAAAAAGTTCAAGTATTGCAAATTTAATTTGTTAAAATTTACTGGCCTTATAAACTCTTTAAAAATCATTTAATTTTTTTTTACTTTCAACTTTATTTGCTTAAAAATGCTCGTGGCTACTCAAAGTTTTCTAAAATAATCGAAGAGCTGATGAACGTTTTGTAGGCATCGTGGCCCGACATTACCAATTTTTCTTACATTATGTTTAGTTTGGCCAAAATTTATCATCTGGCAGTTGTTATATGCAATTCCATAGGATTTCCAAAAGACTAAGAACAATTTTGGTTCCAACTGTCAATATAACCTAGGACATTAATAAAACTTTATCTGTATCCGTAAACCGCTTCTATTAAACTTAATTTTCACAATTTATTAAGTAAAACAAAAACAAACAAACTTAAACAAGGCTTAGGCATCATCCATAAATGTTATAACTCCTTTACTAAAAGTACATTTTATATATCTCCCTGCAGCTAAAATAAAATCATAAAAACAAAATCCACTCTGTCATCTCATAAATATCGAAATAACAAATACAAATAAAAACAAAAAAAAAAAAAAATACATATTTATATGAATAAAGTGTACACAAGTGAGAAAATCGTGGAAACCGCAAATTACTCCGGCAACTCACAACTTAGATACAAATCAAATATTATGCGATGGCTTCGTATATTACCAGCGGCAATAATTCCTTATGACAACTTCGATGGCGATAGGAAACTGAAACATCTACTCAGGGAGCAGCTAAATATTTATGATAAAAAATACAGGATAACATATTGTAGTATTCGATCGTTGCTGCTATTATTTCTCATCCCATCACCAACAACACCGTGGAGAGTGGTAAAAGTGAAGAATTCAACAACAAAAAACACAACCATCACAATACAAACAAAAACAACAACAACAACAACAGCAACTGTAGATAGTATCCCTGGAATCTCTAGACATCCTGCGTAAACTTATTACATAATTTTCTTCGGTTTTTTTTTATCTTTCTCGAAATATTGTGGAATTTTGTTGTGTTTTTTTTTTTTTTTGTTTCCCTCATTTTGTATTCGACAAAGAAAAAGCTGAAAAAATAAATATTTCAGTGTGTAGTTTAAGTGTGTTTGTGTGTGTGTGTGGATTACTATCGGTTTAAGGATATCACAATAATGTTGACCACTCATCACTTGCACAGTCATCATCATCATGGTCCCACAACGTTGGAATTGGAGAAAATAACGAATTTAAGCACGGTAATTTATTTTATCTCTCGAAATAAACTTTATTTATCTTATCTTATACTTATCTTAGACTTTTCAATTGTGCTTGGTTTCTGTTTCTGTTTGGTTTGTTTTGTTTCTGTTAAGAAAGCAGTTGTTTATTTGGTTTTTTGTTATGTTTGTTTGTTGTTTTTTTTTTTTTGTTTTTTGTGAAGTTTACCCTTCTATCAATAATTCCCTTGAAATTGCCCATTAAGATGAATAAATACAGATCTTAGAAAGAGCTTTTAGTTTCGTCTTATATGATTTAAAAAATATTTTTATTTTGTTTGAGGTTTTCTAACAATGGAAAAAAAATTAAAACGTTCGCTATGGCGTATACGTACTTTTTTCATTTCTACTTTGATGAAACATTTTTTTTATTTTTTATATAGGAAATTTCATCAAAAATATGAACTTACATAAATATGGTCAATACATTATAAGCATAAATTCTAATTAAACACACATTATCCGTGTACTGAAAAATTTTAAAAAATGTCTTTTGACTAAAGATTTATTTATTTAAATGAAAAAAAAAAAACTTGAAAACATGGTATTGCAATCCTTATTCGTATGGAAGAAGGGTATATGGTTTTGATATCTCGGCTTAATATTGTAAACAAAAAAAGTTACAAAATTATATCATTTAAGTGTCATTTCTGTGACGTTACCACAGTTTTTTTAAAAAGAAAATAAAAAGCAAAAGACATTCTCGCAAAATTAAAAAAAAAAACAATTGTTAGAGTTACGAGTAGTTAATGGTTTTAATTTACTAGCTTTTCGAAAATTTTTGATCCTTTTTTTTTTTGTTTTACTAATAGCTAGCAAAATTGGTAATTGCCTTATATTAAAAATGGTGCTTCTGAACATGTCCAATGAATAATAGTTCATAAAAAAAACCAACCATCCTAAATCTGGAAATCGTTAGATTCTAAGCAGTTTAAATTGTCTAAAAAAATAGAATAGATAAACCTCCTTCAATAAAAATTTAAACAATGAAAATAAAATGTACGACTGGATCGCACGAACTTGATCGTGTAGTGCAAGATTATTATGTATTAACTTAAATTGAAAACTTTAGCTTTTGGTTTTTTTTGAAAAATTATTTTCTTCGATATAGGTGAGTTTTTTTTTCAAAATTTAGCAAACTGATAAATAAATGTATTAAAAATGGCATACCCAATTTTTTTTTTAAATGTTTTGAAATTTTTTTATTAAATTATATTTAAAAAAAAAGAAAATGACTTTTTTTCCAATGATCTTGTAACTTCATGAACAACACTTTACATGCTCAAAAATGTTTGTGCCAACAATTATTTAAATGGGTGTGGTAGCCACTTACTTCTTTGCTTTAATTTATAAATTAAAGGTATTTGTATGTTTCATATCTTTGTAAACAATAAATGATAGATTTTATATGGATTAAGCAAGTTACTGAAACTTAAGTGCCCATTTCCTGATTTTAACTTTAGTAAAATGTTAAAAGATACAAAGATGTTAAAATCTTCTTCTAAGTAACTTACTAAAACGGTTTTAACATTTAAGTAAATCGTTTGAAATGTTTAGCCATTATTATTACCAAATTATATTGTAGGACGGGTAAAAAAGTTATTTAATACAAAATAAAATGCACGATCCCGTCGTGAACTTGCTCTTGTACCTAGACTAGTAGTACAAAACAATTATAGAGCTTTCGATTTGAAATTGGGAATCTCTGTATACGACCAAAATTGCAGCTTCGAAAAACATGTGCTAACTGCATACTGGACCAAAAATCTTGAAACTTTCTGAATATTTGTCAGTTGTTATCTTATAATTCCTAAAATGTGTATTTTTTATAGAAGACAAAATTAACTACAATTAAAGTGCAACAGCAGCTTTGTAGGTCAAAAAGATCATAAAATACGGCTCTTCAAAAATTGCCAAATTATCAAAAATATTTCGAATTTATAGTTTGTGCTGTCTTTCAAACAGTATATTTGCTTAAATACCAATGTCCAGTTAAAGAACATTTCGGTGTAAAATTAACATATGGCACATGAATTGGAAGTATTTTTTAAAGTACAATTCAAAGTTTTAGTGTGATTTATCATACTTCAGCTGTGCTTTGCCAGCTTTGGTTGCAATTTACCAGTTACGGCTGTGATTCACCAACTTTGGCTGATTGATTTACGGCTATCGGCTGCGATTTACCAGTTAACGCTTTCATTTACTAGTTTCGGCTCCAATTTTCCAGTTTCGGCTAAGATTAACCAGGTTTAAGTAAATTAAAAAAAAAATGGATTTAAAAAACAAAAAAAGAAACAATAAATGAAAAACTTATAATGTTTGCGCCTAACAAAAGAGAAGTTTGTGTCTTACGTCACATTTTTAAGTCTTTAACAAAGAAAGGCAATATTTTGTTCCATCTTAAATTTCTTCTACTCTATACCAAGTACTAACGCAAAAGTTTTACTTCAATAAATATATATGTCAGGAGAAATACTTAATTTTGAAAATTTTTCAACCGAAAACCCAATAAAGCACTGCCCCTAATCCCCAGAGACTGTATATTTTTTATTTATCTAAAGATTTCGAGTTCATAACTAATTTGAAAAGTACAAAAAAAACATTATTATGTACTTTCCCTCGCAGTTGTTACACTTTATTCCAACTTCCCTTTCCAAAAAACATTTTATATTTGCTATTTAAGCTATAATTGGAATCAATTAATTACACAAATTTATGTTTTCGGAGAAATCTAAAATTGATACGCTCTTCTAAAATGTTTCTATTATTTATTTACTGCCCCAAATCAAAATTCCTCGAACAATCCGACAAAAGTATAATAAGAAAAAAAAAAAAATTCCCAGGAATCATCTGTCGTAAATACTTTGGTTAAAAAGGCAATGATTTTTCTGTATAATTCTTAATGATACACAATTAGCAATTCTAATTTCACTCAATTAACACGAACAAAAAAAATCGAAATGGCAGCGTGGGAATTTGGTATGCAAAGCTCAGAGCTTATTACTGGATAGTAAACGTCGCGTCGTCGTCCATGTTCATGAAGCGTAGATATAGAGTCCTTTCCCTTTTCTTACAACAACCAATTTATTAGAGTAGTTCACGGGAAACGTGTTGAGAGTTCACAATTGAATAGCCTTATCCCCAGAGCTCCTTTACATACATTCGAATAGAGTCTTTTTCGATTTTCTGTTGAAATGGTGGGTTTTATTTTAATGTTTAATGGGATTTCCGTAGTTATCCTTCCTTAAATCAGAAACTTTATTTACTTCATATGATTACTCTGGAAGGGGGCTCTGCAGGG
Source organism: Meliscaeva auricollis (assembly GCA_948107695.1). NCBI lineage: Eukaryota > Metazoa > Arthropoda > Insecta > Diptera > Syrphidae > Meliscaeva > Meliscaeva auricollis. Next base: position 16,367,642 of record OX403618.1, read on the forward strand.
CTTAAGATCATGAATCTACTCAGAAATACATTAACTTTCTAAAAATAGTTCAATTTACTTTTGTTCTCCTTCTCCTTCTACTTTTCTCTCACTCTCTCTTTCTCTCTTTCTCTCTTTCTATCTTTCTCTCTTTCTCTCTTGCTTAACTCAAAGGATATAACTTTTAGCCGTAGGTGGAAAAGATGCTGCTGATTGAATACACTTGTTCTCTGCTTCAAACCATAAATTACACGAAATTATTTTCTTCAAACTTCTTCAAAATGTACATATTATATACATCTTCTATATCCTCAAACTCAGATATGTTCGTCCTTTGGAAGTTCATAAAATATAGAAAACAAAAAAAACACATATATGTATGCTTGTCTCCCCAAAGGCTACAGCCTTCCAATTTTTGCAATAAATACACAAAAAGATACAAAATCTTGTGCGCCTCATATTGAATTATAGATTTTAATTTCTCAGAACAAAATGTTATTATTTTTTTGGGGCCCTTTGGTATTTTTCACAAAAAAACACAAAAAAATAATGAAAATTATACTGAAGACAAAAAACAAAACCCCAAGTTGACAGTACAAAGGAAATAGACTCACAAAAAAAAAAAAAAAAAAAACAAGTCGATGTACATAAATTTAATAGAAATCGCCTCAGGGGTTAATGATATGGTTGCGTGTAGGCAGCTTGTTTTAGATATGTATTTTTTTTTCCTTTATTTTTTAATCTCTCTCCTGTGATGTTAAATCTGAACTTAATACTCTGCCATAGAACATGAGCCCTTATTGATATGCATTACTTTTACCACAAAATAAATTACAACTTGAAAGCGAAAATGATTACATCTATGTGTGATATGTGGGCGTATGATATGAGATCCCTACCTCCAACGTGTGGATTAAAATTCGTTTCTTGTGTTTGGGAATTTTTTAAACCATCTAATAGAATTTGTTGAAATTTGAAATTTGCTAACCATTTCTATTTAAAATGTTTTTGGTTTTATTTTACATTTTATTTTAATGATAAAAATACTAAAATGTGGAATATTGAAAAATGTATGTTATTTAAATTCAATAAAAATTTACTTTGAAACTAAAATCTTTTATCTAGTTTGTAATAATTATTTTGTTTTTTTTTTCAATTTTAAAATAAAAAAAAAAACCTAAACTATAATTTTGTTTTAAACCCTTATTATCAAAAACAACAGTCAAATTTGAAAACAAAAAAATTAAAACTTCAAATTTAATTTAATTATCAATATCAATGCGATCAGATAGCGTAGTTCAGTCCCGTACCCGTTTCTGGTATTCGAATGTTTATACTTTTGATTTTTACTTGATGATAGGACTAAAACTAACATTACGGTGATGGAGAGATCCAAAACAATGTTTTTCGGTTCAGTTGATTTGTTTGAAATTAAGTTCAAATTTTTGGGATTTACTTTTTAATTTCCTATGGTGTTTTCACTTGCGATATATGAACTTTATATCAGGTAATGCATTCATACAAAACAGAAGAGTCAAAAATTAAATAAACGAATGGGTCGGTTTACTTTAATCTTGACATTATGGCGATTCTCGAAGACTATCCGGAGAAGTTTTTCAATTAATTTATTTGGCCCAAAAATAACAGTACCTTTCATACACCTTATTTTCTCAAATATTTCTCCTGCAATTCGATTAAAAAAATCATAGTAATGTTTTTTTTTTTTTTTTTGATAAAGTCTATCTTTTTATGAAAACCATTTTATTCAAAACCCATTTTTTACCATTTTTTTTAAATTCTGTGTTTACTTCTGTACGTCACACTAAATTTCAACGATTTATTATGTGAAAGCATTTACGTTTCCGCAATAAACTCGAGTAACAACATTTTCCAAACTTGGTTTCTGATGGGTTTTTAATTTGTTTTTTTTTTTTTTTTTTTTTGACAACCAGCTGATGCTTTAATTTTTATAGTTAATGTTTTAGATGTTGATTAATTAATATCTTAAAAATGGTGTAGCACAATTTTTTTTAACTTTTATATAGGTTCACAACGATTTTATTTTTTTTTTTGTTTTAAAAATTCATACTCATAAAATCAATCAAATTGCATTTTAAGTTTTAAGGTCATAAGCTTTTTTAATAATTTTTAAAATGCGTTTACAACACTTTAATTAAAATTCTTTAAGCAACTTAAGAGCAAGAACTTTTTTTGAATACCTTGCTTAGAACGAGTACACCTCCGATTTTTTTTATCAAACTTTTTAATTTAATTTAATCTATGGATTTTTTGAAAATCATTAGAGCCCTTTATAGAGCCCTTTGTGTTTACAATTTTCAAAGGAAAAATTGACATGCTATATTTGCTATATTTTCAAAGTATTATAGTTGTTAATAATCTAAAAGCTATTTTTTTTTACAAAAATCATAAAATCATTGATCCGTTTCAAAAAAATTCAAAATATTTTCAAAAATCAAAATTTGCAATTTTGGAAAACTTTGATTTTAAATATATACCTAAAGACAATAATTGAGAAAGCCATAAATTTAAAACAAGAGGTGTATGGTGTACCAATCATTTTGGTTCAATAAAATGAATTCCTTTGGAAAATCTCAAAAAAACGCAAGTCTTTTTTTTTTTTTTGTAAATATTTACCGACTCTTATAATTAGAAAATCATTTTATATTATATTTATAATTAAAAAGGCTTAGCAAATAAAGTCACTTTATCTATAAGAGCAATTACGTTTGATCCAGTAGTGCAATTTATTTTTTGTCAAGTTACTGTTTTTGCACATGCTACATTTTTGTTTGAATTTCAATTATCATATTGTTAACAGCAGCCTATAAGAGATACGAGCCCAAAGAAATTAAAACATTCATTAAATAAAAATAAAACAAAATTTAAAAAATATTTACCTGAGGACAAAGATTTTTCAATTTTTTTTTTTAATTACCATTGAAGTGCATTTTGGAGGCTAATAAAGAGGCTTTGAAAGAAATTTAAAAAAAATCATACTCGAAAACTGCATTTTTCTTTGGTCTTATTTTTAAACAAAATCTCATTTTCCCACAATCACATAACCGCTCGTCCTAAAATTTGACATCCCAATTTATTATAGAATTAAGAAAAAAAAAAAGAAATATGAGGTAATCGAAATGGAAAAATGTTCTCTAATATCATATTCCGTCCTTCTAATCTGAGGATGTAAGCTCATGCCCTTTTTTTATCTCACCCAAGTAATAAAATTAAAAGTGTTCCAGTGGTGTATTTGTTCTGAAAATGGCCCAAAGTAGTATTACTGTCTAAAAATGTTAAAAGTACCTAATTATTTATAATTTTTATTCGTACATCTATCGAATTAAAAGTACTAGGGAAAAGCATTTTTGGACTTTTCTTCCAAATCACATATAATAGTGCTACTCGTGCTTTATGCGTAATATGGTTTTCTGAACAAGTTCTTATCCTGAAAGTAAAACCAAAATATTTCGAGTTCAGAAAAACACATTTCAGCTACATTGCAATTGTTTCCTGAACAAATTTTGATCATTTCTCAACCATTCAATAGCACTAAAATATATTTAATAGTACCAAAATCATAAAGTGTTAATTTTTAACAGAAAATATCCTTGAAGCTAAAAAGAGTCAACAGTTAAATATTCATTAAACTTTTAAAAGTGCTTCTCTCTAACTTATTATTGCTTATCATTGCTGATCCAGCCCCGACAACATTTCTTGCAGCTATATAAGGACTACCACAGTTATTCGCTTTTGTTCTTCTATTTGCTATCGTCAAAAGAAAAGAAACCAGAAAAAAAGGATAACAGCCCTTTCAAAGTTTATATTTACAAAATGTTTTAAGAAAAACAAAAAAAAAAAGAAAACAGTCACAAGCCGAAGGTTATTCGCTCCTCTTTTTTTATAAAAATGTATTCCCCGTTGGACAATCTTGAGGATACCTTAGCTGATGGTATGTAATTTTCTCTTTATAGAATTGCGGCTTTTCTCTTTCTTTTTACTTTCGATTTTTTTTTTTTTTTTTTTTGTATTCTTTGCTTGCTCAGCTACAATTTTTTTCTTAAATAAATAAAAAAAAAAAAGTAAAAATGTTTGAATGGAGGAGGTGTGCATGGTGGAAATGATGGTGGGTGCCATCAATTTGTATCTTGAAAAGTCCCTTCCCGAGGTTAATTGGCCGGAAAATATGGGTTATTTGCCTTTCAATATGTACTTTAATTCCTTTGGCAAATAACCGACTTATCAAATTGAATTGCTTGCTGTTTTAGGTCCCTGAGGCAAGTTTTTCTTGCTTTTTTTCTGATGTTGTTGTTGTTGTTATTGGTTGTATGTTGTGTTCCTGTTCTTTCTTTCTTTCTTTGTGTTACAATTGAAGAGATTCAGCGGAAGTAATTTTGTTATACAAATCTGAAGAAATTACATTAGAAATTGCTTATATTTTATTTTTCTTGCTTCTAGAAACAAAAAGGTTATAGGGAGATGAATTATGGAGGTGTTTGAATCAATTGAATTCAATGGAGGTTAGGAATAATATTATCATGAGTGTTCAGCTATGTCAACTGTATAGGGCAGGAAAATGTGACAAAATTGTTATTTATATTATGTACATAATATACCTGGATTTAGGGCATATGCCAAAGCATAGAGTTTTTTGTTTTTATATAGACAAGCTTTGAATAAATCTTAAAGAAGTAATCTGGGTGTACAATCTTAAAAGATATAAAGATTAAATTTTTTTAAGAATATTTTGTTCGAAATTTTTTGGCAAAATAAGTTTTCTTGGACTCTTAGGTGCACAGTTGTAACTAAAAACTGATCCTTCTTGGTAAAATTTTCCAAAAACTGCAAAATCGTTGAAAATTTTATGTTTTTTTTTTGCATTTTAGAACATGTTCTCTCATATTCGGATTTAGCAGCCCTTTCCTGACAATTTAATTAGATCATTGTAGTACACGTACAAATTTTAATGAAAATCGTTAAAGTAGTTTTAAAAAAGAATAAGTTTTTAACTACGAAGCATTAAATAATTCTGCCTGGATATGTTGGTTGTTGTATCTGCTTTTACGCTTGCCCGCCCAACAAAATCCCGTGTTACGAAATCTCGCCAAATACTACCTTTCGTTAGCTCTGTATTTCATATGAAATAGGTCACTCAAATTTAATGAGAATCAATTGGAACGAAATTTCCTACTATTTTGTTTTTTGGAGACAGCGCTGGATTGGAACTTTGATTTCAGTGACTGGAATCGATGAGAATCAGTTGGAACGAAGCAATGAATTTCATCGTTCATTTCAATTTTTGAAATTTCTTCAGTATCGATTAGGATTTCTTTCCAAGAAATCGATTTTTTAATTTTTTTTTCTTGTATGAACAGAATTCGTTGTTCAATTAAAATATATGAACTTTTTAATTTTTGGAATTTTGTTTAGTTTCGTTTAAGACTTCGTCGAAATCTTTTAAAATTTTAAATCTTCTGTTCTTCTTAGAATTTTACTTTGTTGGCATAAGATTTAAATTAATTTTAATTAGTCATACTGATTCATGAGTATCAACAAGAACGATGTTTATATGAAAACTAATCTCGTCGTTCAAAAAAAGGACTTAAACGAGTAAGAAAGCTAAAATTATCGGCCCATAGTGGCGTGCGGGGCAGATATGAAAATTCTTTTCAAGTATTAATATTGAAGAAATAGAGACAAAATTTCGTTGATGAAAAGTTCTTTTCAGAACTAAAAAAACATTTCTTTAAAAGATTATACCAATTTTCACTTTTTTTCAAAAGTTATGGAGAAACCCAACATTTTCCAAAAATTTCCAAAATATAATCTAGCACTATCTAGGAAGATACTGAAAAACTTCATGGAACACAAAGTTACAGATTGTTGCACAGTTTTAAGCAGGGTTTTTGTCATCAAACACACAAACTTGTTCTTTTCTGCCGAAAACAGATTTATTAAACACAATTTTTGTGCACTAGAAAAAGTAAAAATGTTGTACAATTTTTATTATATTCCATTACCAGTAATTTTATAATTATACATACATTTTCTCAAAATTTTTTTTTTCAGCTCATCGTTGAAATTAACAGTCAAGTAGCATTATTTCGAGATATGCTGATTCATGTTGGCCAATCAAAAGACTGTCCTGAATTACGTGAAAAAATTAGAAAATTACGAAGATCGTGCATCGAAGCCTGCAAACATACGGTGCAAGTCATCATGCCTCAAGTCAAAAGGTGAGTGACATTATGTGTGAAAGTGTTTATAGAATTAAGAGATTTTTTTCGAGATTTTTTTTGTTTTTTTTCACATTCAAAGCAACATTATCAGAACCTACATAAAAATGTAGGCATAAAATTACAAGTATATGTTTGATTATTTGAATGTTCATCAGAATACAAATTACTCTTCTTTTACTTTATTTTTCATTTAGCTGTAGGGGATTAGGGGGAACATTGAGCCTTTTTTTTTAACAAACACATTTTAAATTCGACTAACGACCGCTATCCAAAGCTGGAATTTTCTTTAACCATGCTTATATTTTTTAACCATAACTACAAGAAGCGATTTTATTTTAAGTTTTTGATAGTTCTTGTATAAAATAGGCTTATGCATAATTAATTTATGGTCCTTAGAGCCAGAATATAATTTACTCAAAGAAAGAGAAATTACTAAACAAATTGTTCTACTGAATAAACAACTAAGTTAATTGTGTGTCTTTCTTCCGCAGTTACCTAAATTTACCCTATCCGATGCGAAACATATGAAATCCATTTTGTTTGATATCAGAGAGATTTGAATGTGACTTTGAATAAAATAATGTCAAAGAGATTCTCTTTTTCGGTTCGGTTGATGAGTTAAAAAGTTGACATACCAACCATATACGACGACATATTCTATTTGATTACTTCTGTCATTAAGTATGCTGCCTCCATTACGATGTAATCTGATGAAGCGTACTCATTCGAAATAGAGTTTAATAGTCAGCATGAGTTTCTTTTACAGAGACTTAAAGATTCCCCATCACGCAACAACTAATTTTTAACACATTAAGATGAAAAAAGGATGGAGGCGGTGATGGCAGAGGGGTTTAATGGGATTTAAGTGGGTTGATAATGGGTAGCAAAAAGGGTAGAAAATAGTGGTTTTGGTTCCCTTTTATTTGCATGCAATCATCATCATGAAATTGCGTTAATGAAAATGAGAATGAGAAAAAGAAAAAAAAAATGCAAACGCGCACATCCTTGACCCAGTTACCTTGATTACAATCTTGCTTCAGATTGAATGAGAGTTTATCGTGGAAAAATGTTTCTTTAGCGGTTTAAATTTCACTCAAACGATAATCTACACCGAAAAAAATAATAATTGCGATAATATTATTGATCTCAGGGCAATTTTTGAAAGAAATTAAATTAAATTCTCAAAAGCTACAAACTTACCAACTGTGCATTGATTTTTTATCCAAAGTATGCTTGCTATGGTGCCTCAAAACCTTCTTGACTCTTGACACCTTAACCACACATAATACTTTTTCTTCCGTGTAGCTTTATGAACGAACGAGTTAGATTTCCACTTGGCAAGGGCATGTTAAGTTGTTGGCGTAGGATTGTTTGCTCCTCGAAATTGTGTGTGGTTTTAATACCCTGGTGGCTATGGGGGATTTTACTTCTATGTACCTTTCCTAGAGAGATTTTACAATCGGTTTGGTACTCCTATAATAAGAGTATACTCGTATCGGTGTAGATGATGTTGGCTTCAAAAAGTCATTGAATAAAGAGCCATATTACTATTGTGTGTGCAGAGAGTGTGTACTTGAGAAATTGTTACTTAAGCCAGTTAGGATTTAAATTGCTGAGGCCATCACTTGACTTGCTTAGGGTTAATCATGTACACACCCACACAAGTATAATACATTGCAATGCAACACGGAGATGATTTAATTAAAAATGAAAAATAGAGTCAAATACCTTGAATGTTGGAGGTGGGATTATAGAGTAAATTGCAATTAAGCAACAATTTTATTTTATGACTCTATTGCACGAATTCTTTTGGTTATTTGGTAAAATGCGCGAATGTTAATTATTTGTCTCACATTTTTTTTTTTATTTGTATGAAAAGGTGGAGAAAAAGTTTCAAAATAGTATTAGAGGCTTCAAAAAAACATTTAAAGCTTTCTGTGTCTCCTTTGCAAATAATTGTAAAATGTTAAAATACATTTTGTCAATAAAAGAATTTTGTAAAGCGAATAAATAATTGTTACTAAGGTATTGGTATGAAAAAAACATCATATTATTCCAAGTTTGTAGTAAATCGATCAATAAGTTAAGGCTGATGCTTCGACAATTCTGTTTTACATGAAAGCTAATACCTATGTAGTTTGTAGTAATACCGCTAGTTTATAACAAAAATCGCTTTAAACCCGAATCTGAAGACAAAACTTAACTAAGACGTCACTTTGTATATAAAATATGTCAAAAAATCATGTTTTTGGTACATTGAACGTCAAATTTCCTCACTGAGAAATACTTTGTTAAGCAAATATTAATTAGATGTGAAAGAACTGCATTTTATCTTTCTAAATCATTTTAAATCTTTTTAAAATTCATTTTCAGTCTTATGTTAAAGCGTATTTAGAGGTGAAAAGTTTTGGAGTAATAACACTGATCTGCAACGAAAATCGCCTTCAAACCAAACGATACTTTTCTACAGGCGGCACCTGGAACCCGAAGTCTGAAGTCAAAACTACCCTAGCACGTCACGTTTTCAAGATATGATAATGTGAACATGTCAAAAACCGTTTTTTTTTTTTTTTGTACATTTAACGTCAATTTTTTACTGAAATGCATTTCATCTGTCTAAACAATTTTAAACAATTTAAATATTCACTTTCAACGCAAAGATATTGAAAAGTAAAATTTATGATTTCTCCAAAATACTCTCTTTAGTGCAATTAAAGTGTTTTTTTTTAAGATGGAAATTTCTCAAGTAATAATTTTCAATGGCTGACTTTATGTTTTTTTTGGGATGATGAGCAAGAATCTGAAGTTATCTAATAAAATTTATCACGGGAAACATGAAAAATCATTGAAAAACTTACAAAAAGTTGTTTTTTTTTTATTGTTTTTGGTACATAATCCAAAATGTAAACATTTTTCACTGAAACCGTTTATAAAGAATAAATGTACCAAATTTACCAGTGTACATCCCAAAAACTAAGGAATTTAAAAACTAATGGTGATTTTTTCTATATAACAGTTTAAAATGTCACTATAAATTGATGAATAAAACATTCTGGCTTCAAGTCTTAGCTTATGCTATGCGGAATAAGTCCTCCAAATTGCAACCGAATCGGCTTTATCTATACTATAAAGCCGATTCGGTTGCAATTTGAATATACACCAGGTTAACCGAATCTAAGAGCGCTCTTTTCTACAAAACAATCACACTTTTTTAAAATCAATTTTTGGCGAGTCAGGTTTTTTTTTGCAGAACAAAAGCAGACAAAATTACTAATAAATTTATGATATGACCAATTTTTTGTACGACTTTTGGTTTCTTCAACAATAAAAATCAGTCTTTTTTTTAACTTTGTTTATTGATTTTTTTCTTATTAATGCCCTCTCTTCATTATACATAACTTATTGAATATCAAGAGTATAGAAATTTCACCATTTGACAAATAAACGTGCCAAAAACTACGAAATTTTGACAAATAAACGTGCCAAAAACTACGAAATTTTGAAATTGAAGATAATTTGTTTAATACTAAAGGTTTAAAATTGTGTGGAATACCTAAATTTTCCAATTTTAAGTCAAATCGGCTTAACAATGGTTCTATATTTCAAAATAAACCGGAATACTTAATTCCCAAAAGTTTTGGTAAAAATTTACATTTTACACTTTTCTGTTAAATAAAATTCTTACAACGGTACGGAAAAGTTTAGTAATAAAAATGTAATTCATATTTTTTTATATAAACATCAAATTTTTTGAATCAAATGCAGGTGATAGAATTTTTCTGAAGCCAGATTATGATTTAAAAAAGTCAAATCTTATATAATTTCTAAAAAAAAAAACTTTATTTAGTATAATGGAAAACAAGAAGACAAGAAGAATCTTTTCATTTAGTACCAATATATTTTTTTACGTCATTAGCTTCACAAGCTATGAACAATATTATCATGCAAAACAAGCTAAAAGCTTTGTTTTGAGATATGCACCTTCAAACTCAAATATCTAGACTCTCCCATAAAAGATTTGAAAAAATATTCGAGAAATATAACAAACTGAACTCCACCTTTCATTTGATACTAAACTCGTTAATTTTTACTCTGGAAACCCTTTAAGTACCTACTTATTACATTAAATTGTGTGCTAAATGAATGTCTTCATTTGTTTAGACGACATAGAAAATATACCACACCTTATAGTCATTATGAAATGAACTTTTTTAATTACATGCTTAGATTATAAACATAGAAACATGTCTAAGAAAAATACTTCTTCTTTAAGCTGGACTTTATTATTCCTTAATCAAAACTTCTTCGAAATTGGATGTTTTACGTGCTCTGCATTCTAAAAAAAAAAAAAAACAATTCAATACAAACTCACAGAAAATAATAAATCAATTTTGATATGTTCTATTATTCAATTTGCGTGCCTCTCTTATTATAGCTAGACTAAAAAAAAAAAAAAAAATACTAAATTCAATGTTGAAAAAAAATCCTACTAGAAAACATACAAATTAATAAAAAAAAAAATCTTCTTTTATCTTTGAAAAGACTGTAAATACCTTTTGTTTGTAAATAACGGTGATGCATATTAAGTGAATAAAATAATAAGATCTTAAGCTCAGACATGTAAGGGAAATGAAATTAAGTATGCACACACAGAAGAGATGAATGAATTTCCACATGGATGGTGTGCGCTTGTGTGTGTGTGTGTGTGTGTTTGTAGGTCGTCTTTTCATTAAGAACAATTAGACATTTTGAGGTAATAGGTAGGAGAGAAAAGCATTTTCTGCCAGGATTATTTTTATTTATTTATTTTTTTTTTTTCTCAAGACAACGACAACAAAATGAACAACTTGTGTATTGTATTCCTCTTAAGGATGTGAATGCTCATAAATATTCCAATAGAGAGGACAAAAGCACAAAAAAGCAATTAATATGGTAGCTTTTTTTAATTTTTTTTTCTTTGTATATAACAAAAATACAGGGTTCAGGTAAAAATTGTTTTAATACTAAATTAATTAGTTTTTTCTTCTTAAGTGAATACTTAATGAAGTTTAATACTTATGGTATAGAATACAAAATATGCTTTAATCAGTTATTTATAAATTTGTATAAAATTGTGTCAAAATAAATTTAAAGGATAAAACGGAAACTCTCAAGTTGATGTACATAGATAGTCGACTGTGGTTATTTTTGTATTTATCAATAAGATACATTATAAGTGCGGATTAATAACGTTTGCGGAAGAATAATGAAGTTTAAGTATGATTTCACAGCAATGGATAAACAGAAATTGTTATTATCATTTTGGAGGAACTTACTAGTCATTTATAGAGAAAATGCATCTATTCATATACAGAACTTTTTGACTTCAGTCACTTTGACTAATCTAGTAGTAACAAAGTTGAAATGTTATTTTCAGTTGATTTGGTACTGGTTTAGACAACAAAAAAAACAAACAGTTTGGCATGGTTGCCAATTGATTTTTCAAAATATAAAAGAATGGTCAAAACAAACCTTTTATTAGCAAGGCTGACATTTTGTATTGGTACACTTTCTTTAGTACTAGTTATGTACAAAAATTACTTAACTTTTTAGAAAATTAATAATCTTTAATTATAGAAATTTAAAAATGCCAAAACGAACATACTTGTTTGTTTTTTACATTTTCGCTATTCTCCACTTAGGTATTAATTTTTTTTTAATTTTTCAAGTAATTCTTTTGGTTGTCGTACATTAAATTCAAAAATTGAACTAAGATCTTGAAGATAACATTTTACAAAAAGATTTATCTGGTCAAAATGAGAAAATTTATTATTTGTAAGGAGGGGTCTAATTCTCCCCGGTCAACCGCGGTTGGTTCCTCCCGAGGCAATTTTCCTGAAATTTGACTTAAAATGGAAAAAAATATTTAAGCAAAATGGTAACACTAATAATATCAAGATTTAACTTTTTCATAAGCCGAAAATGTATTTCATAATATTTTTTTTTTAGTTAGCCATTTCAAAGAATAATTATTTTAATAAATAGTTTTCAAGTTCAAAGTTTATAAAAAAATTATTATTATTTTTTAAACTGTTTTTGTTTTATGAAAAAAACTGACCAAAACCAACATCAAGATGATGGAAAAGTCAAAGAAAGTGGTTTTTGTCATGCATGACGAAAACCACTTTTTTGTACATCAGTGTGTCTGAACGTTTGTGAGTTGACACACAATTCGTTACCTACAGATGATTTTTATGTGATTTTGAAAGTTTGTTGTTTTTGAATTTCTTCTCAACTACAGCACAAAAGTCAAAAATACACCAAAATATTTGTTAAATTTTAAGCACATTCGTGATATACATTTTCAATATAAACAAATATACCACTTTTAAATGCAATTTTTTCACAATTCGGTGTATAATATACCGCATTCTTGTTTTAAATTTACACCTGCTCGACTGTACATAAATTATACCAAAATTGGTTTCTAAATTCTGCCATCGCACCGGTGCGTAAATTGTTCTGGTTTCTGGGGTATTATACACTCCAGAGGTGTAAATTCGTGTATTAAATGTACACCTAAGTTTATTTTTTCAATCCGAAACTATTTTATAAATATATTATTTACACCGTAATTTATTTTCTAATGGAAAATGCATCTAAGTGTTCATAATATGGTGGGAAGAAAATCATGGAATGTGAGTGCCTAGTTTTAAAATGATGCATTGATTTTTAGTAAACGGTACTTTATGACTATGAGTGAAAATTATTTTTTTTTTTGTTTATATTTATAATTTTTTGTTGTTCATTCATTTTTCAGTGACATACGTTAAAAATGAGTCAAAAATACCAAAAGAGCACCATAACTAAGTCGATATTACATAATAAAATCATTATTAATTACCTTGATTCATAATATGGCGGCCATTTTTACCTTAATATTTCTTGGAAAATATGGCCGCCATCTTATTCCTGAAAAATACACAATTGTGGAAGATGTAAACAATATTCTGTTAGCGGTACACTCATTTTGTTAAAAAATGTGCAAAATATTTTGTAAAATGGTGCATATTATATAAAATAATGTATTACTTATACCAATTTTTTGTGTGGTGTATAAAATGGTGCATATTCCACCAATAAGAATATTATATAACCTAAAAACTCTTTGTGAATGTTTTTTACCAACAAGAAATGTAGATCTTTTTGTGATCAATTTATAATACCTTCACTTTTTTTCAGTGAAAAATATGTAGTAGTAATTCTATAACGATTAACATTTCCGATATGACATCTTTTTTGTGTATTTAATTCACACAGGGTTTAAATCCTACACCGAAATTTCAAGTACTGTATTTTGTTGTGGTGTACAAAAATTGTCATGGTGTTTGGTTTCAAAATCTATTTATTTTATACACTATTGCTGGTAAATTATAAACAAAAATGAAAATCAGTTTTTGTTTTGCACCGAATTTCAAAAGAATAATGGTGTAATTTGTATATCGCATTTTTTTGGCATAGCTATACACCCAAAAAATGATTATTTATTCAAAATTTTTAATTTTGTACCAAAATTTATGAATTTACACAAAATTATACACCAGTGTGCTACTTGAGTTATCTCGTCTACGAGTATGACATTTTTGAGTTATCAAATTTTCTCAAAAACGGCACTAACTATTTCAATTAAAATGTGTGTGGTTTAATTGTTCTTAAAACCACGGATGACGGAAAAACAGTGGTGCCGTTTAAAAAAAAAGCTTTTTTTGTGTTATTTGTGTATTTTATTATTCTTTTGAACTAGTATGTTACTACTACGAAATTCAACTGCTTATACATTTAATAATGATCTGTGCTTAAGAAACGTAAAATATTGAAATGGTTTTAAACTTGAAGATAATAAAATGACAAAAAAAAATGCCTTGGAACTATGCTTAAACTTCTGGATCAATTCAAATAACCAAGCAATTAGAAGTGCAAAACCAAGATGAACAAAATTTAAATATTTTTATAATAGTTTTGTAGCTAAACCCTTGTTAGCTTACCAATTTAAGGATCACCATTCACATATGTATGAAACATCCATATTTATAACATACATAAATATCATAAGTGACAAGGGTGAAGAGTATTATACAAAAATTGCAAAATAAAAATAAACGTTTACTGTACATATGATAGGACATACATTGCTTTGCTTAAGCATACAATCATGACCTTATGTTACAAAAATATATTTTCTATTTATCGTAAATACCATCCAAATTAAATAACCACCAACACTCAGTTTAAAAAGTCTCCAATAAGGCATTATTTATTTAAATAATATGATGGTAGACCACGATAAAAAAAACACAACCTTAATACTAGCATGTATTGGTATAGTTTATGCAATAACTGATTCAATTATGAGATTGTTACTTACACATATGTAGAACAACAATGCACTTTTCATCCATTTTCATTTTGAGTTTTTAAACTCTTAATCAGCTATCATCGGTGAATTTCATTTATTTAAACAAAATAACCAATCAATTTCGCTATTTTCAATTTAGATACTCGTATGTAAGTTATTTAAATAATAATCCTGACATACAATAATGACTAGGTACATTTGCTACACTCCTCTACAGAAATTAAGATGCCTCTCAAACATCATACTTGAAGGATTTTAAGGATTTAAGATTATTTATTAATAAATTTGGCATCTTCATTGTATAAATCAATAAACTTGACATTGATGATGGCTTATTCAAATGAGATTGGTATAGTACCCATTCATTGCACAACATTTTGCTTAATTGGATTAATATCAAAATGTTATTATGCGCATATAGGCATATCCAGAATTCTGCTAATTAGTGAATAAAATATTGTGCGCTTCATAATTACAATTCACTTAAGGACCAGACAAATATCATTAAACCAGGGCTGGATTAAGCTCAGCAGAGATATCCTAGGGGTATACAATTATTCTTCTTGCTTCTAAGGGTAAGTTTAGGTGTGGTCTACAAAAAAAAACACACAAAATTTGTTCTGACACACAAGGTTAAAAATAATATAAAAAAAATTAAACCCTGAATAATATTTTTTCCGTGCTGATTGTGTGAGGACAATCTTAAAATCAGCTACCAACAAATAAATAGAAATTGTTGAAAAATTAGTGACAATAGAAGTAAAAAAAATATCGACTATGTAAACTAGCGTTATTATTTTGAATACCAAAATTGTAAACCTACCTTTTTTGTGTAAGTACTCTACCTTAACTATTTGATGCACTAAGAGACCAAATCGAAAAAAATGCGCAAATGACTTTTTCGTTTGCTGGACAATTGTTCGGCTTCGTTTGCAGCAAATTCTTAAATTCATTTGGGTTAAACTCTTTTTGCGAATGATTAAAAAAAGAAAAATTAGCATAACACCTGTGATTGAACCAGTGGCGACCTTTCGCTTACGAAGCGAGTATCTTATCATTCTGCCACGGAATGTATAATTTATAATTGGCGTAGAATGCATATAAATAAAATGAGAGAACGAATTGTTTGCGTCAAATGACTTTTCGTTTCTTCGACAACAACTTCATTTGAAGGAAACTCGTTTCGTTGAAATAATTAATGCGAACTATAAAAAAAAGGATTCAGTGTAACACCGGTGCGGGCGGTCGAACCTACAACCTTTCGATTACAAACCAAGGCTGTTGCCATTGCGCCATCAACAAGATTTCTTTTTGCATATGATCACCACAAACATAGACTCAATATTAAGAAAATTTGTTTGCTGCAGTCATTTGTTGTAAATGAGTTGTGTGTTTACAACAAAAGTGAAGTTCTTTGCAAAAAAATCATTTCTGTAATTTTCTTCACAAATGATTCATTCGTTTGCTGCAAACAATAGAATTTTCTAGTAAACGAAAAGATGTTTAGATGTTGGAAAAATTTTCGTTTGCCGCAAACAACTTATGACATTGAACTCCAACCGAATGGGTTGTTTTGCATTATGTTTGCTGTCAACTTTGTCAATTTTGTAATACAAGCTTTGCCAGAATTTATTTAAATTTTAAACTCCACACACTAGTTTACTCAAGCGAGAGTGCTTAGATATATTTACTTAAGTGCAATGCTGCATGCATTTATTCTTTTCCTGCACAAAAAGTTCAGATTTTATTCATGCTCCAGATCTTATTCAAAGGTTGAGATGCACATGAATTCTGTGTGTACCTAAAATTATCTAAAAATAACGAGCATACATGAAAAGTTTGTTTTGCATACTAATTTTTATTTGTGTGCATAGCGGATTTGTGTTGTAGTCAAACTAACATTTTTTTTAAACTACTTGCACTTGAACTAAGAAACCTAATTCCCAAGTCTGGTAAAATACCACACCGCAGTTATTTTAAAAGTTACATTTTTTTTGTCAGTCAACTGTGTTGTACAAATTAAGTTAAATTCACTTGAAGGATAATCCGGCACTGCGTAGGTATATAAGAATGTGTTTTTTATTTGATGTTTGTTTTTGTTAATAAACTCTTTCAAGGATTCACAGGCTACCATACCACAACAACTACCAACCACCTCCACCAACAAACCATCACAGTTAAATATTTGTTTTTGCCAAAGGCATTCCCCAGGACACAAAGTAAATATCCCGAAAGGGAATGCTGTTAGAATTATCACCTTGTCAGTACTCTTCGCCTCCGGATACGGAAACTTCATTAGTCTTTAATACTCAAGACTCAGCTGAGCATATTTAACCAAAAAAAAAAAAAAAACCACACCCAAGCCAACGGGTTAGCCTCAGATGTGTGTCGTCGTGAATAAAAACGCGGTCAAAGCAGCCAACGCAGCAGCCGCAATATCGTAACATTGCATGAGATAGATACAAAAGAGCCACCGAGAAAAGAATTAAGGACGACACAGCATCCTTCTTGACAATGAAATATGCTTTCTAATTAACTTTCCCACTACACACACACACGCACATATACGTTTGTACAATATATACACTTTTTGCAAGCTAACACAATTGATGTGGTAGAAAAAAAGAAATTTCTTCTTGGAATGGGAAGACTTGGTCTCTTATTTCCCTCTTGGTCTACCATTTTCATTAGAATGTTTGAGGGACTTGCGAACCATCACCATCACCACCATATATGACCATATCCTTACCCAATGATGATGAACAGACCTATGGAATTATTTACACACTACACAGAGCTTAGATTGGATCTGTGGAAGAAGATTTTAATATCTAAAAATGTGTTTTATCGAAGAATATATAGAATCGAATCCTTTAGGGTGAATGAGGGTGAGTGTGAAACTTTTACACGCCTCTAACTGTGTTTTTATTTTTTTGTTTTTTTATTTTTGCTCGTAAATTCTTCTGACATGAAGAAACAAGACAAATGGGAATATAAAAGATATCCCCATGGGGGCAATATTGATGTTCTTAATGGTATATCGAGTATTGCGTTCGATTCGTAGGTACCTACATCGGGATAATGGCATATTTTTTTTTTATAGGTATTGAAAAAAATTTGTATGTCTAAATAAGACAGTCAAGAATTTCTTATAATGAATTACAATAAATATAGTTTAGAAATAAATTAAGATGTTTTAGTGGACAATTTCCTCATGTCTTTGCATTTAAAAAACCAGATACTCAATTTTTAACTGTAAGCTTTATAAAGGTGTTAAGAAACTTTAATTAGTGTAAGCGGAAGTTGCATTTAATAAGACCAAATTTAAAAAAAAAATGTTGCGCATACGCCACAGTGACCCATTTAGAGATTCAAATTTACTAGTTCTGTAGCATCATATCGGTGCAAGGTGATGTGGTGTATACGATTTTAAAGAATAAATCCTAAATACATAGTCGGTATATTCCAAAATGGCCTAAGCCGGTGAAGTGATTTGCATCAAATTTGATGTTTAAGGATTTTTGGTATTTACCTAGCGGGGAAATTGAAAATTTTTTTTAGGACCAAAATTAACGGTACCTGCCTTATAACCATTAAAGAAAAGTTATCCTTTTTTCAAAAACGACTCTAACGAATTGATTAACATTTGTGTGTCTGTTTTTGTTAGTAGGGTCATCCTTTTGAAATTAATGAAATGTTTGTAAAAATTCTACCAACGGGACTTAGCATAGAAACGTTTTTTTTTTTTTCATTTTTGACTTTCACTTAAGCGACTGAACCAATTTTGATGAATTTTTCAACACGGGTGCTCCTAAACAACTTTAAAATTCTTTGGGGTATACAAATTTCAAAAAAAAATAATTTCTGGATTTTTAAAAAATCTTTTTTTATGAAAAATTTATGTTTTGAGATTTTTTACAAATATTTTTTTTTTTTTTAACCGCTCTAACGATTTTCAATTTGTTTTCTAAAAAATTATATTTCTTAATCCCAATTTTCCTTATAAAATTATTTATTTTTAGAAACTTGATATAAGAAGCTTTAAAGTCCACAGCAACTTAGACCCTAAGAGCAAGTACGTGCGTCCCAGTTGTTCATTTTATTTAAACAAATTTTCTGGATTCTAAATTAACAGACCGAATATTGTTCTAATTACCAAATAAAACATTTCTCACCAAATTTGAGCTTTTTATTACAATGTTTTAGAACTCTCTTAGTCATTTTGAAATTTTTCCATACATTTTGTATGGGAAATTCAAGATGTTTATGTTTTGTTTTGTTTAATGATCAACTCTTTTTCAAACGATTTTAATGAATATGAAAAAAAATTTTAGAAATAAACTTAATCTTCAAAGATGCATTTAAAAAATGTTTAAAATCATGCCCGTTTTAATTTTAAAAAATAATTAAATCAATTAATTTGTTCAATCAAATCAATCGATTTGTTTTTAATATTTTCCATTTTTTGAAAAGCACTAAACATACAGTAAAAATGTGTACAACAAATTTTGTAGAAATCTAATATTTCTATAAAAGAAAAATATAAACTGTTGCTATAAAGCTCATAGTTTCTGAGATAAATCGAATTGAAAATGCTGCAACCTTAAATATTGATGTGTTATCTGGGCTCATTTTACTTAAAATGTATTATACAATTACTTGAATTAAAGAATTGTCCTTATTTTTTTTTTTTTTTTTTAAGTCGATTTAAAAAGGTAAAAATCTCATATAAATTTGTATAGGGATGGTATAACTTTACTGGATATGAGTTCAGATAATTTTTGTTTTGTCATTTAAAACTGTTCTCTTAAATTTAATTAAGAAAAAGTAACTAATTATTTCTCATTAACTTCCGCTCAACATTAATTGATTAAAACTTTTTCAACTTCAAATTCCAATTTTTTGACAAATTTCATACAAACAAAACTCCACATCAACACATACACTGCATGTGTGCGTGTGTTTTAATGTACTGTAGGACGTAGGTGCATTATTAATAACAATTTGTTTTTGACAGCTCGTACAAAATGAACTTCCAGAGTTCATGTGCTGCTAAAGAGTTTGAACAAAACTTTACAAAATGTTCCTCGATTCTTCGTGAATTATTTAGTCTTTTTTTTTTGTTATTGTTGTATTTTAAAAGAAAACTTTTTCTCATTTATGTGTATTTTGTGCTTCATGAAGAGCAATTTTCAATGAGTACCAAGTACCTACTTTGCTTAAGAACAATAAAGCAATTATAAGCTAATTCTGTTCTAAGAACCCGAATATGCTTTGGTATACCCAACTTTCTCCTTGCAACCAAAAGAAAAAAAGGAAACAAATTTAATGCTCATTAACTTGAAAGACTTGCGATATTTCGAGATTTTAAAAGTTTTCAATCTGTTCAAGAGTTTTTTTTTTCTAAGTATAAATTTGTGTGTGTGTTCAAGGATTTTTTACTATGGGAATTATAAATTCAGTCAATTATAATTATGAGGATGATGAATCCTTTAGAAAATAGTGCATGAAATAAAATTAATTGGAAATGGGGGAAACCCATTTCATGTAAATGGTTTTTTTTTAGAGAAAATTTAACAGATTCAGAAGTGAGATTTGCACAAAAACGGATGATAAAAGATAACCGACAATATTATCTCTTCGACGTAGGACGAATCAATTATTATTTATGGCTAAAGGTATTTCTAGGGTGACCATATTTTATTTTTTTGAAAATATTATGTTCTTTTTATATAAAAAAAAAAATATTTCTTTATGTTGAATCATATTGAAACTAAAACAAATAAACTAATGAAAAAGTCAACACAACCACGAAGTTTTAAGTAGTCATTTGAATCCAAACTAAAGACCGTAAAAAGCACTTTTTAAATCAATTTTTTGAACATTGTTTACTTGGCAAAAAATATTAAATGAAAACGAATGAATGTATAAATGAATTAATGTATTAAAATAGGAATAACTAATCACAAGAAGAAAATAAACTTAATTAAAACTACACACATGGTCACCCCAAATACACGAAATAAAACCAAACTACTTCTAAGTTCCTTGTAATAATATTTGCCGAGTGTGTTATTTCTCCAAAAAACATTTCTAAAAAAAAATACCTCAACTCATAATACAATACACAGAAGGTAGCTAGATAAATTTCCTACGTTTTATGACACAAATTTTGCCTCAACGAGTCAATACTATTAATAAAAGATTTCATTGCTGTCTTACTTTCATAAAGCCATCGTACTCAACGGGAATATGTAAACAGAAATCTCATCGAAAAGGTATACCCATATATTTTAGCTTCATTCTGGTGCTTTCTCCCCTCAACTACTCCTGTATCCATTGAAGTTAACGACTATTATAGTGACATGTGGCTGATTATTGTCATAAAATGGAATTTTTTGTTAGCATGTTGAGCATAGTGAGAGTGTTGTATATGTATGTTTCAATCGACACAAAAAAAAAAGGAAAGGTCCTTTGGTATATGAAGACATAAGGTAATTCATGACACCTATAAATGATGAGTTTTACACAATGTGGATTGGATTGTTTTCAAAAAAGGATATTTTATGATACAAAATTTAGGCTCAACTTTATTGTATTGATTTGTAATTATTAAAGTTTTGGATTTTGTTTGGTTTTGTTTGAAATAATGAAGTCATTGAATCATAATAAATTTTACTCGATTAATGAAGGACAGTGTGTCTGTGTAATTGTGTACCTATACTTATACATAATAAGATCATTAAAGTTTTACGAGTATACCCTGGAGAATAAAATGCAGCTATAAAAAGTTCCTGTATAAAATTTTTCTATTAAAATCAAATTAACGAGGGATACGAAAACAAATAATCAATCCATATACATATGTTGATACAGTTTTTTGAAAAAAAAGTTGTTATTATTGAAAAATCAATCATAAGTTCGGTAATATGTCAATAAACTTTCATCTAAATCATTAAAAAGTTTTCTCTAGAGAATATAAAATAGATACAATTATTTTTTGCTTGTATTTAATAGAGGTAGACATACTTAATAGGTACCTAAGTTAAGGTAATGCACTCAAAAAAATTTCAAACAATTCAAAGTCAGAAAAAAAAACAAAAACGGTTAAATGAAAGTTACTTTTATTAACCAATAAAAAAAGTATTTTATTTAAACATTAATGCTGTTTTAAAAAAAAATTTGTATGTTTAATATTTTTGACACTTGACCCTGAATAATTTTTGACGCGCACTCGATCTGTCAATGGACTTTCGCGTGTGTATTCCTGGCCTAGCAGACGTTGCACATTGCTATTTATTTTTTTAATTCTATTAATTGTCTTATTACACGATCATTTATAAAATTAACCCGCAAGATTCTCCATTGTCTTCAAAATCTTATCATTTGAAATCTTTATATTCAAATGCTCTTGGATACACAACATTTTTGGTTTTTCCACTTGGACCACAGACCAATTCGTTTGAAGTTTTTTCGACGAATCAGCAGTCTAAATAATACAGTTGTCCATGTCCATGTCAGAAACATAAATTCATTCACGTATTCCGTCCTTTTATCCACGGTGTTCCGCGATTTTTACCACGGTATGTCTCATATTTTTCCGCGAATTTTCATATTCCCTTCCGTGACTCCACGATTTTCGATGTGATCTTGTTTGTTTTTTTCGCAGTGTCTTACAATTTTTCTAGCAGTAGTAAGAATTTTTTTAACGACTTCCCATGCGGTATTTCGAGATCATTCACATGGTGTCCTTTCATCGCTTTACCAGTATTCCGCGCTTTTATCCACGACTTTTCAGGCTTCTTTGTGAATTTCTCTAAGATACGATTAGCAACCAAAGTTAGCACGTTCCAGTCTTGCATTAAATTTTTTTGAAAAATTGTTTCAGGATGAATACAAATAATGATAACTCAAATATATTTTTAAAACAGAAAAATATCATATTTGCCAAAAAAAAACCTGTTAATCGAATCCTTATTAAAGTGTACTACAAGCCCTCGACAAAGAGACAAAACTATTCTCTGATTTTTATTGATTTTTGTCCATAAACTGATCCGGATACGGACTATCAAATGTTAACTGTTTCATGTTCAAAATTTTTTATTACAATCTTTCAGTGGTTTACCCTTTTTTAGGTTTTTGTAATTCTTGGTCCTGAAGTTTCTCCAGATAAAATTCTATATTAAACTTTTTAATGACCATAAATACAAAAAATGTTCACCTATAACTTTTACCCAAAGTAATAAATCAAACCGCAGAGGCGTAAAACATTTCCCATCTATAAGGCGTCATCATCATTATCATTTCCACCGTATATATATTTTTTACTTTTTTTGTTTTTTTTTTAATGATCACATCGTACAGCCTCCTTCCTTCCTTCCTTTTCACACAATTGCTTTTAATTGCCAAAAGAAAATTATTTTGTATTTATTCTCCACTGTATGTCCTTTGTATCCGGGTATATCCTGAGAGCGCATAAAATTATTATTATTTTCTCAGGTCAAAAGAAGATTTGATAAAAAGAAAATAAAAAGAAAATTGCATTTTATAGATATTTTTTTTAGAATATTTTATTTTTTTTTTCATTGCAGTGCCGTTGCTGATGGCATCTTAACGGACAATCCACATCTCGTCCTGCTGTTCTATTTGTCGCAGTTATTTTTACGGGAATTAGTTAAGAGCTATCGTCTTATACAAGTTGTACCAATGGATATGTCTGGTTATTATGGTAAGTTTAGCAATAAAACACTTTTTCCTTTTCCTTTTTTTTTTTTGGTTTTGTTTTATGTTTACAAAAATGTGCAAAAAATTTTGAAAGACCATTTGTATAAATCTTTAAAAAATGAATCAGATCTTTTGTATAAATTCGACTATCTTCCATTTAAAACAGACAATTCAAAGTTTTGAATAAACATAGGCAGTTTTAATGTTAGACCGAATAATTTGAAACAAGTTTTATGTGGGGTGTTTGGTAGAAACTGTAATGAAAAAAGTTTTTTTTTTTTAATTTTATTTCTGCACAGCATTGTATTTTATGCCACCTTCAAAAACAGAACTTAAAATCTAGGTCAATACAATCATTCCTAACTAAAGAGGAAAACAAGCTTTTTTATTCCTTCGTTTAATGTGATTTTTAATCATCTTGGACTCTTAAATTGTGAAAAGATATTAATGCGCTTTTGTATACCTTTTGCTTATCCAAAATGGACCTTGTTTTTGTATTAATTTAAAAAAAAAAAGAAGATTGCGTGCGCAGCAATACGATTTAATATCTTTTCAGTTTGTCCGGGTAGAAAATTTATTATATCTAATGGTTCTGGCTAAACATCTTGTAAGTAGGTACTTGTTTTTTTTTTTTTTGTATTTTGGCCAAATGATGTTAACAACAAGGATAAGAATAATAGCAGATTGTAATATTTCATTTTGAATTATTGAGTTCAAGTCATTAGTTGATTATATCGATTATTATGGGATGAGAAACATTTATTTCTTTGAAAAATGAAATTGGAAAGAAAAAATAGTTCACTATAATTACCTACAAGATCTTTTGTTAGTTTTGTTAGTTATAAGGGGAACTGAAGTCGAGATAAATTAATAGAGAATTGACCATACTATTGTCTGTCTTCAAGCTAAAACTTTAACATCATTTAATATTTTCGGTTTTTATGAAAAAAAAATCTCTTAGGGTGGAATTTATAGTTGCTACTCAAGTCGAGATTTTTCTCAATACCTGTAAGTTGAGCAAAATCTTAAGCATTTGATCAACCGAAGTCCATATTCATAAACAAAATGGAGGCTATTGAGGTAAGTCTCAAGTAAATACGCAAGCATTTCCTCACAATCTTTATTATTAATAGCTAAAGTGGACAAAGGTCTCCTAAAGCGTAAGCACACTTTAGAAAATTCTCGACTTGAGTAACGACAGTGAATTTGGCCCTCGCAGACGGCCGTCCCCGTAACGAAAGTATGATTATTTTATCTTCTTGAGAAACAACTTTTTTCTGTGCCGTCTTTGGTACACCGATATTTAAAAAAATTCTAGAAAGTTTTTGTTGTTACCTTTAATGTCATCTTCTAAATATATAAAAACAAGTCGGGTTAGTTACACCATTTATAACTCAAGAACAAGTCGACTTAGTTACACCATTTATAACTCAAGAACTGCTGCACGGATTCTGATGATCTCTTATTTGTTGTCTTCGTCTCCCTTCGGAATAGCAAAATTACTATTAAAATTTCTTAAAATCGTGGTTTAATAAAAAAATTTAAAATATTAAAGTTACTGATCCGAAAATTTTGAAACAAGCAAGGGCGTTTGTAGGATTTCTATCAGAGGGGAAGAAGGTGCAAGGGGCGGATCAAACTCATTCAAGAAAAAATACAAATTAACGTAATTTTTAAATATTGATTTTATAAGTTGGTAATCCCTTCTTTGATTTTGAATGTAAAGCTCACGGGCTTCCTGAAATATAAGATCTTATAATTTTGTGTTAAAGGCCCCAGGCAGTGATCCGAATTTTTGGTTATTTAATCTTAATCAACCGATTCATATAGACAATTGCTGTACACATGTGGGAGTAGCCCATTTAAGGTTCTCAACAAGTAACTCAACTTGGCAGTAACTAGTGACACTACCGTTGATTCTATAGAGAAAATTCTTTGACTACCTTCTAATCTTTTGAAAGTGCCTTTGTGGAAACTCCCATGCACCTCGTCAAGACTTACTCCCATTAAATTCTTGTCTTAGTTGCTAGGTTATTAATGAGCTCAAGTTTAAAAAAATATATCAACAAAAAACGCTAAGTTAAACAAAAACGACAGGTTTCAAACTTAGAAAACGAAGCAATTTTCTCGATATAAAATCGAAACCCTTGCAATGTTGGCACGACAAAAAATAAAATAAAAGACGTTAAGAGCTATTAAAAGCGGTTTGCTGAAACGAAATTAAAGCATTTATGTTCAGCTTAATGGCCTTAAGATATTAATTTTATACAATTTTTAAGAATACAAGTTTATAAACAAAAACTTATAACTACTATCCCAATAAGACCGAGATAACTGTCTTATCTGTCAGACTGATACTATATAAGTGTTTGCAACGTCTGCTTAACAAAATAAAATATAAACTTTAATAATTTATCTTATAACCAACATCCACCACTTTTATTTCACTTAAATTCAAGTTCATCATCACAGATTAACCTAAAATACATTTCTGCTTCCTCTTAAAGCTAAAAATCGATTTATCATTATGAATCACTTTCACCCTCCTCAAATGAAAACCAAAAAAAAAACAACATTTTCCCCAAAAATCTTAACAATCTCTGGGATTCTGGGTTAAAGGAATAACTTTCCAAATATGTAATAGAATTCATTGAATAATTTGCTTACTTCCAGTAAATTTCCATTGATAAATGACATCAATACAATTAGCCTGAAAATAAGATATTAGTTTTCTTACTATCCTCTGTCTCTCTGTCTCTCATCTGTCTCTCTCTTTCTATAGTTGCTGCCATGGTAAGTTTTAAACACTATCTTAAGGTCAGTGATGAAGATAAAGTTCTTCTGTGTGTGTCAGAATCCTCGGGAGATATCCTACTCTAGTGTCTCCTATCACTGTGTTTTGTGTATTACGTATCCCTACTCCAGATTGAAGCTGTCTGGAGGGCGTATTTGGTTCGTCGGTTATCGGTGTTGTACGAATGGGATGTTTTCTTCTGTTCAGAATTTCAAATGAGACTTCATCTCTCAAGGTTTGTTTATGTTGTTGACACTTAAGAGTATCTACGATACTATCGTATATTCAGCGGATGTAAGGTTTCAATATTGTTAATGTCATTTTACGCTGATGAACACATACATATTTGGTAGTAAAAATTAGGACTTCATCCATCTCTCTTTAATGAATTTGAAGCATTGAGTCTGAACCCAAAAAGATTTTTCTCTTAAGAACGTTGTAAACTTTGTGTTTCCTGGAACTACTTATGAAATTCCTGCAGTGAATCTAAGAGAAGCTTTCAAACTTCAAATATTTTTCTATTTAAAAATTACACTATAAGCCCGGAATGAAGTAGAACTATATGAACCATTCGTCTTTAAGGACACCAGCTAAACTAAAATTATTTACAACTTTCACTTTCTTGACTATTACTGTTTCTTCAGCGAAGGAAGAAAAATTATTAGCCTTTGGCTTGACATTGATTTACTATCTAGGCTGCTTCCACAACGCCATCACCACCAAACCAAATTCTCGAGCAATAAATAAACAATTCACACACCAAACTTTGGTTCCATCCTTGGCATTGATTACCAACAACCATGGACCAGCAACCACCACCCACATCCTACAGCAAAGGTAAAGGAGTTTTCTGTTGGCGGCAGCAGTTTTGTTCGAAATCATAAAACCTAAAATATATTATATAGATATCTTCAGTTCTCATTCTCAGTCCATTGTTTTAGCAAGAGATTGGGTTATTTGTTTTGTTTTATATCCTCGACAACAAGAAGATACATATTCAATGACAGTGACAGGACAGAGATATTAGGTATTTATGATTTATATTTGGATGGAATTGAATTGAATGAAATTGAAAATCAGAAAAGTAATTTGCAAAAAAAACACCAGAAATGGAACGTTGTAGAATGTGGAAGTTGATGAATGTATGATAAATTAAATTTTGGAATCAAAATGTTGGTATCCTACCAATTGTGTTTTTTTCTGTCGTTTATTTTATATATTGTAAGAAAGGTCAACTGAGAAATCCTTTGATATGATTTTATATATTTAAACTTGAGAATATAAGCTTCTTTTATTTTCTTTAAATCATCGTTTTTAATCATCGATCTACACAAATAGTTTAACCCATTTCCGGCTAACGTTGCGAAAACAGAACGTCAAACGTGTGAGTGTTCTTAACTTCATTGATGATAAATTTAAAAAAAGTAAAAATTGATTTTGAGAATGAATTGGATCGACCTAGTTATTGGATTCAAAAAATTATTTCACGTTTTTTTTGACACATTGAAATTACGAAAATTTGAAAATTTTGAGGTAATATTTTTGAAATTGAAAAATGTGAAAAAATAAATTACAGCTGTTCTTTGGAATAACAATTCTATTGTTACAGTTTTGTCAAATCATTTAATAAACCAATTAATCAATGCACTTAAATGATTTTCCAAAAAAAATTGGGAAATCGTTTGAGCCGTTTTTAAAATAATAAATTTTTTATACATATAAAATTCTTAAACCATGTTTAAAAAAAAAGTTGATATGTCATATTCAAGAAAATATTAATGGGCATCTAAAACTAAAATTTCAAAAAAAAAATGTACCCGTTTTCAAATAATCGTTTTTGAAAAAAAATGTTGAAACTTTAAAAAAAAAAAAAAAAATTTTGGAAAGTTTTGTAATAAAATAATTTGAAAATTGGTGAAAAGAACGATAACTTGGGTGCCACAAATTGTTATTTTTTGTAGAGGGGTCAAATACAATTTTTTATTATGGGTAGGGGGAGTCTATCTCCCCTCGTTTGAGAGGGAGGGGCAATTTCATAAGAAAAGTACTAAAAATATAAACAAATCATTAAAAAACAACATTAGTAATACCTAGAATTAAGTATTACCTATACCTTTTCTCTGTTCTGTTAGCCACTTTTTAAATCAAGTTAAATCTATACATTTTTGATAAAACGAGTTTCAAGCTCAAAATTTGGGAACAAAAACATAAACAAATGTTTTAAGTTCAATTTTTCAAAACTTTGAGGTTTAATATCACTTTTTTCTTAGAATTTGTTAATGTTATTAATTTTTAATCAGAATCAGAATCTGGAATTTCCGAAATTTATTTTTATTTTTCAGAAGAAGTGGGTCGCATACATTCTCTTCTTCGTTAGAAATACTTCATTGAAGTTGGATTAAGAATAGTAGAATAAATTTTAAGTTTCTACCCAGACTCTTTAAATGCAAAATAAACTTTGCATACACCCATACCTTGCACTTGCACAAAATACTCAAGAAAAAAATTGAAGTTTTGGTAATTTTCAATTATCTCGAAAACTAGAAGATATAAAATCATCTTTTTTTTTTGGTTTCTGATAAAGAATTAATAACAGCAAAGAGTTTTTATAAAAAAAGTAATACAAACCCTCAAAATTTTGAAAAATTATACTTAAATTTTTTTTTAATGTTTTTCCCCAAATTTTGAGTTTGAAGCTCGTTTTTTTCAAAAACTATGCATTTATTTAACCTGACTTAAAAACTGACTAACAGAAAAGAGTGGTTTTAAATAAAAGGTATAAAACTTAATTCAAGGTATTACCGTTATTTTAAAGATTTTTTTTCCATTTTTGTACTTTTTTTCATGAAATTGCCCCTCCCTCTCAAACGGGGGGAGATAGATGTTCAACATCTGCTTTAAAGGGAAAGAAAACTAGTTCGTTTCGAAGCACACAGTTATCAAAACAAAGAGTCTTCGGTGTCGAAAGTGTTCCAACCAAACCGTTTTTCCTTGTTATCCCACTTAATCCAAAATCCTTCGGTGAATACCACAGAAAAAACATTTTTTTTTATAAGAATGGCAAAAAAAAATAAACTATTTTTTGTACTGAACATTTATAATTTATAAATTGTTCGTAAAATTATTCAAAAAAGTTGATTCATTTTTATATAATAATCATTTTTTATTCAATAATTTTGCTACTGCTAACGTTGCGATAAGAGAACACAACGTTATATTTTCGTGAAACCTGTTAAAGTTTTTGAACAAATATTTTTGAACTCCAACTTAAGAAAAGACGGGAACTTTTCACCTTTTTCCGAGATAATTTGCTTTATCCACTATTTTACGAAAAAAATAAAACAATCATTTCGACATTTGACCTTTTTGAGTGGATGTCAGATAGAAGGTTGTACATTCTATTGGTTATTTTAAACGTAAGGTTTTTTCCGCATGTTTTGAACAAGCAAAAATATTTTAATGAAACCCATTTTTGACTGTGCAATTCGATTATCACAACAATAATAGTGCCGTTAATATGGGGTCAAAAAACACGTTGGTTTTGTAAATGAAATTGTTCTTCTTAACCAAATACTACTATAAGAAATCCAAGCAACACAAAATAAGGATTTTTAAATTTAATTAAATTTTAACATGAAATTTTCCCAAACAAAAATTCCTCTGGGTGGGATGGAGTATAAATATAAAAAAAATAAAAATAAAATAAAAACAAAATATTTCATCTTCTTTTGGCATTTTACTCCAATTTTACTACACACAACACCAAAACTAGGAATTTCCTATGCCATATCCTTTAACCTTGACCTTTTCTGTTGCTGTTGCAGCTGCAATAAGGGAATTTAGTTTTCTCTAATTTAGAATAAATTTTCATTTTGTTGTTTGTTTATGTTTTATTTTTTTTTTTCTTCTTCCTTTGATTATCCTTTGAAAGTTCCCAAGAAGAAAATTTTATAGAAAATACGAGCAAAAAAAAAATTAAAAAATACCATAAAGGAAGTAGAGTTTGTAAGGAAATCAATAATACGGTAACTTGCGCCTGGATGCAGTTTGTTTTTGCGGTATAGGTGTATAGTTTGCCTATATCATCTGCATCTCTGTACCATTTTATAAATTAGCATCGTTATTTTCAGTAGTTTGTTAGTTTTTCAAATAATACCTACAGACAAAAAAAAATCGCATAAAACTTTTTACAGATTTTAAAAAGCTAAGAAAAAGAATTTATATAAAATAAGTTTCATAAAAGGATTTCTGTCTACCAATATACTTTGTGCCTTGTTTTATGTTCTCTTTGTTGTTGTTGTTTTTCTTTTTAGAAAACCGTGCTGGTCCGTCGAATCTTGGCAACGTAATAAGTCAAATTCTACTTTGTAAACAAATAACACCCGATTTCAATCAGGAAGAATTGTGTAGTATAACAAAGGACTCACAGGAAATTGCTATGCTGCTGGCAGAAATGCAAGAATATATGCCTCAACATGAAACGTATCTGGGTAAGTTTTTTGCTGTTGTTTTTTTTTTATTTTTTGTGTAAAATATACTTATTGAAGTTAAATGGAAATGGAAAAGGAGTAGTTTGCTTAGCTGTGTGTTTTAAGGACACACACACATGGAGGTAGATGTTTTGAAAATATTTGCTGGGAAGTTTAAAACTTTGTAAGGAGTAAAATAACAACATAATTGAACATAATATCGTTAACATCGACACTTTTGAAAGAAACTTCTGTTCCTCACACACTTTCTTCAACCTCGCTCAGTTGCATTGATTGTTTAATTATTCACACTACTTTTTGGCTGCACAGAAAGCAAAGCAGAGCAATCAGCTACAGAGTACTTATAAAGTACTTCTTAGTGATGTTCAAGTTTGTTACACATTTTCCTTAAAAAATACCACAAATATCTTACACTAACGAACATCGATTTTAAGCCCCAATTGGCCCCAATTTGATTTTCTTTTTGTGTTGTCTTTAATGGTAGTTACAACGTTTTAAAACATATCGAATACGCAACAGGATCAATATTGGCGTTTCTTAGAACAGTCCAAATTCAATAAAAAAGTACCCCTTTGGTTTAAGGTATCAGTCTATGCCACCTTGTTTTTTAGGGGGGCTGTTAGAAATTGACTAATCTCTAAGAGTGCTCTTGTTACGAGAGAAACACCTCACCTTAGCCATACGCCATACGGTGTTCGGAATTAGAAGAATATTATAGGACGCTTCTATTGCCACCCACAAACATAATGTTTAGACACATATTGTCCAAATTTCATGGGGCCCCTTTTTAAGAATAATTAAAACTTGAAATCCCTGAAAGAAACCGATGTTTTTCTGATTACGAAACTTGTGGATAAAGATGGATATCCTGTTAAAATTGGGTGGCAAATAAAAGGGTTGCTACAGGAGAATCTTTCAAGATTAAATATAAATGTTGGTTTTTCTTCAAGTTTTAAGAACAACAGAAGATATTGAATTTAGGAGTCTTGAAGGATTATTTTATCATAAATGGCTGAATTTCGAACTTAACCTAAGCTTAGCTAGTCCTCAACTTTTATCGTTTACAGATTCCAATTTTATTGATTCTTACGAAAGTTATCGTGTTTAAAAATTTCCAACGACACCGACAGCGACGTTGACACCGACGACAACGCCATACGCACATAAAAATGTCTCGAAAACGTGTTTTCTGTCCGTTTCTTGATGAAATACACTAATTCTGAAAAAGAAAATTTTGTGGCAATCGCGATACTTTTTTTTTGCACTACGTTTTTGGAAAAAAATGTTGTTATTTTAGGGTTTTGTTTTTTACACAAATATAACAGTATATGTACTCTATTGAAAATAGCTCAAGTTTAAACTCAATAAAAAAGATTTTATAATCGCCTAAACATTTGATCTTGATTTTAACAAATGTTTAAAATTGATATCTAAGTTTTTGAAAAATCAATCCACTTTTTGTTCTTTTATTTTAGTTGAAGTTGAAGAAATATTTCAAAATAACATTTTTCATTTCTACCTCCTATTGTTTTCCATTCTTGTCATATTCCTTAAACTCATTTTAATATTTTAGAAGTAAATTACATTTAAATAGTTTTGCACAGTAAAAGATATTTCTTTTTATACTCCACTACACGAATGTTGACTATTTAACGCCCCTTTGTAATTTTCAGAATTTTAAATCTAGTTTTCATCAATATTATTATTTAAATTTTATTCTATGAGCATTCACCCAACGCTTTCACTATATTAGTAATTTAAAAGGTTCTTAAACCTCTGATAAAATAAGAATCCTCTCGAGAGTTACTCTCTTATCCTCAGTTCAAAAATATATCAACACAAAAGATTTCACTTTATCTTTGTTGATGGTATAACCGAATGCATTCAATAGATAAAATATAAAACATTTTTGACAGTCAATATAATATTTGGAAAAGACTGAAATTGAACATCAGTGAATACAAAATAAGAATTCCATTCCATAAAAGTGCAACGTTTTATTCAAGTCGAAGCTCAATTTCATATTTTCAACAAGAGATGTAGATAATAATAAGGACCAGCAAGATGCTTTTTCATTGTCATATTTCTTTTTGCGCGAAATTTACATAAAACTTTTTCTGCTCAATCAAACCTCTCAAGACGATGAAGGATACAAAATTTCATCATAATTTGTTTTTCAAGAAATACAGGAACAACAACAACAACAACCAAAAACTAAACATCTTCTTCACAGCTCAAACAAACACTCGGTTTGTGTTTTTGTTTTTTTTTTTTTTTTGTACATCTTCTCCCCTTTTCTGTAGTGTTATTTATCAAAATCATTCATACAAATTTCAACATCCTCAACAAACTGGGATGAAAATGTCTGGTAAAAAGTACTAAGTACAAACTACTTGCTTTACACTTTTATTAGCATTAATACTACCTTACACATCAATTAACAAGTCTTTCTTAAACAATTTTACAACCCAGAATTTAATAATAAAAAAATGTATTTTCTATTCCGACGAAGCAGAACTCCTAGATGTTCTTTTTGCTTCAGAATAGTTTTAAGAAACCTTAAGATTAAAGTGTGCTCTTAATATTTCAAGGCTCATTATTCAATATTTTGGCTATAACTCAAAAACAAAGTCTAGGAATTTTTATTAAATTTTTTTTTATGAAAAAATAAATTTTGTATAGAAAACAAATAGTTTAAAAAATTGTATGAAATAATTTCAGCTTGGAAATTAGTATTTTTATTTATAGCCCTACTAAATGAGATTGCCATCCCTGTTGTCACTTGCAAAAACTTATCATCTCTTTTCCTACTCAGCGAAGGAGTAGGTAAATATTTGAGTTGTGTTCATAAAACCTAGGAATCCATCATGCAGAACCAAAACAGCTTCAGACAATTTCCTGCCAGCATAAAATCATTCCGTCACTTTTGTGGTAGCAGCAGCAAAAGGATGAGATAGAAACCGAAATTCGCTTGTAAGGATGTTGCTGACTTTTCCTTCTGTCCTCCTGGCTCGTTTCTTTTTCGTTGGTTAAATATTTTACACCCTTTTGTGAGAGTGTTCTCTTTTGATGAAAGTGTCTACACAGCCTTACGACGATGAACGAATTTGGAAGTCCTTCAAAAATGAAAATAAAAAAAAAAAAAAAACAGAAATGTGCAATAACGTTTTGGGTATTAAAACTTAATGGAAAATTTGAAATGCTAAAGTTTTCATTTGTATAATGTTTTCCAAGTGATGGAAAAGTGCCTTTTTATGAAGAAAAAAAAAAGAAAAAAAAAGTGGAATTGCAATATTATATTATGATATCCTCTTTCTCAAGACTTCGAAGGACCTCTAGGAGCTACTAATTAAATATATTATTCATTTCTCTTTACATTCACACCAAAAATGAAATAAAAATGATTTTATGATATTGCTTAAGAGATTCTTCAAAGGCTTCATGTTCATGGCAAAAAACTGCAGTGTTTTTGTACACAACACATAGTTGGTGTGTGCACTTAAAGCCAAGTAATAGCTTTAGGATAAAGACTAAGGAGTCACGCTATACATATACACATTTATGAATACACGATCTTGGTTTAGTACCTATGTTGTAATTTTATTATGCTTCAGGTGATAAATTTTTGTGATGATGATGATGATGTTGAGCCGACAAAATATTAATATAAAAATATGAGATGTTTGAATTTTGATACAAGTGGGTGTTTCAGAATACATAGAATGTTTAATCTTTATAAAAACTGCTCAATGTTTTTATGCATTTTTTACCTGGAGCTAGTATTGCAGTAAGGTATTGCCCTACGGACGCTCTTGATTCTTAATATTTTATTACTAAAATTTTATTTTTCATCAAGCAGAGGGTATCCTCTAGAATTAGTTCAGTCGGTATCCTTAAGAACAGTTGAAGAAATCGCCTTTTGAGGACCAACCAAGTAGTCCAAGTAAAATATTTGATTTGCTCGCAAGAGAAGTAGCTGCTTAAATATTTATAAATATAATTTAAGGTAGGAATTCCGGTATAAGGATTAAAGAAAAAGAAAAATAGTTTGTAAAGGACTTTTGTACAGCTTACTTTGCTGATGTAACAAGGAACAAAATTTCAAGCTTATTTCTAAGAATATTGTACCTCTTCTTTCCCCTTGTTAGCGACAAGGTTTCTAGAAGACAAATAAGTTGTTCATTTTGATCACTTGTATATTTATTTGGTTCAAAGGCAGAGGGTTTCTTCTTCGGAATGCCAAGGTCTTACTGAAGAAATTACGGTACTATAGTTTTATGTTTTGTATTATGTTTCCAAAGTTCTAAATAAAGTTTTATGTAACGCATTTATTAATAACTACTTATAATCTTAATTTAGTACCTGTTTGGAATTTTGGTATTCAGGATTCTGGTTACTGGGTTCTCAATTCCGGAAATGTATTCGGGTTCTAGTATTCGGGTTTTGGGTTTCATTTTTTTACAGACAAACATCAGAATTTCTGGCATTAATAGTTTTCTCCGGAAATTTTTTGGTTTTCACTGGCGATTAACAGTTTTCACTGGTAATCAACGGTTTTCATCAGCAATCAACAGTTATTACTGGCAATCAACTGTGTGCTTGTATACTGGCATCTATGGCTTTTACTGGCAACTAACAGTTTTCACTGGCAATTAACAGCATTTGCTGGTATCAACGGTTTTCACTGGCTATCAAGGGTTATTAATAGCAATCAACAGCTTGTACTGCCATCTACGGCATTCGCTAGCAACAAAAAAATTTCAGTACAAATCAACAGCTTTCACTGACTCTACAACTTCGCCGCAAATCAACAGTTTTTATAAGCAATGAACAGCTTTCCCTGGCATCAACGGTTTTCAGTGGCTGCTGGCATCTACAGCTTTCGCGGGCAATTGCGGTGTATTGTGTTTTCGGAATTCTGGATTTTCAGAACTTTGGATATTCGGGATTTTGCGCTTTCTGGATTTTGGATTTCGGGATTTTGTCCGTCTCCCACATTATTTTCCGTAAATCAACAGCTTTCACTGGCATCTATGGCAGAACAAAGTACAAACAATATAGTTTTTTCTTGTGAACTCTGCTTCCGGTAGAGAGTGTTTGAAATTGAGTTGCGTCCATTCCTTTTCTCTACCACCAATACCCATCGAAATCATTTCAAAAAGATTTGATTTTCTTACTGAAGTATTAGAAAATGTTCAATTACCATGCAAACTTCTAGAAATATTGAGAGAAAATGAAAGGTCCCACAAGTAAGTAGGTTATATAAAATTCAAATAGTGAAAAAGAAAAATATTGGTTTTAATATGAACAAATGTTTCACAAAACACACTTTAGGAACTAAAACTTGTCCAACAAATAAATTATAATCTCGTACATCGTCGCCGGTAGTGTCACTCTCCTAAATGACCTCTCAAAAACTATTATCAAAGTCCAAAGGGAAATATATATATTTTCTTTTTCCTCAGTACTTATTCAGTTTTTTTTTAACAAAACCATTAAAGTACTTAAAAAGAACATTTCCTGCCAAACAAAAATAAAACACTCCTATAGCCAAACAAAGTTAATAAGACACCCTGTGTTACAGAATACATCCTCTTACATCCTACTATGTATGTTTGTACTTTACCAACAAATAGCTGAGAAGAGGTAATTATGAATTTTAAGTGCAGTGTGTATGTTGAAAAAGTAATTAGGTCTTTTCAAGCAATCCTCTATCTCTCTCTTTCTCTTTTTCATTCCTTCTCAAATAAATCTGAAAAAAAAACGAAATTTTTTGGTTGTATGCCAAAATTACTTTGAAATGTTAAGTTCAAACGACAATTTTGTTTTCATTTTTTTATTTATTTTGTTGTTTTTGTTTTGTTTTTGGCTAATAGATGGTTAATCATTTTTAATTTGTATAGAGTGCTGCTCAATACGGATGTGTTTGTATGATTATTTTTCTCATTTTGCAAATTAAAAGCAAGACAGTTTTTTTTACAAATTTACATAATGTAGGTAGGTATCCTCTGTTTTTTTCTATCCAGAGACAAATTTGTGTCATTAGGTTCAAGGATGTAACTAATAGTTTAGTTTTGCGTGTATCTATAACATAGGTACATTTATGCACTATGAACTACTGAAAGTCATGTTTTATGTCCTGGCTAACATTTTGGAAAAATAGTATAATTAGTAGAGAAAAGCTTTTTTTATGGGTAAGTAAAAACTTATTCTAGGCACGCATCAGTCTTTAAAAACATTTTTTTGGTAATCATTACTCTGGTTGTGACTTAATTGTTACCCTGAAATGGAAAAAAAAGATATAATGTCATTGTGGAATAACTATGACACCCTTTCTTGTATCACAGCAATTATATCCTGTCTTATTCTTACGAGTAGCTTCTACATATATAATAGACCAATAAATCGTTTGTTTTAATTTTGTGGGCTAATGAAAGTTTAATGACCGTCGTCGCACGTTGACAAGGGGAGTGTTTTTTAGAGTAAATTACGTGCTCAATGAATATCCACTTGAAGTTCTTACTTATTGTACGTCTATAGTAGATACTGCGCTTTTAAAGTGATTAGGATGATGGGCATGAGTGGTTCTCTTAAGAAGAAAAGAAGAAGAAAATAAACAAAACCTTTTTGAAGAATTTAATAATTAAGCATAGAGATGAGGTTTGTAGCAGTTATTTAGGCCGTGACAAAGTGCTGAAACCTTTTGAAACAAAACATTAACTTTTATGCTATGCAATGAAGTATCCTTCTTTAAAGCTATTATAGGTTTTGTAGACTTCAAATAATATAACACAGTCGACCCCGTCTTACTGATTTTTTGTTTTTTTTTTTGTTTGCTTAACTATAGAGTTCAATAAAAAGGCGAACCATAATTTCTCTTTTAAAAACAAAAAAGCCATAAGTTTAGTTTAAAAGATAAGTTTATTCAACTAACTCTGAATTTCTTGTGTTTCATTGTTCAGCAAAGTTATTTGAAAACAGTGAAAAAAATTGACTGATAAATTTATTTATTGAAGAGTACAGTTCAAATAAGCGGAGTCGACTGTAAATGTAATTATCTGTTACAAACATTAAATATTTACATAATAGGCAGATATTTTCTTTTCACAAATCACACTAAAATTGAAACTCACGCTGACCCAAAAGAGAGTTATTATGTGTTAAAGTCTTTCCGATGAAATAATGGATGTACTTACTATGCATTAATAGATGTCCACATAGGTTAAGATTTACAGTATTATTTCTTAGCTGGGAGTAACCCAATTGCTTTACAAATTATCAGTAAATTTATTTTTGGCTCTACGGAAACGAAAATAACTGCCGTCAAGATCAAGTAAAAGGAACAAAATTGTGTTAAACTACTAAAATGGTAGACAAGTGTAGAAATCCAAAAGAACACGCCTTAGGTTTATTTTTAAGCTGATTGCTTTCTACCAACTAATATACTTTAATATTTAAGTTATGAAAATCTACTACCGCAAGAATTCTACCTCAACTGAAGATTTTTGTTTACTCGATTGGAAGGTTGCTGAATGCTGGTGGCAGCAAACAAGATAGGGAAAGAAATGTTTTCACAAAGGCACTTCTACATGTGTCTAAGCGGCTGAAGAAGAAGTCTGGCCAACTTCTCACTAATTGAGTTATTAAAAAATCTGGTCTTCTGTATTATGAACTTTACCTATCGATGTGTCACTGATCTGTTCGGCCAGGGATATGAGGAGAGTTCAGGAACAATGAAAGCTACGGACGGGTTAACTGGTGACAGACCCTAGAATAAAATTAAGACAATAATTTTCAGATCAGCATAAGAAATGCAAATAAAGTGGCTAGAATGCTGTGATCACGGTCCATAGCAGCATCATAAACAGAACAGCAACATAAATAGTCATAACTTTGAAGTTGTTAAGAATTTTTAGTGGAGGCATTGATTTTGTAAAGGATCACTCCTATTATTTTGAACGAAAATTTTGGCCCACAGCAAGTGGAAGCGTGTCTTAAAGCAACTTGGCGTATGAAACTCGAGGCAGCTGTGACAAACACAAATGGTTGGTCACTGTAATCAAGAAAGCAAGAATTTTATTTGATGTATGCCAACATTCAAATTCTTCCGCTCTCCTACCATTAGAAACTTTTTTTTTCAGAATTTAAAGCAATTTCTTATAATCATTGTTATTCACTGAACACACAAACTAGTATGCAATGAAAACCACTTTGTTGCACTATTAAATTCGATTCACAGGAAACCTTTACTTTTCCCTAAAGACCAATTTCAAAACTGTTCAACGGAAGCTATCGCTTACCAATAACTTTTACTCCAAAAATCAATCGACCCTTATTCCCAAAAACCAAATGATGCTTACATTTCCACTGAATTTGTCAGTATATTCAAAACGACTTTGTTAAAAAATTAAACAACTTCATTTAAATGTAGATTTCCATTCCATCTCTTCATTCAAATGTGTGTAACCTTGATCGAAATGGAAACACAATATTATCCTTTCTTCTCTGCACTTTGAATTAAAAGTTTAAAGTTCACTCATTCAAAAAATGTTATAAAAACAAAAAAAAAAAAATGAAATAAAACAAAAAGAAAAAAGAATAAAAAATAAATTCCCAAATGAAAATCATCTCACGTTCGCTGTCAGGTGCATTAGATCTGTGAGAGGCAACCAACGCATGTTATTTCGTTAGAATTTTATATCGAAATTCCCATTTGACATGTGAACTGAAAACGTGACACACCCATCACAAGGATTGCTTCTATCTCTCTACTCTCTCGAGGTATAAATATATGTAAGTATGGGATGGGTAAGTGTAGTTACAACACCTTTTTTTGGTCTGTTTTCTCTGCCCTGTCCATTTGACTTCGGTATGGCATTAAATGGCACACTCCCTTCAAGGGAGCTTTCCAACTGTCACATTTATTTTGGACAAAAATAAATAAAAAGTGATGCTTTTATCGTTGGATTTATCTTGTGAAAAACTTACGTACACATATTACAATCCTTGAGATAAATGTTCTCATGTGAATGTGATAACTGTGTGTATAGTATAGTATGTCCTTTGTGATTGTGACTTTCTTTCTTTCTCTATACGACATCAAGCTGCATTTGTAAATTCCAAGAAACTGATTGTCTTTTTTGGTAGAGTCTTGTCTTGTGTAGTACTTCGTATTTGACTAATGGAAATTTATTTTGCTAGTAGTTCTTTGGGAATGTGATGGATTCTTTCATATCCTTCCTTGAATCCTTGCAGTCATTCTTATCCTTTCAGTGCAGGGGGATGTGAGATGTTCAAGTAAATTTAAAATGTTTTGTTTCCTGAAATTCCAGAATATATCTAGACAAATAAACACAGAAAGAGAGTGTCTTCGGAAATAGGATATAAGCTTCATGGTAATTTAAACTCAGTTAACAATTCATGAATCAATATACTTTTAAGAAAACCAAATAGGCATGAATAAATATTTATATTAACCTTCTTTATCATTTTAACGAGAGTTGATCTACTCTTTCTAGAAATTAAATATGTATGTAGGATTATTTTCTTGCTATTGGAGAAGATGAGAAAATCATATTGTTTGTATTTCCTAAGAAGTGGTTTAAGCATAACTTCTTGGTTCTAAGAGTCATTGAAAAGTTGTTATAGACTTCCAGGTTGGTATTCTTCCATTTCTTATCACTAAAATTACTTATCAGTTATCACTAAAAAAAATAGTATTGGCGATAATATGTACCCCTGCCTGGCTCCACATTGGACTTTAAATTCATCTGACAATCTTCCTTTATGTAGAACGTAACATTTGCATCTATTCATACATTTACAATTTACAATTTATTTATTCGAAAAATCTTACACAATAAGATACAATATCTTTTAAAACAGTATAAGCTTAATTATTTGTCGTCGTTGATGTAAGTAAATAAAAAGAGATTCAACAAATACAGCTACAATTTTTGGATTCATTTGTTAATTTTATATAATAAGCTTTTAATAATTTTTAATTTTCAATTTTTTTTCATACAAACTATGAACAATATTTTTTTTTCAGTGTAGAGTGATTGTCAAAAAAGAAGTATAATATCACTGGAAATAGATTTACAAAAATATTCTCCAATTCTATTCCAATTTTTCGGGAAGAGTACGTTAATATTGGCGCCGAAATATAAAAAATGAATTCCATTAGAGGAACTAAAGACAACATTTTTTAATATAAAAGGGAGGGTTATCTTCCACCATTTAAGCGGGATGGAAAATTTAATACAAAATGACTTCAAATGAAAAAAAAAATTAAAATGGCTTCACTCACAATAAAGTTTTATAAATACATTTTGTTAAAGCCAGAAACCTGTTCTATCGTTTCGTTTTCAAAAGAAAAACTAATATAATTGAGTAGTTTTTCAAAAATTAAATTTAAATTAAAAATTTTGGAAAACAAATTAAAAAAACAGTTTGAATTGTTTTTTTTTAAGATTTAGACACTATATTTTACGTTTTTTTCTGCTAGAAATTATTATTTACATTATTTTTAAGTCAAAACTGAAAACCATATGATTTAAGCTTAAATTTGAAATTTGTTGAATACATGTCAAAAAATTTATAATTTTCTTTTCAACAACATAAAGTTTTTTGTAAAAGAATTGTACCCTGGTTTTATTAATTATTTCGCAAACATCGGTTTGGACGTTTTTGTTTTTAAAAGTCCATATTGTTGAGTTGTTGATTTATCACATATTTTATTTATATCTGTGCTTGAATTTCATATTCCCAAAATCCAGAAACCCCAAGAAGCCCGAAATCCAGAATCCCGAAAATTTAAAATTCCGCAAGAAAAAGGTTTAAAAAAATTATATAAAATGAAAAGATTTGGCAAATTTTTTATTTTATAAAATTTTTCGGGATTTCGATTTCGGAAAATATTTATAATTTATACCTAATATACCTAATAAATTTCAGAATTTTGTTAAAAAAAAATAAAACGTACCTAAACTTAAATAATAAAATGGATTTTTGTATTTTGTAATCTAAGTACAGGGCATTCAATACGAAGTCCGAAGTTATTTACATAATTAACTTAAAAGTATTCGTTATATTAAAAATAGTTTTAACATTAACTTGATTGTTTTTTTTTTTTTTGTTTGTAGCTTTATTGACATATGGAAGTTCTGAAAATCAGGGGCTCATTCAGGGAATAGTTTTATTAAATTTATTTATGTAATACTTGTTTCAATTTACAATTTTTGCCAACTACATTTTTTAATTTTTAAAACGGGATTTTACACTCGAGATTTTGAACTGTCGGTTTTCTTTTTATCGGATTCTGGGTTTTTTGGTTTTCTAGATTCGGGGCTTTCACGATTTTGAGTTTTCGAGATTTTTTGTGTATGGTTCTACCTGATGTTTTCTTGAAATGTTTAACTTTCAGTTCAATTAAATTGTTTGTAACAAAAATGTAAATTTATTATAATTAGCAGTTTCCTTCTCTTATTTTAAAATCTTTTCTTATTTTTTTTAATAATTCTTATTTAAAGGGTCGGCCCACCCATTTAAATTATTATTTAAGGTGAATTAATTTTCTAAGAGTAGTAAAAACTTTATTTTTTATAAAAATATATTTGTCACTTATTTCTTTTTCTCTTAAATATTGGGTTTGGATTTTAAAAAATAAAAATTTTAATCTGTTAATCTGTTACCTACATTATATAATTTTTAGTTATTTCTTTATAAAATAATTTTTTTAACGAACCTTTCAAATTCTTGAATGTTAAAATTGGCATACTTACATAAATGATATTATGAGTATTTGAGACCTAAGGGTTCTTAATTATTTCTGGTAGGGTATTGAAGAAAAATGAGAAGGGAAGCTTTTTGCATGTTGCATTTTACACGCGAGGCTTAAAAAATTTATACAATTTATTTTGAAAACTCAATCAAATATCTGAACGTAAAAGGGGTATTTCTGCAAATATTTTTTTAACTGAAGACAAGTACATATATGATACTTTCTTTCTTGTATTTGTAGATATATCTAATTGTTTAATACTTAAATGTTTTAGTGATCATAGTTTTCCATAAAACTCAAAATCTATAAAATCTTCTTTCCCAGCTTAACTTATTTGTAAGTCTACAATTTTGTAAACCAAGTGGCTGCCCATCTATCGATCACATATTTTAGCCTTATATTCTAAATTTCAAATGAATTATTCTTAACATTATCGATTTGCTTTGTAAATTTTTAAATAAAATGCCTTTACTTAGCATACAAAACTTCATTCAGCTAATTGTAGGGATAATAAATTCTTTTTTTTCAAAGTAAATAAATCAAAAGAATATAATTTTCCTTTTTTTCTTTCTCTCTCGAGAATTACAAAACAAGATTGGCCCATTTACTTTATACAAAAAAAAAATTATATATAATAAATTCACGTGTTGTAGCCAGACAATGTTGAATATTGTACGAAGTTAGTCCTGCCATAATTTTCTCGTTATCCTCTTTTGCATTTTTCAAGCACAGAAAAGAACAGAAAAGAAAAGAAAAAAAAAGAAGAAAAATCCAACAAAGAACACGCACCGAACCAAAGCCACAAATATAAAAGAAGACACATCTTTCTTCATGTACCATAAACGGACTTAACCGTCTATAAGTTTATTCAAGGCAATGCATCACCTTTCTTCATCATCATCATCATCATCATCCTCATACTTATGTTTTAGTTGTAAGGCCTTCATTTATGTCGGTATTTACTTTCTTGTCGACAATGGTGGATTTGGAATAGAAAACTATTTTAAGGCGAAATGTTTCGATACATGAAAATGCGGAAGAAATTCCGAAGATTATTTTAAAACTTGTTTGTCTGTTTTTGGATGATTATAGTCTAAAATACTCATCTGATTTTGATGAAACTTGGACAAAGAATAATTTGTTATTCAAAAACGTTGGTTTTTATTAAAAAAGCATGGGTTTTCTTGTAAAACATATTCATTTCATTTTTAGTTAAATTTTTAAGACTTAAACTAAATCTAAATATCAACAAGAGCTATATTTTAAAGAGGAGCCTTCGAAGGATCCTAAAACTATATCCAATATGAGTCTTGAAGATTGTGTTCCACTCAATTATGTAGATTGAATAAAGGCGAATAATTGTCAAATACGACCATGTTTGTTCTGTTCCTTCTGTTTTCTCATCTCACATTAAAGTCATGCAATAAAAAAAAACTTCACATTTATCATCGAAAACTAAGCAGTAGGAATTCATACAAGAAAAAAATTACTTAAATCAACAGAATACGGAATATTTTGAAGGAGGAAATTGTCTGAAGATGTTCCGGTTCCGGTTGAAAGATATTTCTTAGTTTTATGAATTATAAGATAAATTTCTATTAGCCGCCCAAAAGTGAAGAAGAATGAGACTAGTGGAGGAAATATGGTTAATACTTGTGGACTTTTCAGACAAGTGAAAAAAAAAATCCAATAATGTGGAAAGAGAATTTATTTGTAGACTTAAGGTTTTATATTATGTTGTATGGATGGCTCCTTGAAGCGGTATGGGATGAGAATAATAAATATTATTTGACTCAACTGTCCTTGGGGTATTATTTTGTTTTTTTTTTTTTTTTTTTTTGTATTTGCGAAGGAAAGTTATATAATTTGAAATTAAAACAAGAGAGTGATTCCCTCTGTGTTACGCAAACTGATTTTGTAATGAAATTATATATAGTATAGAGATGTTCATTTGGGAGAATGGGATTTTTTATTTGAGGAAAAAGGTTTACCGTGTAATTAACTTGCTTTGATTACATATTACGTACCATTGGATTTCCGGATTTCCTTCTTGTTCGACAATTTTGTA
This sequence comes from Meliscaeva auricollis, assembly GCA_948107695.1. NCBI lineage: Eukaryota > Metazoa > Arthropoda > Insecta > Diptera > Syrphidae > Meliscaeva > Meliscaeva auricollis. Next base: position 16,412,131 of record OX403618.1, read on the forward strand.
GTATTTACTGATGTGGGAAGTAATTTCAAGGTTTTAATCAAATCAAGTAATAAATGATTACAGAGAAGCTGGAGACTCTCTGAAGAGATTACTGTAGGAATAGTTAAATACTGTAATAATATTTTCTTTGTAAAATTCGATTTTTGAGAATAATAGGGTGGGATGTTAGTTCATAATCGATTACTTTCAACAGTTCCTAAAGTAATAGATTTCCATACAGTAAATGATATTAGTTGTTAGTTAATTTTCTGCTTCAAAAATTCAAGTTTCGAAAGATCCGCAACTCAAAAAAAAAATTCAAAATATATCAAAACTTGATAAATAAAATGCACGACTGGATCGCACGAACTTGCTCATGTAGTACACAGCTGTTATGTATTAACTTAGCTTGAAAATTTTTGCTTTGGGTTATCTGATGTGTGTAGTTATTGAGAGATATGCACAAATAAGCAAAAATAAATATTTTTTTTTTTAACGTGGACAACTTTTTGGATTTTTTTTTTCGATATTGAGTCAATGATTTTTGTTTTTTCAAAATTTAATATTTATATGCTGATAAATAATAGGTATCTTAAAAATGGCATACCAAATTTTTTTTTGACAAATCGTTTGAAAAATTGTAAGTAAAAACATATTTTTTTTTTAAACGGCTCGATAGATTTTTTTGAAAGAAAATCTAAAAATTTATTGTTATAGAAGAAATCATATCAAAAAGTTTAATCAAAATCGTTGGAGCAGTTTTCGAGAAAACTCGAATACCTCAAAAATGTTGTATGGGAGGTAGTCGTTACAGATCAGATATTCAAAAACAAAAAAAAAACAAAGTTTCGAAATTACATAAAAATCATCACTACTTAATTTGAAGACAATCCGTTCACGCGTTTGGGCAGTCGAAATGTGATAGACGCACAGACCGACGGACGGCACGACGAAAACCACTTTTTTGGTCTTCTTCATCATCGTAATGTTGGTTTTGATTAAAACCTCGACTTTTTTTTAACATGAAACCCATACTTTCCCTGAATTCAAAATTACCATTATCCTTTGAGACACAATAGATGTTTTTGATGCATCTACTGTTTCTCAAAAAAAAAATCCGAGTTTAGTCGTTTTTTCTTCCAAATATTTAAGGATTATCCTGAATTTCTGCACATTGTATAAATTTAAATGTATTTTGAAAAATACCTCTCTTATTTAAGCCACAAAAAAAAATACCAAAAGAAAGCCAAGATAAAAATCTGGATTATTTTTGCCACACATTTTGCATTTGTATAGATGTGTGTTCGAAATGCCTTCAACTAAAAACAATACCCACTCACATAATATACATATGACCTGCATTAATATCACGCAAAATATTATTTTTATTTTTCAAGATTTATTTTTTTTAATGCTTATTCTTGGAAATCTTTAAGAAATTGCTTCAGATGATTAATGACAATAATCGTTGTTTTTTTTTTGGAAATGTATTTTGTAATTTAGGGAGAAAAGTTGTATATTTTCCTTTAAATGAGTACGAACAAAGCATCGTAAACTCATTTTGATGATTAAATTAACTTTGATACAATCAACTTTCTGTTGAATCAAAGAAATAAAATATTTACGTGTCAAAGTAGTTGGAAAAATTTACTATTTTTGTTTCATGTACATAAATTGTTTCAAATAAAATACAATAAAAGGAAGAACTACACATTTAAAGTGAAAAAGGACGTTGAAAATTCTGTGATGTAAACTTTAACATTCAATAACCATACAAACTCATCAGAACTGTTCAAAACTTGCACACATGTGGCTTTCAATGTAATATTTTCTATACAATTCTTAGAATTTTTGGCAACAACACCACATTTTACCCACAACATATGCCATGAACTTCAACACATGTGAGTGCTGATTGTTTTTTTTCTTTTCACACATCCACTCAAATAATATTAAAAAAAAATAAAAAAATAAGAATAAAATAAGAACATCATAAAAAAAAAAAAATATGAATCGAAAATTCAAAATCAATTTTTGTTCCTATCCAAACGCACATGCATAGAGAACACAGAGTTACACATTAACACAAAACCAAGCGAGTAGAGTAGAAGTCCTTGTACAGGGGCTTTTACAGTTCGTTGGCTACAGAGGATCAGGTTTATAAATTAATCAGGCGGAGTAAATATTTGATTTCATTCCATCCCATTTGATTGATTGTGGCAATGTATACGCAAAACAATGATCAATTTTTGTTCGCCTAATGGTACACTCGGGCGTATACGTACTTTTTTCGTTTAAATTTTTTTTTTCCTTTATTTTTGTTTTTCTTTTGTTTGTTTTGGTTGTTATATGCAAACATAATTTTTTTTTTTTTTGCTATCGAAAATTGTTTTGTTTTAAGCGAAAACAAATAAAAATTCCTGTTCCAATGGGACAGACGGATTTTTATCAATTTAAGGATGGGAATTGAATAACATTCTTGATTTATGGTCGTTTTGTTTTGGGGTGTTTTTCTCTATAGGTATATGTATTTATTTCCTTTTTGTTTCTCTTTATGGTAATAACAGCAATGAAATGTCTGGTAATTTGAATATTTTGTTTTGATATCATGAGATGAAAAAATATGGGGGATATTTTTTTTTTGTTTTGTTTTTTGTTTTAAATGTTTCAATTTATCAATGACAGTTTTTAAAGAAGTTAAAGAGCGTTTGGAATTTTAAATATTCAACATGTTTTAAATTATTTTTTTAAGGAATGAAGGAAGGGATAAATTTTGAATGAATGCAATAGTCAAAGTTTTTGCCTGAAAAAAAATAATAATAAGAAATTGAAAAAGAAAAATAGGGGATTTGAGCAAACAAAATTAAATAATGAAATTATGTAAATGAAGAGAATGAGAGTCAAGAGGGAGCACAGGTATAAGAATTAATAATAAATAGAATTGATTGATTTGCCTTAAATTCCGCGATACAACACAACATTTTTGGAGTTTATTATATGTATAATTTTATATATAAATCTGAGGTGTGTCTATAGAATTCAAATACTAAGATAACACAAAAAACTATGATAGACCGGAATTCTATCTAGTGTTTTGTAGTCCTTTGGTGGTTATTTAATAGGTCCTTATGAATGTGGCTTCATACCTGGAAAATCTACCACCTATCAAATTTTCGGTCGATCCAGATTTCGGAAAAGACCTAAGAATTTAATATCATCACCCAACAATCCATACATCGCTTATGACAGTAAGAATAGAAAAAAACGTTTAACGTGTTTTTCCCAGCTTCAATATTCCTTACAAACTTATAAGACTTATCAGGAGGACGCTCCGTCTGAACCGTCAAAAATGGAATAGATTTTACGGAAACTTTAAGCCACAATAAGGCTAAGATGGACTGTCATGTAGAATATCAATATGATATACAAGCTAGTACTAAAATATGATTCACTATAGCAGCATAAGTGTACACTGTGGCGTATACGTACTATTTTATTAATTTTATTAAGTATGTTTTCTGAATTCGCATTTTGTCTGCTTACTAACAAAAAGTGTTGCCAATTGAAAAAAAAATTGACTTTAAAAAAGAAGACAAACTAGACTCAAACATGTATCTACAGTTTCAACTCAAAAAAAAAAACAAAATCTTAAAACACATTGAAACTGGATGCATACAATCATTACATCACAGTTTTAAAATTCTTCAAAATATTGATTTATTAATTTATTTAATATAAATCCTAAACATAAATATTAAAACAGTTTTTTTTATGTTTTTTCTTTCTTTTTAGAAAGGAATGCAGCACTTTCCAATGACACAAATGGACCATGGCCAGCGAAACGAAGGCGAAATTCAATTTACAAAAATATGGGACTTCTCTGCTGTGTATCTCGACCAAATTATCTCTGAAACGAGACCTAGCATTAGATGCTCTTAGTTGTCATCTAATAAATAGGTAAAATAAACACAAAAACAAAAACTCACCAATAATATAAATTATTATCATTATATTCAAAAAATAGGATTAAGTTAAATTATAATAAATTCACACATGCTTCGTTTTTTTGTTCTTTCTATCATTCAAAAAGACCATTCAATTTGTTTTTAGTAATTTATTCTCTTACAAATTTTAATGTGTACATAAAAAACAATAAATATACATTTTGACACTATAATTTACTATAACACTGATATGTAAATTCTATAAATTAATGTCTAAAAAGCAATAAATAAATACTACTTTCTAAGAATATCATAATTATGTTTATGTAAGTAGGAATAACTAACAATACACGGTTTATTTTTTTTTAAACTATTTACTCAATTTGATTTATTTGTTTGTTTGTTTTTATTCACGTTTAGGTTTTTAATGAAACATGACATTAATAAGAACAGTTTTATACAAACTCAAAAGGTTTCAATGTCAAAAATATAACTACTATTTTCTTAGTCTTCGTTAAATTTATTTAGTTAAATCAAAACTACTTTTAAATAGTTTTGACCCTTCTCAAGGCTTGCATTTTTGGTTTCCAAAAATGTTCCTGGATGACTTTCATATTCTGGATTTTGCTACAGATTTCAAATTTCTTAAGTTTTGCTGAGCACATGCTCATTTTTTGTAATAAAACATGTTTTGTTTTATCTTCTTCGTTATACTAGAAATTTGTTTTCGAACGGTTTAATAGAGTTCAATTATGAATTTCATAAAATAAAAACCGGGCTTCATTTTATCTACATGTCCTTGCCATCTCAATTGATGTATTTTCAGTTTTTTTACCAGTTCGATAACGCTGTAATTGCGTAATGTAAAAGTGGAACCCGGCAAAAAAGCTAATGAAGTTTTTTTGTAGTCTTACGGCTCTCTCCTCTGAGACTTTTTACACTAACCTATCTTCGCCGCCTCCGTTTCAATGCTTGCAAATGCTTCAATGACATCTGCTTGCTTTGTTTTCCCAAAGTTGTCAACGTCATCAGCATACTAATGGACTTTTGAAAACTTGGGTTTCTGGTGATGATTTGAATTGAAGAGACTCCAAAAGCGTTAGCTATGGTCTGACCGTCATTGATGGAGAAATGAGATGTTTCCATGGTCATCCCGAAAAAACGGTCAAGTTTTGCAGCAATGCCGTGAATTGACATGGCTCTATAAAGCTTATAGGCATACTTTCCTTCGACCAATTCTACAAATAAGTTAGGATATGCCCGTAACCGAGTAGGAGCAGTAGGGGTCAGTGTGCCCCAAGGATAAGAGGGCGCGATAACATCGGAGTAGCTCATATAAGGTGTCCTCCCTTTTGCTGAAGTTGCATTTTAAATGTTTCAGCTTTATCCTTACAAACAAATGCTCATCTCTCAAATGTATTGTTTAATTTAATTATAGTTTTGAAAATACATATTCTATCTGATACTAACACCTTCAAAATTGATACGAATTTTATTTAAGTAAAGTGATTTAAAAAAGGAATTAAAAATACTTGATAAAATTTGATACCTTAATGGCTTTTAAAAATCATTTCCCCCTGGTCAAACAATTAACCGTAATAGCAATCACGTGCGACTCGAATTGTACTTTTTTTTTGCAATTGCAAAGTGTACATTTCTATGTAGCAAAGCAAAACAAAAAAATATTTATTTAAGTTTCAATCAACAAACGCTCTTTCTCTCCCTTAGGTAGAGACATTATAGTGTAAAAAGCAAAACCATGTAATATCCTTCGAATTAGCTTGGCCACCATCACCATCATCATCATCATGATCATCATATGCATGCCTTGGGAAATGAAATCATTTTACAAACGATGTTCTCTTGGGTCTTGGAACACATGGAAATGTGGGTATAAAATAGAATTCTGTTATTTTTTTGCATTTTTTATTTTTTTTTTATTTTTCCATTTGCCTATAGTTGAAAACGAAAATTATGTTAATATTTTTTTTTTCATTTTGTCTGCCTAACATCATGTTGTTCGACCAAAGGTCTACAAAACAACATTGATGGGCTTTTTGTGTAGAAAAGCAAACACCTATATTGTTCAGCATAAAATACATCTATTGGTCGGACGTGTTTGCACTTTTCATAAAAATAAAAACTTGATAACACTAAAATTTGCAGATAATTTTACTGCTAATCTTTGGACTTCTGCCACTATCGGCTCTAAAAAAGTGTCGTTTGAAACATTTTATTTCTGAACCAATTTTCAAAAAAAAATGTAGGACAAATGCTTTGTCTTAATAAATACTCGATATGCCATTTTTGAGTTTATTTTTTATTTACCGTTACTAGGTTTCAGAAAAAAGAAGTCCAAGGTTTTGGACAATACTTTTTCAAAGCATTTCTGACTTTTTTTGCTGAAACTTCGTTATAATGGTAAATATTAGTATTTACTAAGGTCAAGTAATTTTAAAGGCGGAAGCAGATCCCCAAAGATTATTATGAGTTAAATTGTTTGCAAATGTCAGAATCATAAAAATTAAATATTTAGTAGCAATTTGGTCCAATTTTCTATTTGAGCCATTAGTAGACTTTGGAGACAGCGTTTTTGAGTTTAAAGGCTTAAAGTAATTTAAAACAGCGGTTTTTTAATATTTACCAGTTTTGGATGGAACATTCATAAATTCCATATTTCGATAGTCAATTTGGTAAATATCTACTCTAGATCGTATGTCTTGGGTTTTTGATATCATGTTTTTTTTACGACACCAATACTATAACCCTCAAAGAAAAAAATTGAGAATATTTTTTTGTGCAATTTTATTGATGTTCTTGCTCGCCACTTTCCACTCGATGGATAAATTTGCATTAAAACTTTTAAATCAAGTTCTGTTGAAATGTCCTTGCTGGGTTACTTGTTTGCTTGCTTTTGCTTCCAAGTGCAAGCACAACAAGGATTCCGTATTCAATTTGTGCCAACGATATTGATGGACTTTGGTAAAGGTAGGAATATACATAGAAAGAGGAATAGTTTTTTAATTTGATTTATTTTTTTTTTGTATAGGTATATACCTAATATTTGAGATCCTGAGATACATATATTGAGTTTTGTCACTAAGGATGTAACAGGTTTGTAAGGATTTTCTTTTCTTTTGTTACCTTGAGAATGTCAAGTGATAGTTTATGCAAAGTATAATTGTTTTGATCGATTTTAGTTTTGAATAATAATATTGGCTTTTCCGGTTCATGTTTTTTTTTTCTTTTGAATATTGAATAAAATTTTTAAGTGTACCAATTTGTTACCTTTGTAACCTTTAATAGCTTTTTGTTTTGCTACTCAAGTTATTGTTATCAAATTTAAAAAAAGAAATTGTGAATTAAAGTCGGTAACATTTTTTAAAGTAAAATATGAGTGAAAAAATATATTCCCCACATATTTCAAAAATTTTCGGTTTATTTTCTGATTTGTGATACCAATAAAAATTGTTGGCAGGAATCTTGTGTGAAGACAGTTTAATCGTTTCCATATTCCCTCTAGATGCAGACGAAAACTCATACCTTGTGTGCATATTGCGGGCAGTTGGATACAAGAAAATTGTCTTGAAACCAACTTTTTGGCAACATACAAGGAAGATCGTCCTTTCTTCCGATAATTTTCGTTGATATCACAATTATCCACAAAACTGCATTGTTATTGCACTATAAGCTTTTTTCACAAATGAAATTCAATGAAACGCCCATATCAAAATTTAATCTTTCATTTGGCACTAAATTCAGTAATTCATTTGGCTGAACATCCAAAATTTGATTTGCTACAATTTTTCTACAGCTGTACCATTTTTGCAATAACAGCCAAAAAGCCTAAAAACTAAAGAAATTTTTCATGACTTTTTTGTTTTTTGGTTGTTATTGTAGAAATGGTTACAGTTACATGAAAATTGTGAATGAATAAAGTTGAAGTAAATTAAATTTCCTATAAAAAAGTTTGTATAAGCAAATCTTTATTATTGATGCTTCTAGCGATAAGAAGCTTTTATTCTTTTTAAGACTTCCTGTTTTGATGAATTTGATTATCATTTCTAAGCTTATAATCTCAAAAAGTATCAATATTAAAGATAACTGTAACTTTATTTGCAATAAAAACCAAAAAAATAAGAAACGTCGCCAAAGACATTTTTGTAGATCACTAAACTCAGAGTAACTTGCTTTTTACCACGTTGAAATAGCATATAATGTTGATGAGTTATAAAAAAAAACTCCTATACCTGTATTTTGAATGGAAAATTTCCAGACGCTGAGCGTGAGCGCGAAATATTAATTTTGAGGGCTGATATTTTATGGGCATTTTTCTTGGGGAATGTAAAAACAATAGTCCCGAAAAAAGGACCCTAGTGCCTGATGTACACATTCTATTAATATTATTTAATTTTTTGTTTTATGTTAATTTTATTTCTTTTTTTTGCTGTACAAACTTTCTATGATGTTATTTATTTAATTTTAATGATTTTGTAGCATATTTAGAATTGTTTAATGCATGTTTTGGTATTTTAAATGCATATTTTGGATTTCTTAAGGCATATTTTGGATTTTTTAGGACATATTTAAGCATTTTAAGTACATATATAAGGCGCATATTTTTTTTTTTTTTTGTTTTTTCATGGCCCTGGTTATGCATTATAGTTTTTTAAAAATATTTAAAAAACGTTTCTCAATTTTAAAGGAAAAATATTCATAAAAACAGCATTCAGTTTTGTATTTTCTTAAATGTCTTCAAAACTAGATGACATATTTTTTTACCTTATTGTATTCAACTAAAATTAAATGAACCCATTAAGTTTTGGTAGAAAAATAAACCTCAAAAAGTACTCGTAATCAATGTTATTAATTCAGTTTGATTTTTATTTAAATACTATTTTGTTTTTCCTTAATTTTAAATTTAAATCAAAGTGTTTTAAGAACCATAAAAAATACAGTCGTTTGACTTCAAATAAGGATATTGAGTTTTGGAAGAAAAAATTATATTTTATAACGTGATTTTTTTTATAACAAAATCAAAATTCTGATTTTGAAAATCATTTTTTTAAACAACTTATTGGATTAACTTGATTTAAAATTAAAAAAAAATAAGGATATCCTGGCTATTAAGAATATAATTATAATTTTTTTTCTGCTTTAAGTCAACTTTTGAGAAAATTCCCCCTCCTTATCTTTACAACATATTTTACTCAAACAGGCCTGAAATTTTTTTGGCATAGTTTATTTTATAATCGTTTCAAAAAAAATTGTTACTTAAAAAAATGTTTGTTCACAAAAACCTTATTGTTAGGTTAAAAAAAAACGATAAGAACGGCAATTTTGGACCGTTAACTATTAAAATATTTTTGAATACCAAAATTTGAAAAAAAAAAACATCCAAATCGGTGCAGTTTTGCCTAGTTCTAAGATAATGTATTATTTTGAGCTTTAGTTAATCCACTTTTGATTGATTTTTGTTGATATACATTTTATTTCTTTATTTTTGATCTTCAAAAATATAAAATATTTTTTCCTATACCTACAAAAATCAAGTATTATAAATATTTACATCAAAACAAATACATACCTACACACATCTCATCCAACAATGTACCTATGTGTTAAAAACATACTCATAATGTTGCTATATTATGTTGTCATTATTATTGCTTTTATTTTTTAGACATTCAAAATTATCTTAAAATTAAAATCAGTTTTAACAAATAAAATGTACAGACACATTTAAACATTTATAGAATGTCACGCATGTAACACATTAAAAAAAAAACACAAATGTATCAATAAATTTCTTCATTTAACACTAATTAAATTAGTCAAACCAAATTAAAATCATTGCCAATTATAAGAAATTAATTAATATAAAAAAAATTAAATAAAATAAATTAAGATATCATATAAATAAATATTACATAGAAAACTGTGATAATATAAAAAATTAAATAAAAAATAAAAATGTCATTTATATGTTTGTTAAATTAATCTATAAAACAAACAAAAAACTATCATTACACTTATCCCATAATTATTGCAATTCAATTGTTATAAAAAAAAAGAATCAATTAAAATCAATGTACCTACAATTTAAGGCAACATTAAAACATAATTATTGTCAATCACAATAAATTGGCACCCACTCTCTCACATTCCCTAGGCAAAACCAAAATATTATCAATTTCACCATAAATGCAAATTAAATTAATTATTATTATTGTTATCAATATAAAATACCAATTTATTATTATGACATCTAAAACCACAATTAAGATAAAATTAATTCATACATCGTGTATATTTGCATCACGTTTAAGTCTTGAGTGGGTTTTGAATTGAAATGTAAAATAAAAACAAATAGAAAACACAAAGGGTGTTTCCCAAAAAAAAAAATTATATTTAATATTTAACACGAGAGCAAATTTAAATTTAATTTTAAACTTTAAAACATAATTTTAAAACAGATTCACAAATAGTGCAATATAGGTACTTAATGGAAGAGCTTATTATTGGAAACACCCTTTTGGTAGGTAATTGAATTTTATCAACAAAAAAAAATCTCGTGGCAAAATTAAGCTCATTATACAAACAAAAATAAAAACAAAGGTTTCTGTGAAATGTTGATACAAAATTAATTGATATTTGTCCATTAAACTCAACTCTTAGTTCAATCGATATTTTTGTAGATATAAATGTTCAACTTTTAATGTGGGCTGAGGATTTTCATTACAGCAACAACACATAACAAAAAAAAATCTCAACCAGAAAAATCCTTGCAGTTGACATTTATTCGAAAAATAAAAAAAAAACATGTGCATAGCACCATGATGCGGTTTTGGTATTGCGGCAGACAAATCTATTAAATTATTTACTAGTTAGATGGGGTCGAATATCCGTGGTCAAAATGTATATGTATGTGCTATGCATAAGGGGCTTGAGGTACAGGTCCTTTAGCAATCCAGGACATAGGTCATGTGTGCTAATTGTATACATAAGCCTGTTTGAACAATCAATTAAATTTTGTTTTTGTTTTTGTTTTTTTTCAGTCTCAGTCATTCAGATTTTTTAACCAACTGTCCTCAAAATTATCCAACAACAACAAAAAAAAAGGAAAGAATTTAAATATTAAATTGCAATTAAAATATTTAAGTCATGAATGCATGAATGTGCTGACATTATTGTGCGGTGTAGTATAAATTAAGTTGATTACGTTGTCAATTAATGAGAGAGCCTGTTTTGGTCTTATAAAGGATGTGTGGACTGACGTGCGTATTTTTTCAACATAAGTTTATTGTTTTTTATATTTTATTATTTTTAATGATGATATTTTTTTGTTATTTTACAATTTAAAGATGGCCTTTGACATTCTTTAAATGAACATGAAAAATTGAATATAATTTCGTAATATTTATCATGATAGAGGTACAAATGATGACCAATAACACTTTGTAGTTATTTTTCCATATCTTGGGTAATCATTTAAGGATCTGAATAATAGAACCAACACCTTAATACTGAATAAAAAGAACAGAAGAATTTGAGCCAGTTTTAGATTATTTTAAAATGAAAAATTGGATTAAAATTCTTATATTTTTTCACATGTTGTTTTTAAACTGTTTAAAAGGATTTAAAACCTTTCTTCGTTTCGTTCGAAGGAGACCTTGCGTCAAACCGGTGCTTTTGATTTTTTTTGAGATGTTTATGGTGTTAAACCGATGTTATATCCAATTTTCGACCCCGAGTGTCGAACGCAACATTTTTTGGGCTTTTTTCAGTAAATGAAATTTATAGCTATAAATGGCTAGTTTTTGACTATAAAATATATTCTAGAGATTCACCCTTCAAAAAATTCTATAATTTAAGCTCAAAACTATTTCTATAGATTCAACAGTTTCTAAGATACCAGCTTTTCAAATCATTGCAATAAAAATGTATAATAGGAAGCCTGAACAAGGGGATATAAACACCCCACCCCTTACAATTGTTTTTTTACCTAACCAATACGTTATACTAGTTGAATTATTGTTGTGTGTAACTTTAAGAATCTCTTAATATACTTTTAATTTCTTCTACTTTCTGTTATAGGGAGAAAGGGGCAGCATTTGCCAGTATTTTGGAAGTTGGACCTCAAGCTTAGATCTTCCATGGTTTAAATATTCTTAATATCTTATTATGTTCCTTTGATCCATTATCTTAATTTGAAATTATATTTCCAGTTGATACCTTATTTATTTCTATTTTAAATAATTAAATAAAAAAAAGTGACGTGGCAAAGCCTCCCTAGTGGGGGGTTTGCCATGTTAAACCAAATAGAAATAGGAACTCTCAACATTAAGAAAAAGTAAACAAACGATTTTATTCATTTATCTTAAAATTTTGTAAGTCAGACTTTGACATTGGCAAAAGTTACCCAGGCCACGTATTTTTTTTTTTTGTAATTATTTATGACTTTTTTCTTTGGCAAATGATCCCCCTTTTACCCTACATTTTTTATTGTTAAGTTGTCAATTTGTGTATGAATATCAGATTTTTAGCATCAGAATTTGTTATTTTTTAACAATTTTTGTGAAAAAATGATTGTAAGCTTGGTGCAATGGGCCCCAGAACACATACTGAAGGACTGTAGTTACTTACATTTTTATGTTCGTCGGAAAGTACATTGAGGAGCATAACCACCAATAAATTCTTGTCTATTGTGGCCCCCAGCTTCATCCATTCTTTAACTAGTTTATATCTTCATACATTAATAAATCGTCTTATTTCATCACTATTTTCCCTATTTATGCTTAATGTAGGTACAAACTTAAAATAATTTCAATATTTTACTATATCCTATTAGGTACAGTTTTAAATTCTAAGTCACTCAATAACCTTGAATCAATGGTCATGCAATTTCAGTGGAGTATGTTGAGAATTTTAAAAATTTCTTATTTTGTATTATATAATCACTTCAATCTTTACCATAACAAAAGTCATTCGTATAATATAGTTTTGACCTAGGTAACTTTTAATTAACCTCATTGCCCTGGATTTATGCAAATTTTATTATGTGGTGCGCATGTTAGTAATAAAGTTGCATGTTTCATTACAACAAACGCAATTTCGCGTGTGAAAATAACATTTCGTTATTTTTTTAAATCAAAGTGAAAGCCTTACTTTTATTGCTGATGCAAATGGCATTAAGTTACACATTAAAATAAAAATTACTCATTTGACATTTTTAAATTTAATGCTACTATTAAAATTGATGAGTAAAAGGGCTGCTAATAAACATTTCCATCATCTAAACTTTTACTTTAAGCGATCGAATGGAATAACGCACTGTTTTAATTTTGAATTTTTTATTTTTATTTTTACATATTTATATATTTTAATCTATAAAATATAAGTTTTAACAATTCTTCTTCTTAATTTAAGTTTTAAATTATAAGAATTTAGCATGTAAAAAAGTGAATCGTGATCAAAAGTGGAGTAAATGGAAAATAAGGTAACAAAAGTTAAGAATCCGGAAAAGTCGGTAATTTAGTTTCGTTAAGTTCTATATCTTCGTTAAAAAAGGGAGTGTGTTCGCAGAGTGAAGCAATAGCTTTACCTTGCTCACAGATGGCGTTATCATCATGTTGCAAGACAAGTTTATGTAACTTTGACATTTTAAATAGCTGTGAATAAGAACATTTTTTAAGTTGAATTATGAGAATAATTACGTCACATTTAGTTATTTGTACATCACAAACAAAAAACTGTAAACTAATTCATCATACGATGAAGACTTTATTTTAAATTTATAAAGGGAACGGGTTTATGTTAGATCCTTTTCCACGATTTGTTGTTATTGTTAACGATTATACTGATGTAGGTGGATAAAACACGCATAGCATATGCTTATTTTGGATAAAGACTATTCCCACACTGAAGGGTGGTAGAGCGTAGGTTTTGGGTTTGTTTTTTTTTTTTTTTTTTTATGTGTATAACATATAATATGTTTCACTTCAACGTTTTGAGTGGAAGTGCCCCATTCATCATTTTCCATTCAACTGAGTATTCCTTTGAAATTTTAATGAAACCAAAAAAAAAAAACGATATGGTTGGTATTCAAATAAGCATCGCAGTTGAAAATATTATATATAATACCTAAGAGTAAGGAGCGATGTGTGTACATTATACAATCGCTACAGCTTTAGCTGTAAGTATTCAAGTATTCAACCATAAAAGTCATTTGACGAAAATCTTTACTTAAAAGCTGTTCTTTGAATTTTCGTTTTTTTTCTTTTTTTTATGTCATCTTAGAATGCTTAATGAGTTCATTGAACAAAGAAATTGATGATGAATTTTTTTTTTTTTTTTTGTAAATCAAGAAGAGTGTATCTCTGACTTTTGTTCGTAGTGGAAACATACATACTTTTACACACAAATCAAACAAAATCTATGAATAATTGTCAAAATGAGCTATAGAATTCAAGGAATCTCCATTAAAAAAATGATGACGATATACTCAAAGTCTTTAGTCATCAAACTTTTAATGATAAAATCGATTCCAGAATAGAATACAAATTTTTTTGGAAATATATGTATACCCTTGAAGCCTTTCTATTTATAAACGTAGTGCCGAAATAATTTGACTCCTGAAGACCTTTTGTCACAGACAGAAGAGTGCTGGCACATCCTGAAAAAAATGTGGCAAATTGACACTAAAGTGGCACAGCGGTAACACTGCTACCTGAACCTTTCGCTCTTCTGATAGTTCCGTTCTAACTATATTTTTTTTTAATTCCATGGCACAGTTTGTTGACAAACATAATATAATCTTCTGGAAATTTCACGTTTTATCAAACTGAGACATGACTGATAAAAATTATTAGCTTTGCATTACAAACTGATTTTTCTCCATTTCTGTTCAATAAATTACTTTGATTCTTTTCGGACTATTATCGCGATCCAAATGTTCGCGAATCCAAAAATTCATAATATTTTTACAACATTTTGCTACCAAGTGCAAAATAAACCTTAGCTCTCATAAATTCCAAGAACTGCGCCTGCAAATGGTAAGAGAATGGTTAGTCAAAAATTTTCGAACAGTACTGTTTAAGGGTTTTATTAAATTCTATACCCAAAAAATGACTTGCCTAATAGAGCCTTTTATTAAGCTTAAGCTTGCGAATCGAGCAAATAGAACCTCAAAGAACTGTTACACTACCAGTGCACATTAGCTCAGTTGTTATGGTAAGTAGGTACTTCATATCTGTACTCGTAATTTATACCTTTAAAAAATACGTGATAAAAATACTGACAAGTTTTTGCTTCTGTACACCTTTTTGTTTATATTTCTGCAAATACTAAGTAAAGAATCAAACACACCAACTAGTAAACCTATCCAGTTAACAATTAGAATGTTTTTGTTTCTGACTTGATCAAAAATTTGAATCATTTGTGAACAACTTCCTTCCCCTAAATTCATTACGCTTTAACCTTAAGTTGAAAAGAATAATTGCACGTAACCGATAGTTGTTCCTACATTTTTGTATAGTAAACTGTTTGCTAACAATCAATAATAAATAAACAAAAAGTCATCC
This sequence comes from Meliscaeva auricollis, assembly GCA_948107695.1. Classification (NCBI taxonomy): domain Eukaryota; kingdom Metazoa; phylum Arthropoda; class Insecta; order Diptera; family Syrphidae; genus Meliscaeva; species Meliscaeva auricollis. Next base: position 16,427,636 of record OX403618.1, read on the forward strand.
AAATAAATTTGCTCAAAATAATTAACAATGACAGATCGATTTTTTTCGTTTCAAGCATTCCTTAAAAGTTTTTACAAAAAATGTCACCTCACCTTCTCTAATTACATTATTTCTATCTGCCCTACTTCAAACCATAGAAAAAGTATATTTTATCCAACCAGAAAAGTTGGCTAAAGCCACTAAACGTCATATCAATTAATGTACTTAACACATTAAGTTAAAATATTACCACAAAATAGTTTGAAGCCTTTTGATTAATTAACAGCCATTATAAGAGTCAAAGTTTCAACATTTATCGTTTAACACGACTGAAAGACCAAAAACGTAGGTAAAGGACGAAAATTAAACTTTTCTCATATCCAGTGAAATAGTAATTTCTCCATAAAATGAACATTTTCAGTTGTTTTCTTTTTCAACTCACTACCATCAGACATCCTGACCAGCCAAAAACGTATAAGGTATAGGAAAGACAATGATGTGCTTTTCATTTTGTTGGCTTCCATATTGAAAATGTCAAGTAAAGTCTGTCCGAACTCCAAATGACTTGGCTGGCAGTGCCAGTGATGATTTATCACATCAACGCACGTGAAAGCACAAAGGATATACATTCTGTTCGAGAACATTCAAGCGCAACACCAACAACAAACATATAAAATATCCTTCTTTACTCGTGTGTCCTATTTACTGAAAGTCATGTCCTTGTTGTTATCATAATGTCCTATTCTTCCCTCACTTTTATACTATTTGCAAGGTTGTTTATTTTTCGATTCATTTTTCGGCGCTAAACTTCCAACACTCAACACACATTTATCACTTGACATAAGCCACACTCAAATCCTGTTCCAAGTCCAGTATAAGGATAACCAAAAAGGACACAAGTGCATCATGCCACGGCCGACGAAGGATTCAGGAGTGGTTCATGGACATTTCAATGCCTTAAGGCCAAACAAAAATTTAACGAAGTCACTTTCTCTCTGTTTATGTGGTCAACTTTTACTTGGCTATTGTATTTGTAAGTTTTGTTAGAAGAATTCCAACTCAAGGGGACAAAACTGCATAAATTGTTTCAGCTTTTTAGACAAAAGCAATATCTAAAAAAAAAAACTCTCAAGTAGTTTGGCCTTTGTTTTGTTATTATTGGTCCGGCACCTGCAGGACGAATATCAAATAACATCACAGCAATAGAGATGGTGTCAAAAGTTTTTGTTAGAAGACCTCCCTCTACAGCATAATAATGTAGAACCAAGGATGTGTCCATTTATTTCCGATTAGCTTTGGATGTCCCTGAGTAAGTTTTTTTTTTTTTTTGGCAGACGTCACCAACTTCAAAACATCGTTTTCAGATAACAAAAGACAAAACTTAATTGCCATTATAACCTAGAATTGTCCCATATGTACCCCGGGAAATTGGTTCTTGTTAAAATGCTAGCTATAGCTGTCCCAGATCCAGGGGTTTAATTTTAAATTCCAACTCAAGTTATCCTTTTCAAAAACACTGACACACACAAACACAAAGATAGAATACACACGACATACAGACATATGTGTTTTTATAGATGAGTGTGCATTTTAACTTTTTTAATTAGTTGTGCTGCCTTGCATGTTTTCTGAACGTATGAGAGCAGAAAAGGATGTGGTGTTTTTTTTTTTTTTTTTTCTAAACCACAATTGGAACTCAGATCTGTTGTTTGAGTTTCAAGTTTCTATCATGGCACAAGTGGCTAGTTTATCCTTTTTCCTTTGTTTATAATAAAACTATTTTCTTTGTGTGAACAAAAATTTCAAATGACGTGTAGAGAATGTCAGGGAGGAATTCAAGGGGAAATTGTGCGTTTTTGTTGTTTTTTTTGGCTTTTACAACTTTGTCAGCAGAGTGTAGTGCTTTTTGAGAATTTCCAAAAGTGTAAATATTTCATTCAATAGAGGCAGAGGATATCTATTAGTGAATGACAATGTGTTTAATTTTGGGATGAATTTAAGAGACCTATGAGGATATTAAAGGGCTTAACGGTAAACGGTATTACCTTTACAGATTCCAGGTGGGTCGGCAGTAGGAGTACGGTTGATCTTTCAAAAAGTAACTGCTCGGGCGCTAAATTGTGAAGCTTTTTATCTGAGTTTGAGGTAAATTTGCCGTGTCCAGGGTTCATCCCAAAGAAGCAAGCAAACATGGGCTTGATGGGTTCGTTCTCCGATATAGAGGGAACTGTGTTTTTTAATTTTTGGTTTTGTTTTTAAATTAAAATTTCAATTACACCTGTTAGAATTCTTGGCGTACCTATGACTTAAAATAAAATAAGACGATTTATCAAAAACAACACAAATTTGCTGACCCAATAATGGAAAAGTCGTAATTTACACACAACCTAACTTGTGTTTTACTCTAGTACATTTTCCTAAAACTTACGCCGGTAGATGGGAATTGATTCAATGTTCCTGTTGTCAAAATTGAATGACGCAATCTCGCAGGCAAGATTCGATACGCAATTGCCGTTATTCAAATTACACAAATAGTTTTTTCAAATTGTCTACATCAACTATGATTTTCCCTTCGAAGTAGTAGCAGACTTCATTCACTTTGCGGTACTCGTATACTCGTTCTTGATGACCATGCTGAAGCATTTTAGTGTTCGGAATGTTTCGGTGAGATTTCTCCAAATTTTGATGGACTACGAGTCTTCTCGAACTTGAGCCTGATAAGTCGTATCAGTTCAGTATCAGTAGTATGAATACAAACATTAGCCATGGAACTTTTACGAATTCACTCTTTTTATCTAGCCGTGATTTCGTGAGAATTTTTGCAGTATAGTGAATAAAAACTCCTTATAATTCTTATCGAACTTCGTTCGCTACATGACAGGGAAAAGCTTTTTCTGAGAATCCATAGTTTGAGTTTTTAATCATCGGATTAAGCTAATCAACTGTTTTTTGTTGATAAGTGCCATTTAACTAGAACCTCTGAAAATGATGCCAAAAACTCAACCATCCCTATACGACTGAGACATCACAGTGTCACATTGGTAGGTCACAATCCTCTATAACAGGTAATTTTAATTTTTTCCATACTTTATGATTTTTACAATGCTGAATCTAACCCTTAAATTTGCAACTAAAATTTTGCTACGCAAGATTTTCAAAAATTTTAAATCACAAAAAACACTTTAATTTTACACCAGTATGACCTTTCAGGTCGATTATTAAAAAACCTAAAATCCGAAAAATGCAATTTGGATTTGTATCCAATTAGAATAGGCAAGACTTTTTCAAAAAAGAAATCAACTATTTTTTTGAACATTTTCGACAAATTTCAAAATTAAAACCAAACAAATTCTGAACAAACACAACAATGTCCTATTCCTTCAATTTTTAATTATGTTACAGATAAAAATCAAATAATTTATGTCAATATGACTTGTTATCTAGATGAAATGGTATAATAGTGGACCAATAGAAATAAAAAAAAAATTAATAAAAATAAAGTATAGCGTGTCAATTCAAGAGTAAAAAAAAAAAATATTTAAAACAAAAAGAACAAAATATATTTTTTATTAAAATCGTAGTCAATTTAGTTGGTGCAATTTTTTAATTACATAAATATACATACAAATATAAATAAATGTCAAATCCAAGTTCATACATACACACAAAAATTAAATTAAGAACAAAAAATAAAGAGACAAAATTATTAATAACATCAAAATTTCAAAATAAAAACATAAACCAATAGCACTGCACTCGTTCATCTTGAAAATTTAAAATCAAAAATGTATTTACATTACCTATAAGATATTTAAAAAAAAAAGTTAATTATACCTAATGCACATTCAATTAAGAAAATATAAAACTGTTTGTTCATTATGCCTATATGAAAAATAAAAAATGTAACCAAATATATTTAAAATAAAATTAAGTATTAAGAGGACGAGTTTAAGTGCTTTGTTTTGTTAAATCTAAATAAACAGAAAAAAAAATAATGGTTTTAATTTTAAGTAAATAAATAATATAGGTATTTATAAGAACTAAGCAACTATACATAATAAGCAATTAAAATTTTTTTCAAACTCTTTTTATAAACAAACAAAAAAAAAACAATTATTTAATACACTTATAATATAAGAAAATTGGTATGAAAATACCCTTAGAAAACTATGTAAATTTTACTTGTTGATTAAAAATCTTAAAAATGATGCTGTACCTATATAATTAATTAATAATTAAAAAAAAAAAATAAAGAACAAAAAATCTATTTAGTTTTTAAGAAATAAATAAGAACAACTCCAAATTATATATGAAACACTGTTAACATTAATGAATAAATAAAATATTTTATTGATAATTAACGTATCTTTGCATAGTGTTTTTATTCATCACTTCAGAAGTTCAGAAGAAGAATTCAGCATTAAAAACATTTACCTTTAATAATATAAATTTATTTACTTACAATCGACTCCCTCTAATTGTAAGTCGAATTTGCCTCTAACTCCCTCAACTCCCCTCGGTGCCCTATAGTCAGTGGCGCATTCAGAAAAAAATTTGAGGGGGGCTCGAGTATTTGAGCTCCCTCTTAATCTCTAAGATTTACGAAAAAGTTTCAGTTAATCATGTGCATTATGATGAAATCACCTTAAAATTAACATGATTTTGGATACTTTAGGGGCGGTTTGAGCCCCTCCCTTTCAAAACTCCCTTAAACTCCAACGAATTTTGATATCCCGTGACAATTCGACTAAGAAGGACTCAACTGTGCTTTGTTTTTTTTTTTTTTTTTCTTGGCTCATTAAATATTTATTTCCATTTTATCAACAAGATCAGGACAATACTATCACATGGAATGCATAATTGTTTGTTAAATCATGAAGAGGCAATTTCTTTTAAGGAAATCGTACCAGAACTATCACAAATTCACAAACCCTCAAATTGCAATGCGATGGACGAACTGCGTTAAAAGCAATTTCTTTAAAGTTTGCTATGGAAAAAAAATCAATCTTTAAAGTTTGAAGAAGATTTTGTTGCTGCTCAAACCGCCAAGGAAATACAGTATACTCTGTCATAATCTAAAAAGTAGTAGGTATCGGAACAGACTATTTTGTTCTGCCATTAATCCTACTGTATTATATTGGTATTAATGTGCTTTAAGGAAATATGAAAATAAAATCCCTAATACAAATGATATAGGCCATACTTAGATACTTCATATCATATCCCCTCAGGCTAGAACCAGGAATGTAATTTTTTTTAATTTCGAGTTTATTAGTTTATTACCATTTAGGTGATCCATGATTTACCAAAATTTAGAGTTCTTTGACAGCAAGGAAACCGCATTTTTTTTATAATGTCAATCACATGAATGTAGACATTCTCTCTAATTTTACAAAACCGACAAACCTTGTAACACGATTTCTCAACTTTCTTTATTTTTGTATATTCATGTCTCTGGCATGTGGGGGACGATATCATCTTAATTTTGGTCTCATTCGCTTCAGTACTTAACATGCAGTAATACCTTTCGAAAGAAAAACAACCGACTTCAAATGTAAGACTTTTAATATTTTCTCATGGATGCCATTATCAAAACTTAACCAAATTAAATAAGGTCCCAATGAAGACTACCAGCTTTCAAATACACAAAGAATCATCAAGATCGAAATACCCAGTCAAAAGTTCTGAGGTAACAAACATAAAAAAAACATACAGACGAATTGATAACCTCTTCCTTCCTGTTTTGAAGTCGGTTAAAGATATAGTACCTATGATCTCTCTGAGACAATTGTGTCCAAAGAAAATGTAGTAGAATCAAAAATATCCAAGATGACTACGGTTTTATTATAAGACAGCACAATTTTCAGCATGTTCAATAATTTTGTCCTATTTGCACCGAAAAAAATCGAGTTTATCAGTTTTTAAACTGCATTTCCATGACCTTTTGTGGGGCAAAATCCTTTTTTGACTGGCCTTAACATACGAAAAAAGATCAAACGTAAACGTATAGATGATTTCTGGGGGTCCATCATGTAATACGAAATGAGCGTGATACTGACGAAAACGATTGCCACGACAAAGAGCGATTATGTAAAACCAAAAATATATTATATTTTAATTCTAACCAACGCAACGTTTCTCGTCTAAAGGAATTTCAAAAACTGAAACGAAAACCACACGATATCCAAATTGCGGTCGTAAGGAAAAATGATTATCGTTTGTTATACTTAATCGAATTTGAACGATAACGAAGTAATTTAAACGATTTTTCGTTTTACACAATAGACCCCCTGCCTGTATATGATAAGTTAGAAAGACAAGCCGCTTTCTGCAGTTTTCGTATGCAACGCTTTAACCCTTGACTTGAATTTGAAGTATTACGTCTCATATTTATAACTGACTTGTTTGCTAAGCGTAGGGGTAGCAGTCGGTAATAGCTCTCTCTTTTTTCTTCTCAAACTCTTTTTTACTCAAAGTTATATCGTTTTTGTTTCTGAAAGAATCACTGAAATTGAAAAAAAAAACAACAATATAAAAGACATAATTATTTTGCACACATATGTATAGATATACAATAAGATTTTATTGATTTATATTTGATATATAGAAGTTAATACATTGAATATTTTTGCAGTGATGATTTTTGCTTTATTTGTTAAATTTAAGAGATACATCAATACAATATTAAATGTTTTTGCATTAATATTTGAGACCATTCATTTTGATTTTCAACAAAAAAAAAATAAAAAAGAATTATTGCATAAACTAAAAAAATATTCCTTAAATAGTTTTTTTTTTTTTAAATTAAATTCAGTAAAAAAATAAAAAAAAAACAAAAATTATAAAATTAAAAAAGTTTCTACGGAATAACAAAATATTTTTGCCTCGATTTGTCTTTTATCCAGTTTGACTCCTGGGAACTCAATTTTTTTTTTAATAGATTTTATTTTTGATCTCATCAAACTTTTTTTTTTGTGTTTTTCTTTTTTTTTTTCTGATAAACCTAAGGGTAAAGTATATTATATGTATATGTGATATATTTAGTATATAAGTATATTTATTTTTTTTTTAAGGTGAAATGTTTCGAGACAAAGAGAACTAATTGCAAAACAAAAATTAAATTCGAAATGAATCAAAATATAAAAAAAAATAAATGAAAACTTTTTCGAAAAGGTGATTTTTGTTGTTTTTAATGGTGTTAATGTTTGTCATTCTTTATCTCGTCCACCTATAGGTGTATGTGTGAATAGTGTTGTTGTTTTTTTTTTTTTTTTGATACACCTCCTGCTCCATCCTTTTTCATTTTTATGACCACCGACTCAATACATACAGACATTAGAATAAACCAAAACTAATACGCATCTGTTTGTCTAATTACACATCAACCAGCGCCGCTCGAAGCCCACTACTTCTGAGGTCGCCGACTATAGCATGACTTCATTCGAAAGCTACACATTCTCTCTCCCTGAGAGAGTTTATTGTTGTTTTTTTTTTTTTTTTTTTTTGTTTTTAAACAGAGAGACAGAGAGTGCGGCATGCCGCGAGTAATGATTTGAGTAATTATTTTAATTTAATTTTGTTTTTGTCTTTTGTTTAAAACAAAAAAAAAATAGAATTTTGTTTTTTTTTTGTTTGTTTTTTTTTTGTGTTGTTTAATGGTTGGTTGTTGTTGTTTTACATGCGCACGCGACGCGGCGTACAAACAAGAAATACTAAGAAACAGCTTTGTTGCCGTTTTGTTTATAGGGGGACGGGCCTACGACTACGAGTTTCATCTAAAACACCAAACACTAAGGACTCTACGAACTAACACGTAATATATTTGAAAGATAATTTTGAAGAAAAGGGTAATAATGTTGCTGCAGCAATTGCCAATTATAATGGATGCATTAATAGTTGCAATTGTTGTTGTGGTTCTGTTGTTATTGGTGGTGGTGCTGGGGACCACTGGTCACCAGAGGTTCATTGGAAGAGCATAACCTTGTTTGGACACATAGATATTACGGTCCGAATAGGAAGATGCATTTCCAATGGCCTTGCGAGCCGAAACAATTTCATTGTTTTTATTTTTGTTGAATGAAGTGACCGTTTCCGATTTGCCATTTATAGTCCGTGTTGTTGTAGTTGTTGTATTACCCTCAGAGTCCTGGGTAACCTTGGTGGTCTCATAAGAGCCATCAGGCTTGCGTATAGTCTGCGTCATTACACTCTGACGAAACATTTTCGGGCCCTAAGGAAAATTATTATTAAAAACACTTCCAGTTAAACAAAAAAAAACAAAAAAACAATAACAATAATTCTTACTTGATAGGCCCCTTCGAAGACGCCCCCAAACGGTGTTTTTATAGGCGGAGCAATCATATCAGGGCCTCTTTTAGCCGGTGGACGTGACTCATCGTCCAATAAGGTTCCATGAATGCGACCGAGAATGGTTTCTTCATCAGTGAGCTTCTTCTTGGGTTGTAACATTTTTGTGCGATTATCATTGCGTGGCAAGATGTTGGACATTTCAGGAGAAACACCTTGCAACAGGGAGTGTAATTGATTGGCTAAGATTCTATTAATTAAAAAATTAATTGTGCCTTAAACAAATGGTCAAATATTTTATTTTGTTTTTTACTTACTCTCCATCCAAATCAGTATCAAACATTTTCTTCTGCTGCTCGAATTCCTTGATGAAATTCCCCTCAAAGCCAGGCTTTAAATATTCTTCCTTTAGGTCCTTGTCAAATTTAGGAGGATTCTCTACAAAAATTTTAATTAAAATTAAAAATGAACAAGGAATTTGTATTCTTGAGACAGATGACGAGTGTTTGCTTCGAATAAGATTAGTAAAAGTGTAATGGGCTTGATAAGAGGAACATAGGAACAAGGATAATTTCTATGTGACCGTTCATTTGATAAAACAGCAAAAGGATTATAACTTGATGAAAATTTTCTATGTTTTGGTTTCCATCAACCTTCAATGAACAACCTTGAGCGCTGAACTAATTCAAGTTTTTTTTCGTCGGTCAAATAAAAAAAAATTAAAATTCGCTTGATTTGCATATTATTTTGAGGTGGAAAAAAGGAACAAACGTTTTTTGTGATTTGATATGTTTAAAAAAAACACAGATTTTTATTTGACAGTTCCTTGATCTGCTTAAAGGTAAAAAAGAAAAACTGGAAATGCAATTAATACATCGATTTGTTTTGAGTTTGTTGAGTTGATTTTTAAAGAAAAAAACAAAACATTTAATTTGGTATTTTACCCCATTTGAAGAAAAAGTTAAAATTTTGTTGTTCAGTTTTAAATTCTACTAAAGAAGTGACGGGGAAGTAAAATTTTGTTGTTCAGTTTTAAATTCTTCTGAAGAAGTGACGGGGAAGTACTCCATCACAAAAATATACTATTTCCACCAAACAAAATTCCAGATACCCAAGTTTCCCAAAAGGATAACATTCCATGGGAAACACAGTTTCCGATAGCGACAATGCAGTAATGAGAAAAAAAAGGCATAAGGGTTAAGATATTTTAATCGAAAGTCTGGTAGGATTATTTTCTCGACGAGAATAGGTTTTTAAGGGGGTGAAAACGGTGATTTTCAGTTGTTTGTTTTGTGATGTAACCACTTTGGCATACATTTAAACTAAAGCGGCTCATACTAACAACACTTTTGCGCACTCCGGCGTCAGTAAAATCAAAGATTCTTGTTTTTTTCTGTCGATGCACAAAACTAAAAATGAAAAAAACTTTGATTTTACCGACACCGAGGTGAACACTTAACTCAATCAACGGTTTGATCAAGAATTTTAGGGTCCCATATGTCTCAAATGTCAACAAAGTTGTTGAAGGAGTTACCCTGCACCTTCGTTTCCTTAGAGTCTAAGGGATTCCCAACTTATTTTGTCCACGGAACCCTAACTGAGCATACTTTGTTTGGCGGAACACCATTCGATAATTAAAAAAAAATAGTTGTACAAATGTGGTGCTGTGGCACAGGAATTTAACTCCTCGATATCGACGGATTAGCCTTGATTCAGCTTTGGTTCAAGCATTTACTTGGCTATTTGAACATAAATGAACCCGAAAAAGAGAAACACTACCTTAGACTGAGTAACCTTTATGAACCATCCTTAACTCGGCATATACTCCGATGGCAGCGTGTGCAGGATAAATGTTTTTAAGCAGAAGTAGGTTCCTCCCATCCTCATGTGGTATAAAGGAATTTCACGAATGGGGGGACCTAGTTTTCTGTCGGTTTCAAACGACTAGTTAAGAATTGATATACACTTTTTGAGAAAAGCAGTACTCTCCGAGGTTTAGTCGGTTCCTCACAAAAGGCAATACCCCTGAAAAAAATCAATGCATAGGGTGGGAATTGAACCCTTGACCTTCGGAGTAATAGTTTATAGCACTGACCATTACGCCAAGGGGTACTACTCCTTGTCTTCAGGAAGTCTTTTCTTTCCCCCCACAATTGTCAGTTTCCAGTGGTATTAATTTTCGTTTTGGTCTTTCGGGTTTTAAGACCCACGCTTAGCTTGCGATGTTTTCAGAAAAAAAAAACATAGACATATTTGTTGTTTTGGCGATGTTCTCTTCGGTGCCTGTTGTTGTTTGTTGTTGTGGCTGTACTGCTTGTTGTGATATCTATTCTGTTGCAGTTACGACTGGCTTCAATGCTGTTGATGACTGCTGATGCAGTAGTTCGTGGACTGGAACCTCCGTGTTCGATTTTCCGGATACATTCATAGATTTATCTTCGCTTGGTGTTATTTTTTTTTTCTCCCTCAGGGGAGTTTGCTTATTTGCGGAGATTCATCTGACCAGGAAAGGGAGATTCATTGTAGTCAGTGGTTTCTGGGGGTTGATTCACCTACCATATCTTCGGCTTTTGAGTGATTCGTGTAGAAATGCATTGCATCATTCAAAAAATTCACCATCCACCCAAGTGGCTTTTCATGGAATGGGGTATTGCAGTTGTCAGAGTATCTTAAGATTGATTCGAATGTATTTAAAAAGGTAGTTTGTTTAATAGAATGGCATTAAGACGAATGGGAGAGTGATTTCAGCAGAACAAATGTTGGATTTGCTTCCTCAGTTATTCTCAGACTTAAGACAAATCAACTAAACATGTAAACATTGACTAGGTATACACCGCATAAGCTGTCCAAAAAAGATACAAATTTGAATGAAACTACTAACCTTAAACAAACCCCCAAAAGAATTATCTTCAAGTATCGGAAAAAACAACGAAAGAGAAAGGCCTCTGTCTCAATCAAAAAATCTATACCAATTTGTTTTAAAAATAAAATCAAATTGACAGTCAGGCACACTTGGTCAGACAAATCCCCAACCGTGCCAACCTTTATTGTTAGGTCGTTTTCAACTAAATGCGCAATAGAAAATTTAAAGGTGCACCTCTTTGCCCTCACCGCGTCTAAGACATTACGACAAACCCAACACCTACCACCCACCTTCGAATTGCAACCCAAAAAACAACAAAAAAAGAAACAACCCATTCTCCGGAAAGAGGTGAACTACAAATCACAAACCTACCCTCGTATTGGCTAACAGCCTCCATTATCTGCTGCATTTGCTGCTCGAAATGCTTCTGCAACTCCATCGGATTGGTGAAGACTTGGAAAACGAACTTGCGATTGTCTCCGAAGAGCTCATCGTCCGTGTCCGACTCGTCAAACCAACTTGGCTTCCGGAACTCATCCTTATTTTCCTCCAACGAAGGACTGAAAGATAAATTTTTGTTTTTTTTTAGTTTCTACCAAAAATGGTGTTTTCAATATTTTGCAATAGAAGATTTATATCATAGTTGTCGTCGGTCGTCCATTGGATCGATAAACGAGATGCTTCCTTACACTGTTTTTTTTTTTCTTTTTTCTTCTCAAATTTTGTTCGCTATGGGAACAACCAACAACACTATGTACTTATGTACTCGGTCTAGGTGTACTTACTTCTTGGGGTCGTCGATGTTGGCTTCGGTCTTATTGAACATTTTACGCAAGATATCCATTCTACTTGGACAAAAACTAAATAAAAAAACTTTACTCTTTCCACCGATTGGAGTTAATTAAAAAATGAAGAAGTTTGTTTGGGTTTTTGTTTGCAATTTTCACAAATCTGCTGCGAATTTTATTGGATTGATTTTTTTTGTGCTTGCTCGTCAGAAAACTTTGCTGCCTGCTGCCGGAATTCTCTCGAAATCGAACGAATTACGTTTTTTTCTCGGGTTTCTGCATCTGCATAGAAAAAACTTGAGGGAATGCGCATGTTTTGGGAAATTTTTTGGTTGGCAAACGAAAATTTTTTACTTTTGCTGTTCGTTTTGTTGTGGGATATTTTGAACTGGGTTGGTTGTGAGGTCGTCATTGTGTTGAAGCGCTGAATGCATCCGAAACTAAGCGAAAATTTCAACAACCCAGGGAGATATCGCTAAGTTTTCACTTTTGCTTCTACGGATGAAGAAGATTACATTTTTTTGATGAAAACAACTATTTGTGGAGATAAGGAAATGATTAAGAAAAAATGGCTGGTTAGCACAAAGTTCTTATAACTCTTAAAGGCTATTTTTGAAATTCTCTTCGGAGTTAGCGCTCACAAAAAGAAGTATGGTCAAGTCGAGACTGCTCATAATTCACTCTTATTTTTTCGTGAGTAGGTTTTTGAGCACTCAGTGAATACCGACCTAAGGGTATTACAGAAAATGTCATTATTTGTAAAATTTTGTCACTATCCATTTATACACGTTTTGAAAGACAATATTTAATGATATTATTTGCCTCTGCCATTTTTATATTGACGATTATTTTACCTATTTACACGGTTAAGTCAATAATTTTAAGAAAATGACAAAAATTATGACATTTTGTCGCTCGTATAAACTCGGCAGAGCTTAAAACGTGGTTAACATTGTAAATGTGGTGAATGGATGCTAATATTTGTAATCAAAAATCAAATTTTTGACAGTTTGTTTACCGTATAAATCACTCTACCACGTATTACGCAGAATTAACGCTGTTGCATGAATACCACTTCTGAGAAAAAACTCGGGTTTCCATACACAGAATTGGAGTATAGGCGTTTTGTCTAGTTCACAAACGAACTAGTTCAAAAATGAGCTTCCACATAGTGAACTAACTGAACTAATACAATGTGGGTCTTTCTATGGTTTGAATTAACTAAAAATAAAAAAACAGCTGAACAATGGTCCCATCGCATTCATTAACTTCTTTGTGTCAATGTTTGTTTGTTCAATGAACTCATTTTTTTTCTTAAGCTGCATTAAGGCCGGTATTCTTGAGATCTCATAACATAGGACCACTCCTAAAATTATTTACCAAGGAATAAGAGTTACTTATGAATAAGTGGTCTCCACCACCTTACTCCGGTATTCACCAAGCCCTAATAAACTTAAGAGCGCTCATAAACCTATTCACCAAGGAAAATTAGTGACTTAATAGTAGCTTTGACTACTCTAAGAGTGGTATTCATCAAGTAATCATAAGTTATGACTATTCATATCAAATATTTCGGATTCTGCACCCTCAACTTTTAAAGTGGTCGAGACCACTAATAGGTCACTAATATTCCTTAGTGAATAGGTAAATGAGCGTGCTTAGCTTATGAGCGCTCGATGAATACCAGCCTTAGTCATCAAAAGTCTACTCAGACTCACACTTGAGAAGAATCTATGTTTGAGAAGAATCACTCAATATTTTCGATATAAATCAAAGCAAAATCAAAATGTCTTATTATATTTAAAATGATTCCCAGAATAGCTTTTCTTATCACAATTTTCTATAATTTGGCTTATAGCTATGAGTACTGCAGTAAAGAAACTAAGTTGTGCATGGAAAATACCAAACGACACATAATGTGTTACAAAGAACAAATTGTCAGTAAATTCAATAAACATTTTTTGTATGTTTCAATAATTTGTAAATTTATTGTTTCTTTTTGGATGAAAAAAGACACCAGCTTCTGAATACCAAAAACATTATCCCATGACGGATTTATTCAGAGATTGGATTCTCTATTGGCACAATTATTACCGCAATGAAGTTGCTTGCGGAAAATCACAAGGCAGTGAGGGCTTTTTGCCCCCTGCTTCACAAATGAGGGAATTGGTATTCAACTTTATTATAAGGACAAAAAAAGGGATTAAAACATTAAAATTTACCCATTAGGCCTGGGATTACGAGCTTGAGTATATAGCAAGTGTTCATGCTGGACGATGTAAAATGCAACATGACCAATGTCGAAACACGGAACGCATACCAATATCGGGGCAAAACCTAGCATACCATGGGACAACAGGACCTCCCCGTAAGGCTTTGGATCGTGCACAGATATCAATATACAACTGGTATAAAGAATGCCAGGATGTACCAAGGTCTATTATTGAGAAATATGGGAAAATACAAGATTCTACTGCGTTAGTCTTGGGTGATAGAAATCAATCTATTTTGAATTTACTATAATTTGTTTCAATTTCAGTAAAATTGGACATTTTACCGTTATGTCTAACGACAAAGTTAGCAGAGTTGGTTGTGCCATGACTTTTTGCAAAAGCTTTCCAGACAAGGATGAGTAAGTTTTTTATTTTTTTTATTTTCTTCACACTTAAGGTCTCTTTAAGCAGTTTAAATTGAAAGCCGCGTCCGCTAGGCACCATTCAATAACTTTTTTTGTATTTGTATTATTTATGTATAGAAAATGGGTCTACAATCACATAACTTGTAACTACGATTACACAAATGTTCCCGGATATCCTGTTTATAAAATTGGCAATACAAGAAATTGTGATATTTTTGACGTTAAAAAGAGTTCAAATTTTAGTTGTCTTTGTGCAAAATCATATTAAAAAAAATAAGATTTTTACTCAAAGAAATAAATTCGTTTTTGATAAATTTTTAAATGTTGTAGAATTACACAAAACAACAATTTCTTATCAATAAAAAAAAATCCCGAAGAAAGGTGGCACTTTTACCCCCAACAGCAACGGTATAAGAACAGAGTTTTTTAAGGCGCTAATATTGTCCCAACCGAATTTAGGAGATCTCTGCTATCAGCTTGGTATAAGTTAGCTCAAAAATTTCGTCTCTCATTGCGTCATTCGGCACGTAAGCTTTTTACGAATAGGCAGCAGCTACCAGTTTTCAAAGACTTAAAACATGTTTAACTTAAGCTTACAGCCAGTGGCGTATTGAGGGGGGCGCAGGGAACTCGAGCCCCCCTCAAGCCTCCAAAATCATGTCACCTGTCAAATATAACTCAGCGAAGTAATGAGACACCTGGTGGCACGTTGGTTTGTGAGAGCATTTAATTGCTCCCCAAAACCACAGTTTAGCGCAGCAGTGTGACATGACAACTAGACAAAATAACGAGCTTTTATAAGAACAATGCTTTGTCGCATTAGAGGAAACTATTTTCGAGAAACATTGCAAATTGGAACAAATGTCATTTTTTTATAAGGATATCATTCCCATTCAACATATTCCTGGGCAATTTAACTCGATGTTATTGTTACGTTACACTGCTTATTTTGAACTTGGGAAAAAATAAAAATTAATTCAAATTTTAATTCAATATTAAAAATACTTTTGTTTAATGCTCATGAATATTTATTATCAACTCTTATTCTATAAGTTTTAACATAAACGTATGTAGTTATTTTTTGCATCAGGTGTTGATGATATTGTGAATTTTTGTTGAATAGCTAGAGTTTGATCGTGGAAGTCATTGTTAAGTTTTCGGCATATACCAAAAACCATCCAGACTTTATGTAAAGATGACCTTTACTTTCCTTTTAGGCATTTAACCATGCAGTCACCTATACCGCCGTACCCTCCACCTAGGCAGATTTGTGTGCAATATTTGGACATGTCATTTGACTGAAAAAGTTTAAACAAAATGTTATTAGTTTTTATAATTTTTTTTTTCATAATTAGTTTTAAAAGTAGGTTTTTTTTTCAATGCATTTTAATGTTTGAAATTGAATTTTTATAAAATTGGGAAATTTTTAATTTAATTAATTAATGTCTACTTACCTTGGCATCGATGACCAAAATCATTGACAAAACCACAACAATAATTACGAGAACGAATAACATAAAATTTGAGAAGCTCATTTTGTTTGTTTTTAGAAACTGTGGGATTGGGAGTACAAATAATGTTGTACTGTCTTTAAAATGATTTGTGCTCTCTATTTATATGCAATTTTTATCAGTTATTTTAATTTTTTTTATTTGTACTATCTATTAAGTGATTAACTTTACAGTCAACTCCGTTTACTTGAACGCAGTTACATTTTTAATTACATTAAAAATGCTGATACATTAAAAAAGAAGGATGCAAAAACATGATGAGTAGCAAATTTAGTCCTTTTTGAAATTGGAGTTTATCCTAACTTCTTGCCTACATCGAAAAAGTTCAAATTGTTAGATTGAAATTGTTGATTGATCTATTACTTTTATCATCATAATAACAGCGTTTCTGTATAGAGATGGTAGACTACTTATAAGTAATTTATATACAATAGCACATTAAAAGACATTAGTGCAATTGCTTTTGTACTTGTTTTTGGATCGAAGCGACGGCAAAAAGCCGTAAGCTGTCAAATGTTAATAAGCTACAAAGAAGTTTATGAGAGCTCCTTAAACTTTTTTAACCTTAACAATTTTCTAAGCTTTATATAAAAATAAACGAATTGTTTAAAAAAGTTTAACCAATGCAGTTTCATATAAGTTGAATCGATTGTATCATTTGTTTCACAATTTTGAACTAAGATAAAAAAGGGGAATTCTTGTAATCTATGACTCACTTTAGGTCTTTATTTGTTTAAAATAAATCTCATTTATAAAGCAAAAAAAAAAACAAAACAAAATCAATTGAATGCAAGCATACTGTAACATAGAATTTGTTTGAAATCTGTGCCATTGTTTTAAGAACACTCAAGTACCATATGCCATATTTCAGGAAACTACTTATTATTCAGGAAATGAATCTTACAGTAGTGAATAAAATTATGTTACAGAATTTAATTTGATAAAATTGGCTTAAACATATAGTCCAGTCCAAACTTCAACCCTATTTCGAATTGAGCCCAAAATGAGATAATTTTGCAAATCTCATATAAAGTGTTTCTATTACAAATTAGCTCATTTCGTTTGACATCTCATTTGCTGTGTTCTAGGTAAATCTGACTCTTCTTTCTTACATAACTCTTTGTATGTGCATTGCAGTTTGTTTCCTTCTCTACGTATTGAGGGGGCTCAAGGGGCTCAAGCGCCCGACAAGCCTCCCAAATCCTGTGATTTTTAAGGTGATTTCATCATAATTTACATGATTAACTCAAACTTTTTCGTAAGTCTTAAAGATTTAGAGGGAGCTCAAATACTCTGCCCCCCCCCCCCAACCCCCTCCCGATTGTTTTTCTGGATGCGCCACTTGCTCCTATACAGAATACATTTGTGACCTTTTCACAATGCACAAATATATAGGTGGAAACTATCTGATTTAACATTGAAATTTTTTATGAGTATGTATATCATTTTGAGGTTCATTTTCTAAATTCGCTCTGGGGTAATTGAAGCGAATGAAACGGGCAAAATGTTTATTCATTCCATTTTATTCTCCATTTTATTCGGCCCATATTTGCCCTAATCGAAACAGGTTATGCCCTTTTCGTGTGACATTTTCTTTGTTCATTTTCCCTATCAAACTTACTCTCAAAACTAACACGAAACTTTTGCAGCGATGGTAACAAGAAAGCATCTGGAGGCATAAGGCCGGTATTCACCGAGCGCTCGCATGTCACATAACTTAAGATCAGGTGCCTGCACGTAAGGTCAGATTAATGGACTAAAACTTCAATCTTCTTGTTTTTGTCATAA
Organism: Meliscaeva auricollis; assembly: GCA_948107695.1. Taxonomy (NCBI): domain Eukaryota; kingdom Metazoa; phylum Arthropoda; class Insecta; order Diptera; family Syrphidae; genus Meliscaeva; species Meliscaeva auricollis. Next base: position 16,445,510 of record OX403618.1, read on the forward strand.
ATTGTATTAAAACAAAAAAAAAATAATTGAGTTTAAAAATCCCCTGCAACTATTTTTAGCCGACTTTATAGCTCAAGTGTCTAAAAGGTGATAAAATTTGTGTGTTTTCCTGTTTTTTTTTTTTTGTTTAATTTCATGATAAATCACTGATATTTGATTTGTTATGTTCAATTTTTTGCTTATCTCTTCAACTGCGATAAAGAATGCAATTCTGTTTTGTTTATCGTAGGAAGTGAATTTTGATGTCACTTTTGATTTCGGAGAAACATTTCAAATTTTTAGACCGTCTATAGTTCACTATCTCCAGCTAATTGTTATTATTAACAAGGAGTATCAATAAGTGTGAAAGTTGATGTCAAAACTACTTAAACATAATGCGAAAATTATATTCGATTGGTCCAAGAAACCTACTCCATTTGGAGGTCCTTTTGATTTATACTCTCACTGAAACTCATATAATCTCTTATATGAGTGAGAGCATTATAAGACACTAATTTTTATGAACCAAAATTACTCCCGATTGTTGGGAGGATGATTTCCGAGCTTTCGGGTGTCAAATAAAAGTATTGAAATCAGTTGGGCGTCTTCCGAATATTATTTGAATTATTGAAAACTTAACAAGAAAATGCTATGCAATGCTGCTGCTGCTGCTGCTAAGTATTGCAGTTTTGGAAACTTACTTATATTCTTGAGGATAACACATGCTGTGAAATCGATTATTCAGTATCTACTCAAATCCAAAAAAAAAATTGTTCAGATATAAAGTATAAGTTCTTATTTTGATTAAAAACAAAATACGTTACAAAGGAAAATGGACATTTTGGACCTACAGCGGCCATTATGTTGAAATGGAAGATTTTTTTTGTTGGTATACTAATTGTATTTGAAACAGATGCTCACAAATACCATGGATAAAAATCTTTAATGATCAATTTAATTCATAGAAAAATAAAACAAAAACTATACATTTTATCATTGCTTACGTTTTCTTCATTTTATTAAAAGAAACCACACAAAATACAATTTTTGAATATGTAATAATCATATAACTACTTACCATATCTTAAAAGTTGCCCCTTTACATATTTACATATTATGTAGGTCTTTAAATCTATTAAGATCATGAAAATGTCCCTTCAAGAGATATAAGTATTACGGTTTTCTTTCAATTCACTTACATAGGTTCTTAAAAACGATCATCGATCCATTCCTTCCCTACGCGATTTCAGTACCTCATATTTTTAAAGTTTCCAATAACCAATCATATTCTTTTTGAGTTAATAAAATAGTTATTTGTATTTCATAAAAAAAAGTTACTCATTCGCCACAGTGACCTTATTTGAGTTGATTGATATGCTAAGCTGAATTATGAACAATAATCTTTCGATTTTAAAAATTGGAGTACCTATCAAATGAAAACAGAAACAATAACTGACGCATTCATCTTGGATATTATGTTGTTTATCTTTAGAAGGTGTCTTCGAAATAAATAAATAAGGCGTTTCTTAACAAAGTAATGAAAATGACCCTTTGTGTGTATAATATAGTTTGTTTTTCAGTGCAACAGGAAAATTTCTGCTAAAAACCCGTGTTTTTAATAATTAACTGGAAATACAATTTATTAGCATGAACTTTTCATTTTACCACTAGAATTAAGAATTAGATTTTTGCAACAAAAAAAAACTCTAAAAATTTATCGTTTTTGAAGATAATGTATAAAAATTTTGTATCAAAATCGTTAGAGCCATTTTCGGGCAAATTTGAATAACTCAAAAATGTTGTGGGTATAGACGTTCTAGATGAGATATTCAAGAAACAAAAAAAAAAAAATTTTGATATTCATTTCTACCAAATTTGAAGACAATCCGTTCACGTGTTGGCATTGGAAATGTGTACAGATGGACGCACGGACTCACAGACGCACAGACCGATGGACGGTATGACTAGTATGCAAACAAATTTGTAATTTTAATCGGTTAACCTATTTCTCATCTACTACATTTGCAGTACATTGTAGTACATTGATGATTCTGTAACATATCATTACTGGTGTCAAGTAAGCATTGCAGATATTATTGACTATGGACATATCCTAGATGAATGTATGATTTTGTTTTGTTTCTTTTAAAATAATTCTTTACAATCCAATAATACAAGTTTTACTACATATTTTTAAATGGTTTTCCAGATTACAGTTAATTTATGTATATAAAAAAGAATAATACATACATTTCAAATTATTTTCAAATATAGGTACTTAAATTTCAATTTCCAAATTATTTCAACAACTAATTTTAATTGATACATTTCAAATTTCTAATATTTTTTTCAGTTTTATTTTAATTATATTTAATATAAAAAATATTTTTAATGCAAAAAAATCAGGATATATCCAAGATGTAAGAAACTGGTCCTAACTCATTAATTTGAAGTACTATGGCAGTTAAATGTTTCAATAAAATGCATTAAAAACCGACATATTATTTAATTTATTATAATTTTCTTATTAGTCCGCTTTTGTAATCAAAACTTGTTGTGTTGCTTAAAAAAAAACCACGCGTTTTTTTTTTAAATAAAATTGCTCCTTAATTGTTTTTCGACAAGGTGCCTCACTAATAGTCAACTGATGAGTCCAAGTGAGCCCGACTTGGACGAAACGCCAAATTTTGTATGTAGCCGTTAAAAAAGCTACCTATATTAAATCGAAGATTTTAAGTCCTGTTTTTTTTTTTAACTGTCCCTTGCACATAAAAGGGACGGGAGCGCTGATAGTAAGGCATTCATCATCATCATCATCATCGGCTCGACAACCGGGGTCCGGTCCTGGCCTCTTTCAACAAGTCTCTCCACCTATCCCGGTCTCGAGCCGACGGCATCCAGTTGCGCACCCCAAGGCTTCGGGCGTCCTGGTCTACGCCATCTCTCCAGCGCAAGCATGGTCTACCACGCTGCCGTCTACCATAGAATGTACCGCAAAAGACTTTCCGAGCAGGTTCCTCTTCGCTCATACGAGCTAGGTGCCCTACCCACCGGAGTCTACCGAGCTTAATTTTTGTCACTATGTCTGCTTCAAGGTAGATTGCGTACAACTCATGATTGTACCGTCTCCGGAATCGTCGTAGTAAGGCATTGCACGTATTTATTCCCTCTACGGGAATCCGATACTTGACCTTGATTAATTTTGTTAATTCAAGAACGAATTTTATTGAATTTTATAGAACAAAAATAAAAAAAATTGTATGAGAATAAAAAATTTAGGAAGATGAACTACATTTGACCAACTGGTGCTGGGTTCACTCGTTATTTAGGAGCTCGGTGCATACAGGCCTTAAGCCATCTAAATTGACTGCAAATTCAAAAGTAATTAAAATCTGCAAATTTCTGATCAAAATCTCTTTTTTCCAAAGAATTTGAAATGCCAGTATTATTCTACTATTTTTGTAGGTGGTGCAAAAATATCTTCGGCTTCGTCCCATTCGGCTACTTTGAACTTTGAAGCACTGTGTAAAACACAGTTAAATACTTTTACCGTAGAATTGAATGTACTATGTAGCAATAGAACTCAAGTTACTATAACTTTTTTGCTTTTTTGAAGTCACTCATGGTCCTACAATCTGCTTCAGCAGCGCACCTAGCTCTCGACATATCCTTATATTGGCTAGTCCTAAGCTCCTTAAGGATTGCTCAAATTTACAAAATAAATTGATATTTTCCAATTTGAAAAAGCATTCCTACAATGGTTTTACCATCGAGAAAGCTGCATTACTCAAAAACCTTGTGATTCCGTTGAAACTCTCAAAATGTTAGTTACGAAAAATAAATTATTTCAAAGATTGAACTTCCAATCTATAGGGTTTTAGTAATTTATTTTTCAATTTAAAATTTTACACTTCCAACATTTTGCTTCGACGCCAATTGGTTTTAGTGGTGACCACCTTTCTTGACAAATCTCAATCCACAATATCCACAAATGTGCGATCCGGGTTTGTCCTGCATTTAAAGAGAACCAATGAATATCGACTACCTCCGATTTAAAAAAAAAAAAAAACATACCAAATTGATGTACACCTTTGGATGACCCAATGGGCCATCTCCACCGTCACAACAGACAACACGTTCGGTGCATTCTTTTGGTGGAGTCTCATCGATCAGCTTAATGCCCCAGTTTTCATTCACATAACGTGTGGCATTTGTGAAACGTACATTACGGTAATCATCCTTTGGAAAGACCTGCAAACCAAAATAACAAAATAAAGAAAAAAAATGTTTGCGTAACACAAAACCACGACATGGAATTCTAATTCGATCTTCTGTTCATTTTAAAAATATTCTACTTACTTGACCAGTATGAGTTACTTTTTCTAAATCATTTTTCGATGAGAATTGTCTAGCACTTCCAATGGCAGCTACTTTGAGTGGTGACTTGGTCAAAAGATGCAAATCCGAGATGATTTTCTTGCAGGCCATTCTGGATTTTAGGTTTCTTCTGAATTTATATATTTTTTTTATCACGACATATAAATTTTGACAGATGTCAGTGTGAGAAATGTCAAATGAAATTGGATGAATTCAGTGAAAATTTCCCACTATTTTAAATTGGTGTCTGGGTTTGTTGAAGGTTTGTGCATTTGATAAGTAATTTCACACTGAACTGATTCAATAACAGGGTGACTATGAATATAATTTGAATAGTTTTTAATTTTATTATTTGTTTCTATTTTTTTTTATTAAGAGCAAAGAAACTTTTGAAAACGACAAATTAGTTTCAATTTCTTGACATTTTATTATTTTATACCATCCCTTAAAAAGTAGATTATTAAATTTCTAAGCTACGCTCCTATTAGTTGTAGTGGTTTCATAAAAAATGATGCTCTGCTAACTTTATATAAACTTAGCGAAACACAGCCCCAAAATTTTTTGTTTCTAAAAAGTTGATAGAACTCTGCTTTGGTACCATAATATGTCATCTTCAATTTGACTCAGTAAAACTATCATATTTAGAAGGGAATCTTACTATCCAGTGTTTTATAGAGATCAGTGTCACCGAGCACCCATAACTTAAATGGCTCTTTTCGGACTGTTTCAGAGTCAGCGCTCTCAACTTCATAGACTTGCCCAAACCAAAGTGTTACTCTGTCATGCGATAGTGAGACAACAGTACTTACACATAAAAAATGCGTTCATTGTATTTAAGTCTTTCTGTCGTGTCGCTTTGTCGTGTCACACTGCTACGCGGCAGAGTGACACTTTGGTTTGGAATTCTCCAAGCGCTCTTAGCTTAATTGGTTTTATCAAAGTCAGCGCTTTCAACTTTAAGGCCGGTATTCACCGAGCATTCATAAGTTCTAAGTGACAAATTAACAACAAACATCTGAAAGTTTAGGCTTTTCCAAATTGCATGTTAACCCAGGCCTTTCCGTAGTGATTCATTGAATTGAAATGTTTCAACTTAAAGCAATTCATAGGAAGCGACTGTCTCTTCATCTCTATAAAATATAAATGTTCCCTTAATCAGATCGAACTAATTTATTTTATGTTCTCGTACTTATAACTAATTGTCTTTCGAACCTGAACTAATTTATTTAATCTAATCTGTAGACAAATCACACACTGTTCTGGTATTCCTTACCCCCTCCCTCCTCTCACCTTCCATTAATGAACCCCATTCCATGGCAGCTACCATGAATGATTCTCTCCTCTTGATCTAGGAGCTCTCGTATGTTAAACAAGATCTAAGAAAAAAGAAACAAAATTAAACCATGATCGATGGCAATAAGTTAAAAGATTCAAAGGTGGGAGCTACTATATCGAAATTTATTATGCCGCGCATCCCTTGGCGTCTTGGCTGGTTTCGAAGGTATAGGTAGTTGGACTTAAAGCATTCAAAGCGTGATGTTCATTCAAGTGCAGAGCCTCATCATACACACAGCAGCTGGTTTGGCAATTTTTTAAGAACTTAGCAATATAGGGCTTCTTTAAAATGGTTATACCTATAGGTTAGGTAGTGGTACCTACCTAACCTATAGAAAGCCATTCTGACTGTGCACAGAAGACTTCAGTTATTCGTCGTTCATAAATCACAACCCGTTGCAGAATCAATTTTCAATAATGCTCACCACAGGGATGCATGTGCCACACGCTGTTCTAACAAATGGCAACCTATCTGTTGGCCGCTTCTTGATTTTAATCTTCTTCTACTTATTCTGTATACTGGGGCTGTCTTAAGTCAGATGCGTGGTAGCGTGTTGTGTGTGTAGCCGAAATGGTATACAACGTTTTGAGATGATCATATCAACTATTATAATAATGCATCAGGGAATATATTTACAAGGATATATGCTGGTATAAGGTAGTCTGGTTGTGGGTAGACCTAAAATAATTGTCCTACTGTGGTTTACAAGATTTCCTAGGCAGGCGGCCGGCCGCCCCAAGAAATGCTAATGCTGATGGTAGACTTCTGTGTTCTTTTGAATTTTTTAAGGATTTTTTTTTTTAAATATGATGTCTTAAGCTAAAGTCTTCTTTAACATTTAATTCAATAATTGTGAAAATTAGATAACTTTTCAGTTAAATTTGTTGTTTCACCCTTCAAAAGGGTTACAAACTAACCGAAAGATTTCATTAAAAAATCAGGAAAAAGCTAGAAGTAAAAGAACTAATGGCAAACAGGAACCGTGGAAGATACACAAAATACAAGGTAATAGATTGGATGGCCAGTGAGATGGTTACGTCAGCGTCTTCGTCGCATCGATACCATGGATTTTTGATGGCCCACAAGTCTACAAGATAACAGGGGGCTTGAGCCCCCTGAGCCCTCTTCAATCCGCCACTGGTGAACGTCCGCCATCTCAAGCCATCGCACCACGCATTAAACCCCCCGATGACCTAGTTTATTAAGCTATTAAGCCAGGTTTTCACCAGTCGATTTTTAAAGTGCGATGAACTTTTTGAAAGGTCCGTTAACTTTTGCTTTCGTAAGTTTAAAACACTTGAGACCTCAGGAAAAAGGAACCTCAGGCGCGGGAATAAGGAACCGTTTAAAACCAGTCAATTCGTTATAGTTAATTCTTTATTTTATCTGAATTTACCAGGCTGAAGAAGATTCTTTCGTTCAATTTTGACACTGGCATCCAGTTCGTTCTTGTATCCTTATGAGGAAAGTAGGGTCTCAAGTGTAAACATAATATGTAGTAAGTAAAATAGAAGTATTACGGCAAGACATAATGTAGGTACTTCTCTAATATCTCTACCGAGTCTGAAATTTTCATTGGGAGGGAATGGCATAAAACGAATTTTCGTTAAGTTTTGTGTCATTATTTATTTTCTAATCAAAGTAGGTTCGCAGTTGCGAGGTAGAAAAATGAGACACTAACCGGTTAACTACAAGAACAAAAACTTAACGTAGAATTATGACCTCAGCAGAGCATCAGTTAAGCTCGGGTTACACCTAGCTGGCTGCCAGCAACGAGGCAGCCACTGGTATCAACTAGGTAGGTGCGAACGGTACTCGACCTAAAGTACAAGAGCTCGAAGCTATTCTATTTTCAATAACTGTTGGAGTAATTTTTTAATACTAAATAAAACCACACTATAATCACTTGCAATAAATTCTTAACGAATCACATATCCAAGATTCAACCAATTTTTTCCCATAACATCTCATTAGCTTCTCTCTATACCTGAGGCTCATTAGACTAACATTTTTTTTAAATCATTATGATATCCATACCTGTCTTCATTTGCGATTCATTTACAATCATATTTTAGCTCACCGTTTGCCACAATGTGGAAAATGTAATAGGCTCCTTAACCGAATTCAACCGTAACTTCACACAGCATAAGACCATTAATCGATGATATGAATAAATGCCATGGACTTGGAAATAATCTTCGATAATAAAACACCAAATCCTCATATCCAAATCCACAAAACACAAATATTCCAGCTCTTTAAATTATGAATTAGCTCATAAAAACATTCGCGCGCAATAAAAAAATCTCTCTCCTACCTTCGACTTTTGCTCGTTTGTAGCTGTCAAATGAGACTGCACATCTTTAAGGTTTGGTCATACGCATCATGCTCTTTTATTGAGCAACTTAATTTCCATGCTAAGGGAATAAAAAATTAATTGAAAATGTCTGATTGAGAAGTGGGTCTTCTTCTTATTTGCAAAATAAAGCAAAAAGGAAAAAAAAAACAGAGAACTCATCGACCTAATGAAGACATTAAATTTGACATAAAAACTACCGGCAAAGATGCCGAATACAAAATCAAGACAGAATTATTAATCTTCCAAAAACGAAGGAAGCCTATTACCATAATATTATATATAGGAGGATGAGTAAGGATCCGTGCATAATTCCAGATAAAGAGTGTAAATTTCGGGTTACAAACAACTCTTAAAGCTGGAATTAAAAGCATACATAAAGTCTTGTGTTTAATGACCAATATCGTGGGGCTCGATAGGCTTCTGATGTAGGGGGGAGGCTTCATCAGTCAGTTACAACCATCCGAAGCGAAATGGTTTTTGTTATTTGATTTAAGGGAATATTTTTTATCGGTCAGTTGATTGGATCTTCTGATAGCTGTGCACCATTACCACCTGCTAGTTGGTTGTTATGAAGAGAGGCGATCGTTGTTCATACAAAGTAGCAATTCATTTCAATTTTACCTAAATGAATATGTCTTAACAATAAAAAAGGTTGCGATCTCTTCTTTTGACTTCTGTCTCTGTAGTAGAGTTCTCCGTGAAATTTCAATTCTTATGAATGGGATGGAACGAAAGTATGGATAGAAGCGTCAGAATATTTTGGGAGGCATCCGGAACAAGATGTTTTAAACGTCATTTTCCAAAATGGCCAACAGTGAACTTAGTTTGTGCATATGTCTGCACAGCTCATGTGACGTTTCTGAAAACCTATTTAAAAGCTTCAAATCTTGAAATGATCTTAGTACCCATTTTGGGATCACTCTGTCTCGCGGAACTTCCCTTCCTCAGTTTTCTTCCTTCTGGTTGGAGTAGGTGCATACTTTGCCTCAGTTCGGTTCACTGGCCAGCATCTTTTCGACAATGTTCTCTAAAGTGATGATGCCGATGTTTCTCCAGTTCTTCTCTCTCGAGTTCCCATTTACTGCAGGCGAAGAAAGTATGTTGCTTCACCGTCCATCGTCCTCTACTTTCCGAGCTCCAATGCACTTGCCACTTCTGTTTCGTCAGCTGCTTGGTTTCCTCGGATGTCGCTTCCACTTCCACTTCCACTTTCCGCCTTTTTGTTAAGACGTTCTTGCTTTCCATCGCTAGGAGATCGAAAGGGGCCTCGCCATCGCGTACAAGGACGGCTGGTTCCGGCACCGTTAAGAGCTGGCAACACGTAAAGCTCCGCATTTTTACACTGTTACCTTCTGCTTCCGGTACATCTTCTGCTTAAGTGCGTTTGCTCAGATTTCACTCCCGTACAAAAAGATGGAATGTGTTGTTAGCATCAGTAACCTTCGCTTACTGGCTGTTGATCTCCCCACGTTCGCCGTCAACCTGCTCAGTGATGTGGTTGTTTTTGAGCCTCTTTCTATTGCTGACATTATTTGTTGCCAGTAGCATTAGGAAAGCTTTGTTTCGAGTCTCAATCCCAAGAGTGGTTTTCTTGTTATTGGCGATTTGGGTGGCGTCCACTACTTCTTGTATTACTCCGATCGTAGAACGTCTTCTCCGAAAACCGTACTCCCTCTTTGAAAGATCACCCGCTTGTACTGCCGCTTTGAGCCGTGGTTCAATAGCTTTTCTAAGAGCTTCCCCGCAGTGTCTAACATGCCCAGAGGTCTGTAAGCCGATGGGTAATCCGGATCTCGTTTGCTTTTGCTGATGAGCACCAACCGTTTTTTCTTCCAGCACTTCCTCGAGTAAGCTGTTAAACATGTTCAGCAGCAAGTGAAATAAGATGGAATCATTGATGGTTATCCAGCATTTCTTATACACCAAGTATACATATATTTAAACCTTTAAGTAGGTTTTCATAAACGTGGCTCCCCCCTAAATTCTTGGATCCGCGTGATAAGGGCTGACAAAAACCTCATATATTTTGTATATTTCTAGAAAATTTGTATAACTCATGGCGGAAGATCGACAAATGGCGGAACTTCATTCTGTTAGTATTTGCTTCCATCTAGTACAATTTGTAGAAAGAACTTAGGTTCATTCTAGCCTCACACAGCTCCATGCAAAAATCACACACAATTAATAAATTCAAACTTCACTTGTTAACAACGCAATCAAAGGATGACCCAAGGGACGATATTAAACAGAAAACAAAAACAAAAAAAAAAAAAACAAACTTACCAATTCTCATGTTTGGCCAGAGCAATCTTTGTGCAATTCATTTGAAATTCTGCACGAACCTAATGACATGTAACTGTTATTAATAGCCTTGCCAGGACATTGGACACAAGTTACTTTCGACGGGTTATGGTACTTTATTTTGTGTGTGCTCTGGCCTTGTACGCATTTAAATGCTCTCATTAACTCCAGCTGAACACTTTATGGCCTGCAAGACATCAGAACCAGTTGCACGTAGATACTCGTACAAACAAAGTTTTAACGCCAGCGGCTGTTGTAGCGCGGCAGTCGGATAGCGCTTCACTTCCCCATGCATCGGATCGGTTGTCTGTTTCTTTTTGAAGATATATTCTTTGGTAACTTATATTTTTTCTGGAGTTTTGTGTAGGATACCAGCAGAAGCAGCAGCAGCCAGGCCGAACAACATTACGTCCGATACTTCCAACTGTTGGCCATCACCATCACCATGATGATCGTCTTGGCGCAAAACTTTAAGGCAAAATTTATGTCCGTCCGATGTGGTTCTTCTGGGATTCCATTTTGCATAATGTGCATCTGCTATCTGCTGCTGTATTGGTTCAGTTCGGTACTGAATTCCCCTCTGTGGTTCCTAAATCCCACACGTTGACTTACTCAGTTCATCACACATGTGGAGCACCTGAGAAAGAGAGGAGAGTTTATGCTGGTTTTGGCGCGCGTAACACACCAACATGCAATAATCCTGCTGAATCCAACATTATTTTCAAATGGAAAATGAATTAAATTCGCACTGTGCGCTGCTAACTGCTTTATTGCGTGCAGGGGTTGCTTTTTAGTATCCCAAGTTTTGTATATCCTGTTCCTGATGGAGCGACACCATGATGATGACCATGCAATGGTGTAAAACTACAAGAACGACGAAAATCCGACCAAGTGAATAATAGCTCAAGGGAGTGGTCGTACTGTTTTGTGGAAAATATATATAGTTTTTACTCTGATGTGTGTCCTCCCTGTCTATGGGGCTCTGGCTCTAAAATATATAGGTGGTGTTCTTGTTTTTCTTGTTGCCGTTGCATGTTGAAAAAAGTCGGGAACTGCATGTATCCAAAAACAAATATTTCTTCGCATTCACAAAAAAAAAAAAAAAATGTGTCCAAAGTGATGTTCCCGAGTGGGATAAATTCGTTTTGTTGACAGCATGTGTTCCTTCCTGTGCGACGATTTACTAGCACATGATTTTGAGTTGTGGGAAAATAGTGGAAGATGTTATTTCGGTGATCGGTTCTCAGAAGGAACAGAAGACCAGAAAAATTACCTAAACTCAGTTTAGAAGGAACTAGTAATCAAAAATGATTTCAACCCAAAGTAAGTAGGAAATCTGAAAAAGACCAGGTGATCAGAAAAATATCCTAAGCCTAATTCTATCACCAATAATCAGTAATCACCTCTATTACCGATGTCGTTTGTACTAAAACAACGAGAAAACTAAACACTGAAGAAGCACTAAATTGATGTATTAATTCAAATTGAACATCAGCACTCTCTTTGTTATTTACTATTCTTGTCATTTTATCGATTAATTTTTTACTGAACCGTCAAATGTGGCTTCAGAGCCAGTCGTTTTCTTATCATTTTACTACCAATGACATCGGTAATAGGGGTGAATAGCTGTCCCGAAAGTCAATGCCCACACTTCTAGACTCTTCCAATTCTACAAGAAAAGACCGAATTATGGAGAATCAGACCTTATAGTCGTAGAAACAGTTGCATTGAAAACACTGCAATTAAATGTCCAGCCGGATCTACAATAACAGCAGTACCTACCTAAGAGGGAACTGCTGATTTACGAGTAGTCATACCTCATAAAGGAGCCTTAAGCTACCGAGAGGAAAATGCTAAAAATATGTCTCGAAATATATATTCTATTCACGAACAACCATCTGTCTTCAGAAGCACGGATTAGTATATTTCATTACGATTGCCATTAACCTATTAAACCCGCCTAACACTTCAATTCAACACTAGTCAAATCTTCATACAATAGGAAAATATGACACAACATGTCAATTAAAAAGAAATTTACATTTGACTTTTTGTCTTATTACGAAACATTATTACCAAAACACAAGGAGAAAAAGCGCTTTGAATGATCCAAACGTTGATCACCTCTATTAAAACTTGAATTTGAAAATTGAATAACGAATTTCAGATCCAAACGTGGAATGTCTGGACTTTAAACAGGCTGTGTGCAACCAAGAAATTAGCGGAGGAGATGAAAAAAACCAGCGCAAAGGACCCGAAACATCGGTTGTTTGAATGTGGGTTTTGTGATAAGCGGAAGACTTATATGGCTTTCACAACAAACTTTAATCTAGATTTTGTGCAAAAAGTACGAATAAATCTCATCGGAATCTACTAGATTTCTCATACATTTTCAGTTTTCGGAATCGTGTTTCTAATCTAGATTATGAAAAAATCTCCTGCAAAATCTATACTTGATTTTGTTAGTGGAGACACATTTATAACATATTGTTTTCTTTTGTATAACAGTTGGTGTAAAAATGCTATCAGGAAATACGTCAAATATTTGTAATAGCCTTTTACACCAACCAGATTACGAAATCTCGTTGAATGGTTCTTACTGCACAGAAACTAGATTTTGTTTGACATTTCTCTTTGTCTCGTTCCAAAAAGATGTTAAACTGCTATACAAAAGAGAACAATGTGTTATAATGTGTCTCCGCTATATCTAAATCAATTAGATTTTCTAGGAAATTTTGTCGAAATCTCGATTAGAAACAAGATTTCGAAAACTGAAAATGTATGGGAAATCTGTTAGATTTCGT